>CM061914.1:176938049-176973092 GCA_031002005.1 Vandiemenella viatica | reverse complement strand
TTATCGTATGTCAATTCACACACTTTCAAGAACATTGATAAAATATATATACTGCAACATTACAAGATTAAATACTTATATTAAAGAGTTCCAATTAAGTTTTTTTAAAACAAGGTCAGTCCCAACACTGTTGTATTATGATAAAACAAGGGCGTTCTGGAAGAAAGACAGATGACATAGAAATGAAATTCCTGAGAAGTGTTACAGGGTCTAGCAAAGCAGACTGCATAATAAACGTAAAAGTTGAAGAGTACAGAAATATACTGATCAGCCAAAACATTATGACCACCTGCTTATTAGTGATTTGGTACATCTTTGGAGCGCAGTACAGCAGCGATTCGGCGTGGCATGGATTCCAGAAGTCCTTGTAAGACTTACAGAGTTGTCTGACACCAGATGTTTACGCACTGGGCGACAAGGTGGTGGACGTCCACGCCTCATCACAGAACGTGGAGGTTTTCCCGCTCTGTGTAGCAGGATAGACGGCAATCTGTGGCAGATCTGACAGCAGAGTGTGTTCCGAAAAACTTGTGCCTGCACCAGAGCGGGCAAGCCTCCGACCTCCACGTTCTGTGATGAGGCGTGGACGTCCACCACCTTGTCGCCCAGTCGTGGTTTCACCGTCCTTCAACCACTCTGCACGCATGTTCACTACAATAGCCCGTATTTCAAGAGAATTTCTGGCAGTTCTATCATTACCGCGGCGCCACAATCTGATGATGAGTTCTTGTATAACTCCACGAAACAAATCGAAAATTAAAATGTTTTGATACCTCGCTTGGTTTTCGATAGATAGCATGTTAAAAATCATTTATAGGTATAGTTCCTTGAGGATTTGGTGACGTTTCTTCTGGTCCAGGCCGTGTTACAACCTAACAACAACCACTGGGATGAAAATTACCGAGCGTGGTGGTGTAACGGTTAGCGTTCTGGCCTCGCTTTTGGGAGGACGGCGGTTCGAATCCCCGTCCGGGCATCCAGATTTGGGTTTTCCATGGTTTCCCCAAATCACTCCAGGCAAATGCCGGGATGCTTCCTTCAAAAGGCCATGGCCGAATTCCTTCTCATTCCTTCCCCATCCCCCCCTCCTATCCTTTCCCGTCTCTAAAGACCTCGCTGTTAAGAGACGTTAAGCAGTTAAAAGGAAAGATGAAAATGAAACACCTATAGTGCATTTCCACCGTGTAGATACTGTGGTTGTGGTGGGTTTTTTTTGTGGTCCATGCCGGATCTCACCCTAACACCCTCAATATTGAGATACAGTATCTAGAGAACAAAGCAAGATATCAACAAACAAAAAAAATTATTTTCGACTTGTCTCGTCTAGTTACATACGAATTCATCAACAAATTTGGCAATGGCGAAATTTTTCTTCTGATCCAGGCCGCATTTCAAGCTAATCACGTCAATTTTGAGATACGATATCTCGAGAACTAATCGAGGTATCAAACAATTTTATTCTTTACTCTCAATTTGTCTCGTCGAGGTACATAAGAAACCATCATCAAATTGCGGCGCCACGGTTAGAATCCGCGACTTTCGTGATCAGTGTGTAGACATCTGGTGCCAGATAACTCCGGAAACGTAACAAATCATCAAATCCAAATTCTCAAATCCATGCCGCGCCAATCGCTGCTGTATTGCGCTCGAAACATGGAACAACACACTAATAAGCAGGTGGTCATAATGTTTTGGCTGATCAGTGTAAATGCCACGAACACTTTCCACGAATTAATACCTTCCAGACCTGACTACGAACAACAGACCTACGGATGGAAGAGAACAAGCCACACGGTCTAATTCACGAAGAAGAAGAAGATTAATAAGATTATCAAGTGTATTACCGTACTACATCAATTCTTTCTACATATACATGGAACTACCCAGCATATTAACTTAATTCCATTTAGTTTAGTGAAGCAGTGTTTACTTACCTACGATAAAATGGAATGACGTACTTTGCTAGGATACGCTTTCATTTTTATCTTGTCAGTCAACAATGTTACATGGTATTCACTCCTATATATGACTCCAGTCATCAACTCCAATATGCAGAAGATTTCTTTACCATAAATCTTACCTCCATGAATGAAGTAAACTGTAATTTTTATATATACAAAAAGTCTGAAACTACTGCATTTACGAAGATTGTACTTGTGAATTTTAATTGTATTATCTATGTATACCGGGGGCCCCCAAAACTTTTACCCCCTCGACCCCTTGATACGATATTTACCTTCTTATCGACCCCCACAAGTGTTTAATAAAAACATTAAATCATTTTTGGCATTTCTGATGCTAAGCAATAAGGAGGCCCTGCATAACAACTCAACGAAATAATTTATAAAATCCGCCCAATAAAATTAACAGAAAAACGAGATACTTCAGACTATTATTATAGGCTAATCTAAAAAAAAAGAAACAAAACTATGGATAGATGGAATAAATTTCTAATAAAGACCTGTCAAAAAGAACAGATGGTTGTTGTACTGTTTTAACTTGTCACTTAGCGATGGATCCACCTTCCTAAAACATTCTTCAACTCTGCAACTGCAACTATCACCTGTTGACAACCACCTTACCTCAGTGAGCAAAAGTAATTGGTTGAAAGTTTCATCATTTACTTGACATGACTTCGCAAACAGACGAGAATTGAGAGGATGAGCTTTACTTTTATTTATTGACCTGACTTTTAGTAAAACATTCCTATTTTTTCCTGTAAACTTTAATTGATCCTCTTTAGTATTAATCCACCCCCTTTCGACCCCTCCATATTAATCGACCCCGGGAGATCTCTTATCGACCCCAAGGGGTCGGTATTAGGGATAAAACGATACCACTGAGGTATCGATACTTTTACTCGATACAGTATCGGTCGTAAAGCATGGATACGTATTCGGTATTCATTGAAAAGTATCGATACTTTCTCGTATCGATTGATTTTTCGTAGTGAAATTTGGAATAAATAAAAAGATAGTATGTTATAAGTATTGATAGTCTTTATTGATATAAAAATGTATATTTATTTGACGAAAGATATTTATTACATCTTCACCTTACTGATCGTTACAGGACTAATACCGACTAGGACAAAATAAAACTAATTTTATGAAAAAAGTGACGGTTTTGTAGTGCTCCCCAAAAATATATATTTTTTTAAGTGTTTGCCTGTTAGACGATTTCTCGATGTAGTTATTGTTGCGCCAGCTTTGAAAAAAATCTTTCACAGAGTACAGAGACAGCGACAATGATAAAATAAATTCGCGCTTGTTTGTATAAGCATGGAAATATGGGTATCAATTAACGTGTTAAATGAAATCACGATATTGATATACACACCGATACGAGTACTTTTGACCGATACCTACTTGATACTTATTTTTAAAGTATCGATACAAAATGTACTTGGTATCGGAAGGAATGTATCGAGTAAGTACTTGTATTTAATCATATCGTTTTATCCCTAGTCGGTATCGACCACGTTGGAGACCCCTGATGTATACTCTATACTTAGAAGTCAGTACCTTTGTTAAATTTCGTTTTGCGAACTATGTATATTGAAACTAATGTATACCAAAAATATTGTACCACTATGTAACAAAAAAATACTTTTTGCTTGTTTAAGTAAATTTTATGCTTGTTTTGGATGAATTGGGTAACAACTAAACTACACTGAATATTCTTACTTTTATATAATCATTTATTTGCATTTTATGCCCAATAATATGAAATTAATTGGTTAAAATTATATTAGCTAAGAACACTTTGTATATGAAATTAATGAACGATTCAGCTGTATGTAATCTGTTTCAGATTAACGTTATTGATTAATAATTGCGTCTTCCCGTTGTTGTAAGCATAATCCAGACTGTTTTTGTTTGTGTGCCGTCTGCCTGGGCTCGAAAACAGTAAGAGCTGGGCACTACATGTTGTGTATGAGTGTTGCAGATACACTCTCGAGGCCTGGTATAGAGTTGAAAACAGGAAAATTAAATTTGGTGTACCTAGAATTTGGCGAGAACCAACAGATCACCTCTCCAACTGCTATTTCTGTGTTACTGAGTTGTCCCATCATAAGAGATGTAAAAACCCAATGTTTTTGCATATCCAGACTTGCCATCATCTCTTAGGCCCATTCCACACGGCGAGGAGCTTCCCATTCCTCCTCTTCCTCCTCCACTACTGAAGACAGTGTGAATACAGCAGTGAATCAAATACCGACATCGACCAAGAAGAAGACTTCTCAGAGGATGAAGATGCTACACCTCACTACCCCACACAATATGAGTTAAATGACTAGATCAGGGATTTAGGACTTACAAAATCCAAAGCAGAAATTCTAGCACCATGACTAAAGCAATGGAACCTATTGAATAAGAGTTGCAAGATACCCTTGTCGAGCAGGAAAAGATCTAATGCCTACCTTCCATATTATGCTTGGACTCATCAAGCAATTTTGTAAAGGCCTTAGATACATCAGATGCAATGAAGTACCTCCAGAATGTGTTCCCCAACTATCAGAAGGTAAGATAAAGAACGGAATTTTTGTGAGCCCCCAAGTAAAAAAAATTACTTCGTGATGACACGTTTATCAGCAAGCTTCTACCAGTTCAAAGAAAGGCCTGGAAGAGCTTCGGGGATGTTGTGAATAGTTTCCTAGGTATTCACAGAATGGAAAATTACAGGGATGTGGTAAAGGGTCTTTTGAAGAACTATGGGGTGCAGAATGTCTCTAAAGCTGCATGTACTCCACTCGCATCTAGATGTTTTCAAGTCTCATATGGGTGCATATTCAGAGGAACAGGGCGAAAGGTTGAAAGAAGGTACCAGGGACAGACTAATGAGCGAATGCTTGGTGATTATTTAATTTATTTAATTTAATTTTTAATTGCAATGGAGCACAGGCTCCGGTGGCAATTTCCCTACACAGCTATCTTCCCCCTATCCTGCACCCACCTACATTTGCCCTCTACAAATTTTTTCTTTAAATTCCTTCAAAGTTTTCGGTAAATTATTCATCGTTTCTCTTGGTAACTCATTCCAATCCCTGACACCCTTACCTAAAAAAGAGAATCTTCCTACACCCTTGTGCCTGAAATCGAGTGCCAGCTTGTGGTCATGGTCATCTTTTCCCTTCCATGCACTACTTTTCATACCTACTGCAATATCTTTCCATGCCTCATCACCAGTATATGCCCTGTACACTCCCATGACCCTCCTCATCCTCCTCCTGTCTTGCAATGAATCCCATTCCAGCTCCTTTATCATATCCGTCACTGATTGCATTCTGCGATAATTTCCAGAAACAAATCTAGCAGCCCTTCTTTGCACCCTCTCCAACTCCTGTATTTGATACATAAAATGAGGGTCCCATACTACACTACCATATTCGAGCAATGGTCTGACCAAAGTTTTGTAACCCAATTCCTTGACTTCTCTCGTACATCCCCTCATAACTCTCTCCAACAAGTGCAGAACTCTGAAACCTTCAGAGATGTAACGTATAAGATGAAATATAGGAAGACAACACATTTTTAAACACACTGTAAATGACATGAAAACATTTTCATGTACTTTATAACTTTTGTAATATATATTTACAACATTTAAATTTTTTTTCAAACGTTGTATTTAAGAATTTATTTTCTTTTGTTTCATTGGTATATCTAAACGAGTATTTATTGTTCTTAATAAATACATTTTCCTAAATTTAAGAACATCGATGTTATTTCCCTAAAGACAATTTCCCGCATGCAAAATTGTGTTTACATAGTGTTTTTGAAACACAATGCATCACAAACAACAAAAAAATTAACTTAAACAAAATTTTGTTACATGGTGTAATACTTAAGATGGTGGCCAATAAAAGAAAATTAAAAAAACTCCGTTTTTAGGTCCACAATGAGTTGAAGATTTGTATCTGTTAGACAAGATTTCAGTGGCATAAAAAATAGGTTTTTATTATGTCCTACTTTCCTTAACCTGGAAAACAGCAGTAAACACACAAAGAATAGAAAAGGAACTAGAAATTCGAATGAAATGGTATAATAAACTTTCAGAATATCGATAGGTATTATAAGCGCTCTATAGTCTCGTATCTCTAGATGTGAGTTTGAGTTATATGTTTCGTCAATGAACCTTTCATGTGGACCTCGTTATGTTCGTTTAAGTAAATATACAACAAGCCATTCCCAAGTCTCGTAGAAAATTGGAATCAGAACTGCGGGTGGAAGGGCGAAACTGGTTCTGACCTGTTGAAATTTGTATTAACTGCTTCCTTATAATGTTCTCTTCGTGTTTCGCACTCTCCGTTTTCGGAAAAGTAGCCACGAATTAAATTAAAAATGCCAAAATATGAGAGTGACGCGAACGCTGCAAAAGCAATGATAATCTCCTGAAATGGTTAAAACCTGTGTTGCGATGTTTTCTTGCCGTTTCAGCTTTCCTCCGTAATAAAAAGTAGTACGAAATTAACAGATACAATATATTTGTCCGAGATATAGTACAACAACGCTGGCTATCGTAGTATCGATACAAGCAGTCGGAGACAATCGACTGTTTCCTTTGTAAACAAATGCGCCGTTTCTGAGAACGAATTTCCCGTAAAGTTTCTCTTGGTCCAGGCCGAATGACAAACTAACCACGACCTCTATGACAAAACGAACCTGTTTAGGTTGATCCCTGTACAGATAAATTTTGTGCTGCTAACATTTCGCGGTTGCGGAGAGTCTTATATTTCGACATTTTTAATTTGATTCGTGGCGACTTTTCCGAAAAAGGAGAGTGTAAAACGTGAAGAGGACATTATAAAGATGCAGTTAAAACAAATTTCAACAGGTCAGTACCAGATTCAGGTAGGTGGAGAATGTCTCCTTCCACCCAGATTGATGTCATACGAAGATGTTATCAGGATTAAACACAAACGGTGAAATTAATTCAATAAAAATAACGTTATAAGAAAATAGATTTTTTCGAGAATGGGTTCAAAGCTCTATTGGGGACTGCACTGCATTGCAACTAAGCGGTTAATCTATTTTCTACACCTACCCGAAAATGAATTAACTGCTTCGTTATAAAGTTTTTTATTTTTTTTATTTGGCATTTAACCTTTAGGTCTTACAGCCATACACGTGCTATTAATTTCCTCTAAATTTTTAGGCTATTATATATATTAAACGGTATATGTGGCCAGTAAATGTTTTATGTTGAGAGGCAACTGGTTTCCCTCTTCTGAGAGTTCTTTCATGAAATTTGTGATGCTGTTCCATTGTTTCTTGCTTCCAAAAAACATATGGTTTGTCGCAGCGGGCGGGAAAGAAGCCATGGTTAAACTTTAACCTGGCTATTGTAGTTACTAGTCCTCTTGATGGGAAGCCACTGTGGATGCACTGGTGACCTCTGAACCTCTGAGTTGTGATGTTTCCGACCATTCCCTGTTCCATTTTTCTTTGCAGTATTTCTTAAAGTGGTTTGTAATATCCACCCCAGTATCTTCCTTTCTTCCTCACCGATCCTTATAGCACTCTTAGCTAGGCGGTCTGCCTCTTCATTACCTGGTATGCCAACATGTGCTTTTATCCACATAAATATGACTTCTTTGTTCAGGTCGGTGATTTGATTGCAGGTCTGTATGATTTTCATTGTCAAATAGTCACTTCGATTATCATTTTTGAAAGCCAAAATTTTTTGCAGAGATGATTTGGAATCCGATAATATCACTATGGTCCTTTTGGACGACCGTAATCCGTATTCCAGAGCTTTTAAGATAGTCAGCATTTCCGTCGTATAATTGGAGGCTTCCTTTCAATACCTTTTCCTTTAGGATGGTATAGGCACAGCCAGTTGCCGCGCCTGAGGCCATTCTCGCCACTAATTGTTTGTTAATTTCCGCATTTTCGCTAAATGGCGCATCAAATCGAACTGTAAGGTTCGTGGTAATTGTCTCATAGTTTACTTCGAAGTAAGGCAGTTTCCTAGTGGTTTATACATATTTCTGATATTGTTGTATTTTCTGGAAAGCGGATACGTATATGGGTGACTTATTACGTCTCCAGTATCGTTCGTGGGCACATGATTCACTGAGGTCCTCGATCTTTTTGATAATTGTGCTGTTCTCAATTTGCATGTGTTTCATCAGGAATTTACATGCAAGAAATTCCCGCCTGATGTGAAGAGGTGGTTCCATTGCCTCCACCTGAAGTGCGTTTGTTGGTGTCGATACCATCGCCCCACATCGGAGTCGTAGTGCCTTGTATTGGCATTCTCTTCAACTTTTGCACTCTATTATTACGAAAAAGTCGCCACAAATTAAAAATGCCGGAATGTGAGAGGCTGCGCAAATGCGAAATGATACTGGCACAAGCTGCCACTCAATTTCAGGCACAAAGGTGTGGGAAGATTCTTTTTTTTTTTTCTTTATTTTTTCTTTTTTTTTTTGGGAAGTGTGTCAGGGATTGGAATAAGTTACCAAGAGAAGTTATGAATAATTTACCAAAAACGTTTAAAGAATTTAAAGTTAAAATTTGTACAGGGCAAATGTAGGAGGATGCAGGAAAGGGAGAAGGTGGGTATTATTATTATTTCTGCCTGTATCATCGTAAGAAGGCAGAATATTGTATTTTGAAGCCAGATAGAAATTAGCTAACCCGATTTTAAAGTTTGTGCGGAATGTGTGTCTGCTTATAAAAAATGAACAAACACAATTTCTCTACTGTGTATTTATAGAGTTCCAGAATACTGATACATGTTTGCCGGTTGTAGTAGATGTGATCATTTATAAAAAGGCTGTAACACAAGATTATTTTGTAGGGACTAGTATGGTTTCAGTTTTCCGCTTCGTTTAGTATGATAAATGAAAGAAAGACGTTTAGCAAACTGTATAGAATGTTCTCGCGCCACAGTAATATGAAGCGACGTTTCGGAGCCACTCTCCAACACCATCTTCAGATTATTCACGTGTCTCTCTTCGCCATCCAGTAAGAGAGACAGCAATGATGCAGAACCAAAAAATAAGGTCTGAAGAGGGTGTTGGTTACGACATCAATTTGGCATAAAACTCGTTGTTTCATTCTATTTGTTTGTATTCTCAGAACATGAAACGCAGACCAGGACTGAGATAACTGTAAATTATTTGGAGGTTTCAAGCATTCTATGATTAAGTAAATAAAGTGGAAGTTAGAACAGTAACGTGGAAGATACAAAATTTATTTTTTACATATCAATCAGTTGCTACAATACACTGATCAGCCAAAACATTACGACTTCCTGCTTATTAGTGTGTTGGTCCAGCTTTGGAGCTCAATACAGCAGCGTTCGGCGTGGCATGGATTCGTAAAGTCCTTGTTAGGTTACCGGAGTTGTCTGGCACCAGATGTCTACGCACAGGTCACGCAATTCCCTTAAATTACGGTCCGGTGGATTGTGTGCGCGGAGTCTGGGAAACGGCGAGGCTGGTTGGCTGTTCACGCGATACTGTAGTGAGCATATATGCAGAGTGGTTGAAGGACGGTGAAACCACGACTGGGCGACAAGGTGGTGGACGTCCACGCCTCATCACAGAACGTGGAGGTCGGAGGCTTGCTCGCTCTGTAAAGCGGGATAGGCGGCGATCTGTGGCAGATCTGACAGCAGAGTACAATGCTGGTGCGGGCACAAGTGTTTCGGAGCACACTCTGCTGTCAGATATATCACAGATCGTCACCTATTCCGCTTTACAGTGCGGGCAAGCCTCCGACCTCTACGTTCTGTGATGTGGCGTGGACCTCCTTGTCGCCCAGTCGTGGTTTCACCGTTCTTCAAACACTCTGCATAGCTGCTCACTACAGTAGCACGCGAACAGCCGACCAGCCTCGAGATCCTCGTTCCCAGCTGCCGCGCCTACAAACCACCTGCCCGTAGTTTGATGGAATTGCGTGACCTGTGCGTAGACATCTGGTGGCAGACAACTCCGGAAACATAACAAGGACTTTTCGAATCCATGCCATGCCGTATCGCTGCTGTATTGCGCTACAGAGAGATGGAGCATCACAGTAATAAACAGGTGTTCATAATTTTTTGGCTGATCAGTGTAAATAAAAACAATAGTCAGCAAGATTGATGAAAGCTGTGGGATACAATAATGTAGTAAAATTACTGGCAAATATCTAATTAGGTGATAATCACTTTTTTTATTGTCACGAACATACAATGTCTTTTGACAATACTCGTCTTGAGCGGCGCTCTGATTCATGTACTGAATTAAATTGCTGGTGAAATGTAACACATCGATTTGATATAAGAATTTCATACACATCTATTAGTCAAAAAGAGTTGAAACCGGAAAAACGGAGAATGGAATCAGTTTGTACTACTACAACATAGTACATGGAAGAAGTGAAAATGAACTGACAGTGGATAAGGAAATTATACTACATTTTTAGACATGAAGTGTGGGGATGTAGGTTTAATCGAATTTGTTGTGTTGAGGGGTACAATGCGACTGTTGCTGCCACCAATTTAGACGAAAACTCCCCGCATTCGCCTCACGCCCAATCAGCATCTTCCATCGGAACTCCATTTGCGTTCTGACATGAGAGGAGGAGGGTACAGATCCTCTGAAGGGCGGAGGTACGGCATGGAGTGGCTGAAACAGAACACATTACTCTAAGAGAGAAATACAGGGCGAGTTCAGATTGGATGATAACTATTATTAGCTAGCATGCGTACTAACTATCGCAGCAGTTTTATCTGTGTCTTCAAATGATCGTCTTTAATTTAGTAGTGTTTAGTACGAATTAGATGATGAAAGGGAAGAGAAGGGAGTTAAAGAGATAGTAGATGATGGTCAGTTTGGGTTAAGGAAAAAGCGCGGTACAAGGGAAGCGATTCTGGCTTTAAGATTAATACTTGAAGGGAGGGGCCAGGAAAACAAAGATACTTTTATGGTAGGCTTACCAGACGTCCCCGTTAGCCGGGGACAGTCCCCGTATTTAGCTCTCTGTCCCCGGACAGATTTCGTCCCCGCAATGTCCCCGGATTTTTACTGTTGTCCTCAGTTGTTTTTTAATCAAGCGAGAATTCTTTAAAAACCCTGATTTGCTAATACATTCGTTTAAAGAAAGAGATATGAAGCGCACTTGTTTCCTTGTACGTGCCTAGGAATAAAAGAAAATCACAAGGATACTGCGTCTTGGACACAACAGCTTTGGAAAATCAAGTCTCCTTGCTGTATGCAACATGGCTGTTTGTGATCCTGATTTAAATAGCCTGCAAAATATAAAAAATTTGTGGCTTTTAAGTTAACCCAACCTTTAATCACATAACTTATAAAATTACAACGCGTAATAAGGACAAATGCCGAAAGCGTCCCCGGATTTTGGTGAAAAAGTTGTGATGCGTCCCCGGATTTGGAGAAAAAATTCTGGTAACCGTATTTTATGGCGTCTGGTGATTGAGAAAAAGATTTTAATAATTTTAGGTGGCACAAGACGTTCAGAACTTTAAATAAGTCAGCTCTAAACTACCGAGATAGAAGAATACTTTATAATCCATATAATAATCAAGTTGCTATAGTAAAAAATAATTGTTTCAAAAAGGAAAATCAACTAAAAGCACACTAAAAATTTTAAAATAACTTTATACCTTGTTTCGAAGAAAATAAATCTAAATGGACATCAATATTGTCGAAATTTTTACATTAATCAGCTATTTTCGGAGTCGGTGCCAGATGTCGGTGCCGAGGAACGGATTACTGAACTTCATTTGCTATTCGAGGTGACGTGGGGAGTACAAACAAAATTCAGAATATTTTACAGCATCTAGTGAAGCATGTAGTGCTTTTGCGGGAGAGAGTTTAGGGGAACAAAACAGACAGTATATTAATCTGTAGCTCGCCCTTGTTAGTCTTCGAGGTACATCTCTGGCGCTACAGTGTCAGTTTGTAGGCTGCATCATGCAGTAAAAGCTTTACAGTTAGTTTAATTTCGGCGTATCATCTGTTGTTGAAACATGTTTCTAGAATTAATCATAGGTAAGTAGTAACATAATCTTTTGTATTATTGTGATACCTTAATTTTTTTGGGTTTTCTTACTTCGGCTGGCACCGACCCGAAAAATAACTGATTAAGTAAAAATTTCAATAATAGTAATGTAAAAAAGTGTCCATTTAGATTTATTTTCTTCTAAGCAAGGTATAAAGTTATTTTAAAATTGTTTGTGCCCTTTTTTGAAGTAGGTTTTTATTTCTTTGAAACAATTATTTTATTATTAAATTTTTAGTGGTATTATAGTTTGTTTTGTTTCTTAAATATGCCACTGCAGTTCTCATTTCTGCAAACTTCCTCGTAGCTCAGTGGTTAAGGTACTTACTTTCAAAAAATTCTGGCTCGAATACCCTAACAACTTCCAGAACGGGGTGAATTGGTTGCTATGATAAGGAATGTCAGTTTATATTTTGGTCCAGGCTGTGTTTCAAACTAATCACAGCATCTATTTAAGCTGTCGATCGATAATCTGGTCTAGAAATTAGGATATATTTATTTTATGAATAATTCTGCCATAACTTAAAAATAGCTGAATTGATTTTGACGGGATTTAAAAACCGATTTTTTTGGTTAGAAATCTTCTCCGTGAAAAAATACATATATGTGCCAACACTCATGTAGATAGGTCAAATGGTGTCAACTATAGCTGTTTAAAAAGAATATTGACAAAAATTAAGGAAATGTAAAGGAGAAGACGAGTTCAGTTTTTGAAAACCGAAGGTTGACAGTATTTTTCTAGTTTAAAAGTGTGCAAACTTCCTTCAAAAACGGATAAAAATTGTGGGTTTGTATAAAAATTAAGCGGTGTAATGGGGGAGAGGGGATGTTTTTTTTTTTAATTTTTTTGTCCGAAAGCCTCTGTGTGAACAAAATACATGTTTATACCAAATTTAATAGTGATTGATCAAATCGTGTCGATTGTAGCTTCTTGTAAACAATATTAACAAAATTAAGGGTGTGGAAAAAGAGAGAAGGGTTGAGCTATGACACACCAAATGTTGACGGTATTTTTCTCGTTATTTTAAAGTATATATGTACAAAGTTCTATCGAAATCTGATAAAAATGTGGGTAACTCCAAAAATTAAAGGGTTTAAAGTGAAAGAAGGGTCAGAAATCTTCTACAAAAATAAAATAAAAAAAAAAAATATAAATAAAAAAAATGTATATGATATTTAACATGCATCATTTAAAAATGGTGTGAGACAAGATTGTAGTCTATACCCGTTAATACAAAACTTGTATGCAGAGGAAGCAATAAAGGAAATGAAAGAATGATTTTAATGCTCCATAACAGTTCAAGGAGAAATAAAATTACTGTACTATGTTTTTCTGATCATATTGTCGTACTAGCTGGTACCGACGACTTCGTTCGTGTTTGTAAAGAATTCATAATGACAGCTACCGACATCTAACCACTATAGTGCACGATGGGAGACTCGATGCTATTACCACACACAAACGCCAGTCATCTGCGCTATGTAGTTCCAGCAGCAAAGTAAAATTTACGGATACACACATGTCTTTGGATGAAATACGAAAATATTAATGATCGACCAATTTCAAACACCATATCTCACACACTCCCACAGTTACCGAATTTCGGCCAACGTTGTGATCGATGGGTGACTCTGTGATACTACCACACACAAACGCCAGTGATCTGTGATCGATAGTTTTCGCTGAAAAGTGATACACCATGACACATGCGTCTTTGGCAGAAATATGAAATTGCCACAGGTCGACCACTTTCAACCCCCATATCTCCCACACCCCCATAGCTACCGACATCTAACAACCATAGTGCACTACAGGATACACGATTCTATTACCAAACAAAAACACCATTGCTTTATGCTATGTAGTTGTGGCAGAAAAGTGGTATATGCGGAGACACATGTCTTTCGTCGAAATACGAAAATATCCTTGATCGGCCACTTTCAACCAGCATATCTTCCACACTACTACAGTTTCTGAAATTCGGACGATGTTGTGATCGAAAGGTGACCCTGTGCTACTACCACACACAAACGCCTGTGATTTTCGGTCGATAGTTTTCGCTGAAAAGTGATACACCATGACACATGCGTCTTTGGCAGAAATATGAAATTGCCGCAGGTCGACCAATTTCAACCCCCATATCTCCCACACCCCCATAGTTACCGACATCTAACAACCATAGTGCACGACAGTAGACACGATTCTAGTACCACACAAAAACACCATTGCTGTATGCTATGTAGTTGTGGCAGAAAAGTGGCGCATGCGGAGACACATGTCTTTCGTCGAAATACGAAAATATTCTTGATCGGCCATTTTTAACCACCATATCTACCATACTCCCACAGTTACTAAAATTCGGCCGATGTTGTGATCGAAAGGTGACTCTGTGCTATTACCACACACAATAGCCAGTGATCTGTAATCGATTGTTTTCGCTGAAAAGTGATATACCATGACACATGCGTCTTTGGCAGAAATATGAAATTGCCTCAGGTCGACCACTTTCAACCCCCATATCTCCCACACCCCCATAGTTACCGACATCTAACAACCATAGTGCACGAAAGGAGACACGATTCTACTACCTCATACAAACACCAATGGTCTATGCTATGTAGTTGCGGCAGGAAAGAGAAGTATATGCAGACACAAAGTTTTGGGTCGAAATATGAAAATGCCCTGCATCGACAACTTTTAACCATCATATCTCCCACATACCCGCAGCTATAGATATTAGGCCAACGTTGTGCACGACAGGAAACTCCATGCTACTTCCACACTCAAACACCAGTGATCTGTGCTAGGTAGTGGTGGCTGAATAGTGAAATATAGGAAAACAGACGTCTATTTTTATATATATAGTCTGTAAGATTAGGAGCACAGGCTGAGAATATTGAGAAACAGCTGAACGGCCTGAACAAAATCCTAAAGGAAGATTTTGGTTCAAATATAAATCAAAGCAAGACAAAAGTGTCAAAATGTAGCAGAAATGATAGCAATAATAGTAGGTGTTATTCCGAATTTCCGGACCCCCACCCCTCTGGTGAGGATTCGTGAGATTTGGTCGGATTTCCCCCCCCCCCCCCATCTAGCGAGAGTTGGCTGGACCCGTCCCCCCCTACGAATGGACCTCGCCACTTTTTGAACCTTTTTTTTATTTTTTCCGATGAGCCCCCCTCTCCCCATTGGTGACATTTCGTGAGATTTCGCCGAACCCCCCCCCCCCCCCTATTTCACCTCAAGTAATTAATGGACTTAATATAAAAATAGGATAGGATGCGATAGAAGAAGTATGTGAATTCTGCTACCTAGGAAGTTGAAGTAGGAATGATGTTAAAGGCAGAATAGCAACAGCAAAAGGAACATTCATGAAAAACACAAAACTTTTACCTTCAATTATAAATCTAGGACTCAGAAAGAACATTTTAAAATTCTGTTTGTTGAGCATAACACTTTATGGTAGCTGAGCATAGGCTTTAGGAACAGCAGAAAAAAGGAAAATTAAAGCATTTGAAATGTGGTGTTATAGATGGACGCTGAAAATTAAGTGGACAGACAAAGTACGAAATGAAGGCGTTTTGGAAGTTATGAGTGAGGAAAGAAGTTTTTTTTTTTTTAATGGCTTTCGGCAACTGAGCCATTCAGCCAGCTCGATGTGTTTATATTTCTTCCAGTGTTTTTCAATTCCTAAGTATAGACACCACAGGACGGACACGACATTCACAAATACATACAACACTTAAATATCCATGCCCGCGGCCGGATTCGAACCGGCGAGGAGTAGCACTCTAGCCCCTACGCTACCGAGGCCGGCAGGAAAGAAGTTCGCGGAAGAGTCTTACAGAAATAAAAGACAGACTGGTAGGTCATATTTTGAGACATACGGGATTGGTTAATTTGCTGATGGACGAAACAGCTAAAGGTAAGAACTGCAGAGGAAGACAGAGATTAGAATACAGTATATGAAACAGATAATTGACGATGTGGGTATGTTGAGATGAAGAGGTTAGCGCAAGATAGGAAGGGATTGAGGATTGTATCTAACCAGCCAGGGACTGATGAATCAAAAGCGTATTAAGTTTTTTTTTTTATATATGTACAAAGTTTTTACATTTCTACACTTACAAAAAATATTGCTTGGAACTGTAGCAGAATGACCAAATATGGGTCATTCCGTACATTTTTATATATATTATTTTGTATATTTTTATATATAAAAAGAATAAGAAAGGAATTATCGGAGAGGATTGTCAGTGTTTGTGGGACCTCCCAGCTAGACGCGCGACAGGCAGGCGGCTGCCAGGGACAATGGACACCAGCTACCCTTCTCACGCAGTTGGTCAAGCGTATAATCCCTTGGCTCCGGGGAAACGGTACACTGAGGTGAACAAACTATCCAAGCCCCAGGTCTTCGAACGGGGAGTTTTGGAGGTCACAGGTGACGAAAAAGTCCGAGGCTATCCCGAGTTCACACGAATCGAGAAAGACAAGGTTCGCCTATCGTGACAGCCGAAGGGAGGAGCTTAAAAATGGCAGAACCAATCGAGAGAGACTTTCCTTTGCATTTTGTAATGATGGTGTATTTTTTCTATGTACACCACGAGTGACGAGAGGAGGCTTTTTCCGGCGGGCGCTGGAGAGGACTTGGCTCCGAGCCTTCAGACTAGAAGGAGCGGATCTTCCGAAGCTGGAGATCGCTCGGTCATGGCTTCGAACCTGAGGGTCAATAAGCGTGTCTTCTACAGTGAGGTCACTGTGCACGCATCCAGTACGCTTGCACGGACGTGGTGCATTGTCCACTATAGCCAAGGGGCTATAGTAATTCCGCCGTCGCGGGAAATATATCGCCGTCACGGTAATCATCCTACAAGTGCAGTGTGGTACTTTGATTCGGTCATTGAGTACAGCCCTGTAAGGGAGCGTGCATAAACCACGTAGCTCCATTTTGGCCTCCTGTGAACCCCCCCCCCCCCCCCCCCCCCACGTAGCTTTTTTTGCCCCTTTTGATTCAAGAAGACATTTTGTACTGTTTTCTCTTGTCAGACTATTGTAAATTACATAGGGAGATAATAAACTGAAGGAAATAAATATTCACATGCTGTTGTGAGTTCTATTCCTCATTTTAACTGTAAAAAATGTTATGAAAGGAAAGCTACGTGGCCTGGCTCGGAACCCCCCCTCCCCCCACGTAGCTTAGCGTAGCCTTCCTGCCAACCCCTCCCCCCCCCTGAACCGAGCCACGTAGTTTGTGCACGGTCCCTAACGACCACTGAATGATTAGGAGTTCTCGCACCCCCACATATTGAGCTAGCTGGGGCAGACTTTCTTAAAGCCACACTTGGTGGATAATTTAAATTATCCTGGCGCCCGGCATTTGAGATCGGATACAGTTAATGTCAATACTGTGTTTGATTTATGGTTCCCGATCATTGTGAAGGGAACTTTCATTTAAAAAATCAAGTGTGTAGCTTTCTAGCTTGCCAATTAACATTGGGAGTTTGTTTCAAGATTAATTTTAAAAGTGGTTGTGTTTTGATGCTTTGTTTATTTGTTAATATGTGTTGGCAATTGTAAGAAGAGGCTTTGCATAGTTCTTTTTATCATATTTCAATGTGTCAATGTTAACGATAAATAAGCCTCGCCTGTACGCCATTATGAGTACCCAATAAATTAGCAGCCAAGGGTTTCTTTTAATTATAAAAAGAAGTAAAAGGTTTTCACCCTTACCTCCCCATGGCACAACTGCCACAGAACTAACAACGCTCTTGATAATTCATACCGTGTTAAATTTCTCTGTGAAACAATAATTTGTTATCAACAACACTAGGTGCATGAATACCAAATACTTTTAGGAAGAACGGATATACCGTATTAAAATCATGGAGGAAGGAAATATATGGAGACGACGCAAGAGACCTTCACCACACAATGAAGTGACGCCGGGCGGAGGAGAAGTGGGGGAGTGGGGAGGCACGGCCTAACCCATACAGACACCGCGTATATGTACAAAAACCTCAAGGGAACTCTAGGATAAACGTAACGCCGCAATCTGGTGATGGATTATTATGTAACTCGATGAGGCAAATAAAAAATGAAGAATAAAATTTTTTAATATCATGCTTAGTTTTCGAGATATTCTGTCTCAAACGTGAAATGGTTTTGGTTGAAATTCAGAAGAAAAAATTGGTCAAATTCAAATTTGATGACGGCTTCTTATTTAAAAAGACGAGACAAATATAAAATAAAGAATAAAATTTTTCGATATCTCGCCTATTTCTCGAGATATACTGTATCAAAAGTAAGGTGTCTTGAGTTGAAATACAGAAGAAAAATTACGCAAAAGACAAATTTAATGATCGATTCTTATATAACACGACGAGACAAATAGAAAATAAAGAATAAAAGTTTTCGATATCTTGCCCAGTTTTCGGGATATACTGGGATTGGGTTGATATGCGGCCTAGACTAAAAATTAATTCTGCCAAAGCCACAATGAATTACATGGTGGACATGCAGAATGGATATTTCAATTTTTTTACTAGCACTTGTGGTTAGGTTGAAATGCGACCTAGAGCAGGATAAAAATAGTTATCTTATTACCATACATCATAAGCTTAATTGGGAGTAGATGAAAGTAGTT
This sequence comes from Vandiemenella viatica, assembly GCA_031002005.1. NCBI lineage: Eukaryota > Metazoa > Arthropoda > Insecta > Orthoptera > Morabidae > Vandiemenella > Vandiemenella viatica. The sequence goes on along the minus strand of CM061914.1, from coordinate 176,954,431 downwards.
TACATCGTGATACACGTTTTATCACTAACATGGTTCTCATGAAATTACTGGCAATTATAGATAAATTCTTTGTCCCTTATGCAACAACAAAACCATTCTGGTACAGATTGGGTTTAGACACAACCACAATCTCCATTAAATTAAATTGCGGCTACAGAATCAAACTATGTAGACACACCACACAACGCGTATTTGAATCACAAACTGTATTTGCGGTAACAACATCGTTTGCTTCATCAAGATTCCTAGATTGCATAGCATAATTTAACATATTTAATTTCATCATTCATTGTCAGTATAAACTGCAACGTGACAAAAGAAAACGCAATACTAAATTCACTGAATTGTGATGTAAAACACACCCCTTTAAATTTCATTTTCAACATTCGTTAATAAGTAATGCTAGTCTATTATGTGCAAAATAGCAAGGTATGCTGATTTTCTACACTACACCAACAAAAATTTGAGAAGAAAGTAATCCGATTGACAGCTGTGACTAAATATTTATAGACATGCGCCAAAGTTTACAATTCCCACTAACCACTTCAACAACAATTATTAGAATACAACTTACCTATGAAATGATATTCCAGGTACTTTCCTCACTTGTCTATTTGTGCAACCATATCCAACACAAGACGGCATTATAAAACACTTATGCACATTACAAAATGAAATAATCAGAACATCAGACACAGTGTGAACTCGGCATTTGTTTGGGTTCCCAATACCGCTGTTGCCGCCACTGCTCATGCACGAGAGTTTAGAGCCTCCTTCACAGATTTAACGTCACTTCTCCTCCATATATTTCCTTCCCCCATGATTAAAATAGCGCGATGATTCTTTGTTATAGCTTTGACCAGGTATCAATTTGACGTACAATTCAACGTTTAGGGTAGACACTAGGCTTTCAAACCGTTAAAACCGCATAAAAACTGTAACGTAGTTTTTAAATTGTTTCAGGTAACAGGTGAAGGAATCCTATGTTCAGAAGAGATTTCCTGATACACTGGCAGGTGACAAAGTGTGTTTGATTTGCACAACTGTTATTATAAACCAGAAGCTAGGGTTTAAAACTGTAAAAACTCCGCGAAAAACGGGCGAACAGTTTTGCCAGTTCATACGTAATAAGCTTGGTGAACGTATTTTATATTTCTGCTCTTGCGCCAGGTAGCGTGACGTCATACCAGAGATTCTAAGTCACACCCTGAGATATCAAACTGTGAAAACGACATCGAAACGTTTTCAGTAATCCTGAAGTGAGGGGGGAAAACAGACTACACAGAAACGTACGATTTATACTGGATCAAGATAAGGAGAAAGATAGAATAATTTTAAGTGGGAGATTTCTCTGCCAGGAGTGATATTCAGAATATATTTAGTTTGTAATAATCGGATAAATTAAGGAATATACACTGATTAGCCAGAACATTATGACCACCTACGTAATAGCCGGTATGTCCGCCTTGGCACGGATACAGCAGCTACGCGTCTTGGCATGGAAGCAATGAGGTCTTGGTAGGTCGCTGGAGGGAGTTGGCACTACATCTGCACACACAATTCTGAGGCGGGGAATGATGGGGGAGGGGAAGCGATGGGAACTGACGCCACATTCAATCACATCCCAGATGTGTTCGATCGGGCTCAGATCTGGCGAGTTGGGGGCCAGCACGTCAATTGCAACTCGCCACTGTGTTCCTCGAACCACTCCATCACACTCCTGGCCTTGTGACATGGCGCAATATCTTGTTGAAAAATGCCACTGCCGCTGGGAAACATGGTCGTCATGAATGGGTGTACGTGGTCTGCATCCAGTGTACGGTACTTATTGGCCAGCATGGCGCCTTGCACGAGCTCCACTGGACCTACGTGAATGTTCCCCAGAGCATAATTGAGCCACCGCCAGCTTGTCTTCGTCCCGCAATACAGGTGTCAAGAAGCTGTTCCTCTGGGAAACGACGGATTCGCACCCTCCCATCGGCATGATGAAGAAGGTATCGGGATTCATGAGACCACGCAACGCTCTGCCACTGCTCCAACGTCCAGTGACGATGGTCACGTGCTCATTTCAGTCGTAGTTGCCGATGTCGTGGTGTTAACATTGGCACGTGCATGGGTCGTCGGCTGCGGAGGCCCATCGTTAGGAGTGTTGGGAGCACTGTGTGTTCAGACACACTTTTACTCCGCCCAGCATTAAAGTCTGATGTTAGTTCCGCCACAGTTCGCCGCCTGTCCTGTTTTACCAGTCTGCCCAGCCTACGATATCAGACATCAGTAATGAGGGGTGGCCGCCCTACCTCTCGTGGTTACACCTTGGTTTCGCCACTCCTCAAACACCCAACAAGTCGTGCAGCTTCCGGAATGCTCGTGCCGAGCCTCCGGGCCATCACAATCTGCCCTCGGTGAAATTCAGATAGATCGCGCGCCTTCCCCATTCTAAACATGCTCACTGATACTACATGCACCGTGCGTGTGTCTGACCAGCAGTCATTCCTCGTCAAGTGACGCTGCTATCTGTAGAAGGTGGGCGGTAATAATGTTCTGGCTGATCAGTGCAAGAGTTTTTTTTTTAGCTGCATGATCAGCGGGAGTTGTTTCAAAAAGCTTAAAATGTAAGTATCTGAGTATGTTGATTGATGATAAATGTATTTGGACATGGAACATTAGGGAGTGTGAGTGTACGGACGGGAAGTACCATAGTAACTCACGACGGCCTTGTTTCCTTACGGTGTATCCACAAAATGGGGTTGAATATTGGGGACAGTTAAACATGGGGGAAACATAAATATCACACTTCTCCGACCTGTACTTATACCAGCCAACCGACAGCAAACGTAGTCTGTTAAGCTTCCAAATTCCTTACTTCTTCATGCATTAAAGACGTTTGATCTTCCGTACGAGGATTTGAATCATAAACACGCTCTTTTAGGTAACCCCACAAAAAGAAATCACATCGACTGATAATTTGATTCTCATTGTAAACACGTTTTAAAGTATGCATAGAATTTTCGGCTGTATGGGGAGTTGAAAATGACCGTAATTTCTTTCAACTTCTGTCAGCTGTTCAAAAAAGGTGTTTAAAATATTGTCCACATAGCGGGAAGTTGTAATTGTTTCAGTAAAAAACACTGGTCCAATAATTCGCCTTGCACTAACATAAGAAAACATTAGAACTGAAATTAATAATTCTTCTTTACAAACCCTACAGAGAGTTAGCCAAAATATTCTTAGAAGATATGAAGGGTGTATTGAAGCCGATGGCCAACATTTCCAGCACGTGCTATAACGTAAGAAATCAGCGCACGCATGAGGACTTCCCGAGCACGGGCGATGCGCCGTGTGACTTCCCGGCAAGCGAGGGGGCGCTGGCCCGGGCGATTTTTCCTGTACACGTGGACGCGTCATAAATGAAACGCCCTGTACATTGCCGTCAAAAGTCGTGGCCAATGCTCTTAGCATACGTAGCCTAACGTATCGTTTTTAGTAACTGTGAAGGGGAAAGCGTATCAAAAACAAAGGAAATAACAACGAAAAATTAAATATTCGACTTTTCTAAATGATTAATGAAACGGGTTGTACAACCATAGTGATCTGAGACTACATACTCACCTTGATACAAATTACTTACCTACAGGTCTGTCAATGCGCCGTCGATGCCATACCTTACTACTCGAAATTCTACTCGTATCAGACCCAGAGCCCTGCAAACAGGTAATCACTTTAGTACATGCTGGAAAACTGACACACGACGTTTATCAAAGTTTCACTGTATCGTTTTTAACAGTAGAATTTTTGTCAATTCGTACCAGTATTAGCGCTAGCAATTAAATTTTATGTTAATAAAATATAAGTTAAATCGACTGTAAAAAAAAAGACCCATTTCATACATTGTAAAATCGATTTTTCTTTTCAAGTGTCAATATCAGTTTATGTAATCAGCTTACATAACTGTATTGATTGTAAAGTTATATTTCTCTAAGTATTAAAATCAGTTATTGTATTGTAAAAAATAAGTTCACTGAATGTAAAGTCAGATTTTATTTTATGTGTATCAGTAACAGTTCTTTTACAGCAAGTATTAAATTTGTAGATTGTTTTATGTGTTTCCATAACACTGTAAGTTTAAATACAATTTGCATGCTATATATCAGTCTAGTTTCAATGCCACTGTAGCGTTAAGTAAAAAATAACTTTTATAACAAAATCTAAGTGTTAAAGTTACTTAAAAACACAAAGTATAATATATGAATGTTTTTTGTTGTACAATTTTACAATTTAATTATATATTTGTCAATTATCAATGAGTCATGTAATTTATCGAAACCTACCCATTTTATTAATATCATATTTTCAGAAACATCACCACCATACGAAAACCTTGTTTCACCCACAGTAATATATTTCCAGTTACTTGCATTCAACTGGTATGTAAACGCGAACAATAGTATGTATCGTGACATCACTGCAGACTGAGTCTGATCATGTAAGTTTATGTCATTATTTTGACTGGGTGGAGTAAGGGTTACTACTGAATTTCTGTTAGATAATAGGTTTCTCGCTGCGCTCTTCTCGAGCTTTCCACCGCGATAGCGCGTCAGTGAGAGACTGATATGCTATCCCTGTGGAAAGCTCGAGAAGATTTTACGCAACTGACTCACCGAGAAAGCCTATATTCTTCCATGAATAGGTTTCCTATTACATCAGAAATTTGGTGCCATGACATAAAAACCCAGTTGAGTACGCTGCTAGCGGAATCGACATTCCGACACGAAACTGGATAGTCAGCCAGATGTCGCTATCCGATTAACCGAATGACAACCTGACAACCTGAGACCAGAAATGGCGACCGGAAGTGATTATCAGGCCAGAAGGTATAAGATATTGGCGACACACCATCGTTCTGCCTCTACTCTGGGTTGCTTTAATCTTGTAATAGTTACTTTTATTTTAGTTTCAGCACGTTGCTACTGCTATATATTGTTTTATATAAAACTAAGAAATAATCTGATCATCGTCAGCGAATTCGATAATTTTCTGATGTGGCCTCTTAAAGTCATGATTTAACATATAACTTCAGCAGTCTTCTCCAGGTCACACGATCTTGGATGATCCTCTGCCAGTGTGTCCTCGTCGCATAGGTCTAGTGGTCTGTGGTGATCTCTTGGGCTCCATTCTAAAGGCGCTTTCTCACGATCCCTTGTAACGAAGGCGAGACGGGACGGGACCTCATTAGCCGAAGTGTAGGGACGACCGCGGGCCGCAGGTTACTCCTAGCTTACCTCGCCGCCACCTCCGCACCACGTTGCCTAGTGTCGTTTGGCACAGAGCACTTTACAGAAACAGAAGGAGTGCGCAGCGCTGCTGCAAACCGATGGCAACAGCGCTCCGCTACGCACACCTGTGGTGTTTACCGACTCAGAGTGGGTAGCTGCGTCTCGTCTCCGCTAGCAGAGGCGGCCCTGTTCCCATGGCGTGTGGTCGAGTATTCGTCATGTCCCGTCTCGCCTTCGTTACAAGGGATCGTGGGAACGCGCCTTAACACTGTTTTTGTCCACCTCTGGTCTTTTCTCCGCGCAATATGGCCGGCCCATTGCCACTTCAAGGATGCTGTCTTATTTAAGAAATCTGTGACCTTCGTAACTGACATAATGTCGGTTGCTCTTTTCTTGTCTTTTCTCGTCAAGCCTAACATTGGCCTTTCAATAGCTCTTTGGGCAAACCTTAGTTTACTTGTTGTAAATTCACTTAGAGTCCAGGTCAGCGCAGGAAGAATGCACTGGTCATAGACTATTTTCTTTAGATTTGTGGGCAATTTAGATTTAAAAATAATAGAATGCCTCCCAAATGCTTCGCATCCCAGATTGATGCAACGGAAAATTTCGTGTCTTACATCATCTCTCATGTTTACAAGCTGGCGAAGATAAATGTACTCACTGACATTTTCTAAAGATTTATTATCTAGTTTTGCCTTTCCCTCTGTGGCCCATTTCTTAGACATAATTTTTGTTTTTGAAAGACTCATTCTTAGGCCAACTGCCTTACACTCGGAATAATCTATACCGCATAAATCAAAAATTTTATGTAGGCAATTTTTATGAATCAATCTGTGTAGGTCAGTTGAAGCAGCGTATGACTAAGGCGTGGATGACCCAGGTTCCATTCCCGATGAAGCCATTTTGTAAAGTGCTTAAACATTCCCCCCCCCCCTCTCTCTCTCTCTCTCTTTCCGTAGGACCACTCAACGTGGTATACAATGATTAGCGAAGCGAAAACTCCTCGGGGAAGATGAAAACAGACGTTACCTTATAGTGCCGTAGGGGCAAAAAGGGACTCAGCAATACACCCTAAGCACTCTGTCGGAAGGAGCGGAACACGTCCTTCAATTTATTTCAATGTAGACGTTTAAATTTTCACAGTTTAATTTGTGAAACTGTGATGTGACTTGTTTGTAGATGTTTAACATGCCACTTGATTAAAAAGGCAACCTGTTTATTTTTACTGAAACTAAATTAAGCTTATACTCAAATAAATCACTTAATCAGATAAATAGAAACGTGATCAGAATAAAGATTTTATGTTGCTTACACCAGAACAAGAACGAGGCAGCCGGTTGTAAATACGGAGACCAACACAAACTCGGTCCACTCTCCGACGAATTTCAGTGTTTTCTGAAAAGCAGAGGAACAGAAACATGTCGTTAATGGAGTCGGCTATAGCATGCGGTGCACCTTGGAATCTTAGTGCTCTTTAATCATACATGATATGAGAATGTTATTAATTGATGCGGTATTGGCTTGTATAATCAAAAAATCGGCAAGTTCTATCATTACCGTGGCTCCAAAATCTGATGATTAATTCCTCTAGAACTCGACGAAAAAAAAATCGAAAGTAAATAATAAAATTTTTTCATATCTCGCTTGGTTTTCGAGATATAACATGTTAAACATCAGTCATACGTATAGTTCCTTCTGCTTTTGGTGTTTTTTTCCTTTGGTCCAGGCCGTATTTCAACCTAGCAACAATCACTAAAAAGAAAATAAAACACCTATAGTGCATTTCCGCCGCTCAGATATGGTGGTTTTGGTGGGAAAAAAAATTTCCTGGTCCAGGCCGGATCTCACCCTAACCTCCTCACTTTTGAGATACAATATCTCGAGAACTAAGCGAGATATCAAAAAACTTTATTCTTTATTTTACATTTGTCTCGTCGATTTACATACGAATTCATCATCAAATTTGGCTATAGCGACATTTTTCTTCTGGTCCAGGCCGTATTTCAACTTAACTATGCCAATTTTGAGATTCGATATCTCGAGAACTAAGCGAGATATAAAAAAAAAATATTCTTTACTTTCAATTTGTCTCGTCGAGTTCTATCAATCATCAGATTTTGGCGCCACGGTAATGATAGAATCCCCAAAAAATCAATTGTTTTCTTGAGAGATGAAATGTTCTCGGGAAATTAGCCGCGTGAGAACGTTTGTCTAACGCAACTGATCGGCGGTCACATGCTTTGCCGCCATAGCCAAGTGACTTGAGTTACTTGACTGTGGATGCAGATTAAGTGACACCCGAAACGTCGTGCTGTACGAACGTTCTCACTCTGCTAATTTTCCGAGAACATTTCATCTACAGGATGATTCACGAAGATATGCAAATATTTTAATATGTTATTCTACAAGTAAAACTAAAGAAAAACGTTTATATAAACAAAGGTACGAAAATGTTTAGTTACGGAGTTACGGCTACTAAAAGATTTTGCCTGAAATTTAGCAACCTCGCTAATATGAAGCCATCGCAAAACTGTACGAGGTTACAGTACAGCACGATTTCCATTTATTTTGTTGTTATTGATCTAGTGAATCTAATAAAACATGTTCCAGACGTGTATCTGCAGTAGTTTTCCAGAAATTCCAGAGAAGTGAAGAAATAATTTGGGGAAATTTGTAATTTATTAACTACTTTGCCAATTTTTTTTTTTTTTTTTTTTTTTTTTTTTTTTTTTTTTTTTTTTTTTTTTTTAATTCCAGACAATTGCACAAAGTTTTCAACAGAAGTTGTAAAGATTTTAATTTTGTAAAGTGATTGTAATAAAGTTAACTAAAACAGTATGAACGTGACAGATAACCTGCTTTTATTAATACCATAGCTCAGTGTTAAGGAAGTTGTACAGTGTACATACAATTTCACAATACATCCACAATAAATATTCAAAAATGTTCAAAAATATCTCCACCGAGTTCAATGTATTTAGCTTCACGAATCCTTTACCAGCCGGTACTCCGTAACCAAACATTTGCGGACCTATGTTTGTATGAACGTTTTTCTTTAGTTTTACTCGTAGAATAACATATTAAAATATTTGCGTATCTTCGTGAATCACCCTGTATATCTCCACTCTGTTTTCGTGATGTCAGATATACAAGGTTTCAAGATTGATATTTTCCTGAGTAGGGTAAAGTAGTGGGGGTCTCAGCTAACCGACCGCACCAGGGCAGCCGAATAGTATAAATACCATCCACACAGCACATCTAGACATAGTACAGGGTGTTTCAAAAATGACCGGTGTATTTGAAAAATCAATAAAAAATAAACGGGCAGCGATAGAAATACACCGTTTGTTGCAATATGCTTGGGACAACAGTAAATTTTCAGGCAGACAAACTTTCGAAATTAGTTACAATTTTCAACAACAGATGGCGCTGCAGGCGATTTGAAAGATATAGAAGTAAACGCAGTCTGTGAGTTCGCCATTCTGTAAGTCGTCTTTCTGCTGTAAGCGTGTGCTGTTCACAGATTGCAAGTTTGTGTGAAAAAATGGTTTACTCCTTAGAATAATCCTACTTTAGATTTTTCCAGACTGCAGCGCCATCTGTTGTTGAAAATTGTAACTAATTTCGAAAGTTTGTCTGCCTGAAAATTTACTGTGGTTCCAGGCATATTGCAACAAACGGTGTATTTCTATCGCTGCCCGTTTAGTTTTTATTGATTTTTCAAATATACCAGTCATTTTTGAAACACCCTGTATCAAAGGCCTTCTTCAGGTCTTAGAATACCAAAAAGGAGGGCTTTTGTTGTTCTCTGTACTTTTCTTGAAGATCCTGACATATGATGCCCCTTGTAGTACGGAATCCACATTGAGATCTGGGAGTACTCTCTCTGAGATAAGTTGGAAGATGGTCAGCAGGTTCTTAGCAAAAGCCTTTCCAGCTATGGATAGAATAGAGATACCGCGATAGTTGTAAACGATATCTCGATACCCTTTTTTGAAGATGGCAACTACGTGGCGTTTTTCATGTCCTGGGGCTCCTCCGGAGTTTCCTACATGGAAAATACTGATTTCAGTGGCAAACCTCCACTCCTAATTTCTAGTGAAATATTTTCCGAACCGGGAGCTTTACTCGGATTCAGACTTTCAGGGCTTTTTAAAACTCGTGGAATGTTGGTCGAGCTGACATCCAAGGCCGTGGAGCTACGGTTCGAAAGCGAGTTGTAGTGCTCATTCCAACGCATCAAGATGTTTGAGCAGCGAGTAGATCCATATAGCTCTTCAATTCCTGTATAAAATTTCTGACAGAGTTTGGAGTTCCTTCGCTTCTTGTTATCACCAGTTCTTGATTACTCTCGCTTCTATCTGACATTAAGGGCCTGGAAGTGTGTTTTCTTAGGTCTGGAAGTTGGACCTTGAACGAGGAGTTGATATGCTTCCCGTTTAGCACTGACGAGAGTCAAATTTTTTCATTATTTTGGTCAAACCAGTCTGGTGTTTTCTTTTTCTCGTACCCAAAGACTTTCTCTGCAGAATTTCTAATGATACTTCGTAGAGTGGCTCATTTTAGCTCAACATCCCTTGCATTAATTGAGTTGTTGGTCATCATCATCATCATCATCAGTTTTCTGCCCTTGGGCAGGTTTTTACTTGGCTGCTCTCCATTCTCTTCTATCTTCTTCTTTTCTCTTGAAGTCCATGTATTTGCCGTCTTCCTTGATGTTATCTACAATTTTGCACCTCCTTCTTCCTCTTATTCTCCTCCCACAGACTAGACCTTCCAAGGCGTCTTTTATCAGGCACTCCCCTCTCAACAAGTGTCCCATCCAGTTCTTCTTTCTGTCGTTTATTACTTGGAGTATTTTTGTACTTTCACTGACCCTGTCCAGCTCTTCAACATTACTTATTTTATCCTCCCAGCTTATCTTCTCCATCCTTCTCCACATCCACATCTCAAACGCTTCTAACCGCTTTTCATCCTCTCGTCTCATTGTCCACATCTCCGATCCATAAAGAGCCACACTCCATACAAAAAAACTTGCCGAGTCTTTTCTATTTTCCCAATTAGTATCCTCCTTTTCCTACTTAATGCTTCCTTAGCTACAAACAGCCTCTGACTGAGAATGAGCGGCTGATTTAAGGCTGGGCAACCTACTGCCTATGTGGAAAGGAACGGGATATTACCACATTATATTTCCCTACTAGTACTTGGTATGGCTCTCCATGTAGAAGAATCCGGTGGTTGTTGCTCAATTGTTCTAAAATATGATCTCGGAATTTTAAGCGACAGTTTCGTTACGGATTTTTTTAAGTGTTATATTCTCTCGTGAAGTGATTCATGTGGAAGGAGCATGTTTTTTTTTTTTTTTTTAAATTTCTGAAAGTGTCAGGTGATTCACGAGATGTCTGTCGAAATTTTTCATTTTTGTACGCTGATATGAATTTGGGGTCAAAACGCCAGCAGCTGTTATGTCGTCTCTTGTGACGTCCAGCTATGAACAGCGGGCCGTGGGAAGGGAGCCGCCTCTGCTGGCAGGGACGGCGCCGCCCTATCCATCGTCCAGTTGGTAAACATCAAACGCCCGGGTACCTGAAACGACATTAGACAACGTGCGCTAGCCTGTGGCGCGTGCCGATCCGTATAATTCGGCTGCATGGCGCGGCCTACAAAACAACGGGGCGTGGGAACCCAGCATATGGATGGCTCTAACTCAATGTAAATCACTTGCCGGTCCTGTTCAATAATGTTGCGCAGTGCATCGACGTTTTTTGGAACAACTTAGACCTTCACGAAATTCATCGCTGACGGAAGCACGACCACGACGAAATCCTGCATACCAGTTGTAAACAGTGTTTCTTGATGGTGCTCCATTACCCAAAGTTATTAATATTAGTTTAACTGCAGTGGATCTAACGCTCCCGTGGCAATTACCCTTTTTTATTTTATTTTTTAAAATTTTTATTGTATAATTGGAGTGTTAAATTTCTCCCCCATTTACTTTTCTGATTTACAAATTTTAATTTTAAATTCCATAAGCTTTTTTGGTAAATTATTCATCATTTCACTTTGTAATTTGTTTCAATACCTGACACCCTTACTATAAAAAATAAAATAAAATAAAATATATATATATATATATATATATATATATATATATATATATATATATATATATACACAGACGGAAAAAAAAATCCCAACACCAAGAAAAAATTATTGTAGAGTAATGAAATTTGGACAATGCATTTGTCAAGTTAACATGTTTAATTGATTAAATTTTCAAGATCACAGGTTAATTTAAGCTCAAGAAAATGCATTTCAAATGTGAAATACTGTTAAATTAATAGCCGGTGTAACCTCCAGAATTTTGAATGCAAGCCTGCAAACGTGAATGCATTGTGTCATACAGGTTTCGAATGTCACTTTGTGGTATGGAGTTCCATGCTTGTTGTACTTGTGCTGTCAATACTGGGACGGTCAGTGCTGGCTGTGGATGATGCTGGAGTTGTCGTCCAATGATATCCCATACGTGTTCAATTGGAGACAGATCTGGTGATCTCGCAGGCCAAGGTAACATGTCGACACTCTGTAGAGCACGTTGCGAGACAACAGCGGTATGAGGGCGAGCGTTATCCTGTTGAAAAACTCCCCCTTGAATGCTGTTCATGAATGGCAGCACTACAGGTTGAATTACCAGACTGACGTACAAATTTGCAGTCAGTGTGTTTGGTATAACCACAAGAGTGCTCCTGCTGTCATAGGAAATTGCTCCCCAGACCATGACTCCAGGTGTAGGTCCAGTGTGTCTAGGCCGCAGACAGTTTGGTTGCAGGCGTTCCCCTGGCCTCCTTCTGACCAACACTCGGCCATCACTGGCACCAAGGCAGAACCTGCTTTCATCAGAAAACACAACAGATCTCCACTCCGTCCTCCAATGAGCTCTGGCTTGACACCACTGGAGTCGCAAACGGCGATGGCTTGTAGTCAGTGGAATGCACGCTACAGGGCGCCTGGCTCGGAGCTGTCCTTGAAGTAACCGATTTCTAACAGTTCGTTGTGTCACTGTGGTACCAATTGCAGCTCGAATTTCTGCCGCAGACGCAGTACGATGCGCCACAGCTGTACGCCGAATACGGCGGTCTTCCCTCTCAGTAGTGCCACGTGGCCTCCCGGAACCCGGTCTTCTTGAGGCAGTACCATCCCTTGACCACTGCACCCAACAATCATGCACAGTGGATACATTCCGGCCAAGTCTTTCTGCAATATCGCGAAAAGAAAATCCACCTTCTCGTAGCCCTATTACACGACCTCGTTCAAACTCGGTGAGCTGTTGATAATGGCTTCTTCGTCTTCTTAAAGGCATTCTTGGCTAACATCAACTCACTATGTCAAATCTCAGCGGTAAATAACGTTCACAAACTTTACAGCGCGTATTTAAAGCAAACCTGATTTGCAAGCTCTGAGTAGCGCTACTAGCGCCACACTTATGCGCGAAGCGCGAAATTTGAATCGATGTCATCTTTCAGATGTATAAACACGCCTACCAAATTTCGTTTATCTAACACAAGTCTTTCTTGGTGTTGGGATTTTTTTTTCCGTCTGTGTATATATATATATATATTCCCCCTCCCTTGTACATTAAATAACGCGCCAGCTTGTGGTGATCGTCGCCTTTCCCCTTGCATGCACTATTCCTCATTCTTCGAATAATATCCAGTTACTGTTACTGAGATAGGTCTTTACTAAAATCGTAAACAAAAATCATCCAGCGAAAACCTAAACGCGAAATTTCCAATTTTCACAACACTTCTTTTTAAAGGTCACTGCAAACTACTCCACCAATTTGTTGTAATAATAACGAAGGACAAATTTTACAATAATATAAATGTCACACGTCCATACTGCCATCTAGTGGTCATTTGCAAAAACTTATAAGGCGATCCTCGTAGCAGCCAATCGCCAACCCGAATGATCTTGCGGGCCACTTTGGCAATGCATCATAACTCCGCGGGCCACATATAAAATAATATAACCCCATATTAGATTCAGACCCACTATAGACATTTTTTCGGAGTGAAAAAATGAAACATAAAGAGTTATTATTATTGTGTCTACTGCTATTCTTACATGTAAACAAAGATAATATAATAATGATGATACTAAAGGCACGTTGTAAAGAAATATATAACACTAAAAATGATATATATATATTTAAAAGTGTGTTGAATCTCGCGGGCCGGAAAAATGTTCAAGGCGTGCCCCGGGCTGGGCACCCCTGGCCTACATTTTCATTCTTAGGAGCTGTCAGGGGAAAACAGTACAAAACGTATTTTTTTTTAAAATCGAATAATTAAATGATCCTCTTTTCTGAATGCTCGTTGATACTAACTCTACGAGCGGAGTGTGTGGAATGTGAATGTACTCACATACACCAGCCTGACCCAGGGCTGCGGCGGCTGGTGGGCGCCCCCGCCTTGTCCGTCTCCCGGCGGCAACTCAGCGGGTTCGGCGGGAGGCGAGCTGCAAAGAAATAAAAACAACATCGTCCACTTCCCCTTCCTCGCCGCACGCATCACACATGTACAGATACGTGTTTCAGGGTTGGCGGATCGAATTCTCCTGTTTTTCGAATCAACCGTGAAGCCCCTAAAAAGTTCGTTCATTCATCTCTAGACAGATCGCTGGCAATTTAACCTCTGACTCTTCCTCTAAGGAGAGCGGCCAAGAAACTACATTTGGTAACTAGTCCCTGCATCTTTTATTTTATTTTTACACAGCGTAAGTAATTTGTGTTCTGAACAACGGGTAATACCTTCCATCTCAGAGTATGTTAAATAAGGTAAAGAGGAAAATGATCTGTTTGGTAGAATTTTTTTTAAGGGGGGGTAGGACGAAATTTTTGTTTAAAAAAATCGATTTTTCAAAAATATGCCTATTTTGTAGCGCACACATCTTCCTGAATAATTTGATGTATAAAACATTTATATTTGAGTGATTGTAAGGATTGATCTTAAGTGTATGAAGGTGACGCGCCAGCCCCTTTGCACAGCATTCTTCTGTCATACAAGCAGAAACTTTAACGGCCATTTTCCGCAAAACACATATTCCTGTACTTAGGTACACGTAGCATCCAAAATAAACATCCTATTACTTTCAAACTTGGTATGCCTATTAAACACAATCTCCTTAATGCAAAACTCTAGAATTTTCCAATTCCATTAAAAATTGTGGTAAAAATTCACACAATTAACTATAAAATTTGAGATTTTTCTAAATATGAAGTTTAAATTGTAATAGCTCATTCATTTTTTCGTAAATTAAATAAATTCTAGAGTTTCATACAACTGTAGGCATGGTTTGTATGCTGTGCAAAATTCATCGAAAAATCTCTCTTACTTATGAAGAAAAGTGTACCTATAGCAATTAATGCAACCAATAGTAAGTGAAAAATGGTGGAATTTCACATGTAAAAAAAAAAAAAAAATGGTTTTGTTATGTTTGTGATTTTCCACTGCTATTAGTGTGAATCCTGAATACTTCCTGGCCATGCTGACAAATTTTTATGAATTTATTTGTAAAAGTATAGACAATGGAGATTAAAATGTCCTGTGGTCTTCTCCTGCTCTAAGTCGGCCCGTTTGACGTCCTACCCCCCTTAAAAGGTAGAAAACAAAAAGTTAGGGTGTTAAATGCAGCATCAAAAGAAGTGGAAGTAAAAGTCTGATTGCCAGAGGGTATCGGATTGGGACCATTGCTGTTCATTATTCTGATGAATAACTGTGTTGATTGTTTACTATCTGAAATTAGATTGTTTTCATATGACATAATGCTACCTAAAGGATCAAAATGGTAGTGCATTGTAAACAGCTGCATAGTGATCTGGACAGGATATCTAGTTCGGTTGGTAAATATGGGATGAAGATAAATGCAAAGAAGAGTCAGCTTATTACATACACAGGCAAAACGCTAAAGGTTGGTTATGATTATAAGGTGGGGAAAGAATTGATTGTTGAAGACTTGAAATGTAAATATCTTGGCATTAGATTCGATAACAAGTTTAAGTGGACAGATCACATGGCACAAATCGTAGGAAAAGGTTTCAAAATTCTGCACTTGTTGGAGAGAGTGATGAGGAGATGTACGAGAGAAGTAAAGGAATTGGGTTACAAAACTTTGGTCCGAAAACTGCTAGAATATGCTAGTATAGTGCAACATTTTGAGTATTAAATACAGGAGTTGGAGAGGACGCAGAAAAGGGCTGCTAGATTTATTTCTGGAAATTACCGCAGAACTCAATCAATAACAGATATGATAAAAGAGCTGGGATGGAATTCATTGGAACATAGGAGGAAGGTGAAGAGGGTCATGGGAGTGTACAAGGCGTATATTGGTGATGAGGCATGGAAAGATTCTGGTGTAAGAATTAAAGGTATGTGTATGGAAGGGAAAGGATGACCATGACCACAAGCTGGCTCTCGATTTCAGGCACAAGGGTGTAGGAAGATTCTCTTTTTTAGGGTAAGGGTGTTAGGGATTGGAATAAGTTACCAAGCGAAATGATGATTAATTTACCAAAAACGTTGAAAGAATTTAAAGTTGAAATTTGTAGAGGGCAAGTGTAGGTGGGTGCAGGAAAGGGGGAAGATGGGTGTGTAGGGAAATTGCTACCGGAGCGCGCGCCTCATTTGCAATTAAATTAAATTAAATATACTCACAGGAACCAACTTCACAGAAAACTTTTTTTTTGTAATGACGTGTTTCCAAAATCAGCAAGCTTAATGATTTCTTTTCAGCTTGCGATTTTTAATAAGTTAAAATGATTCTTTATTTTCTTTTTTTAAAGTGATTTTTCAAATCCGTTAAGATAAAGCTATGATGCAATTAATTAAATACAGTTTTCCTACATTTTGCAAAAACAACTTTTTATGTAATTAAATTTTACTCAGTTTCAAAGTTTAGTGATATCGATAAACAAAATTCAAATTTAATTGCGATATACTTTTGATGGTTACACTTTTGTTAACAATTTATTGTTATTATTATTATCCGGAATACTTTCAGCCTTGAATTTCTTCCCAGTTTCCTTTTGGGATTTACAGATTTTAATTTTGC
>CM061914.1:176892257-176937049 GCA_031002005.1 Vandiemenella viatica | reverse complement strand
GTAAGTATCTGACCATGTTGATTGATGATAAACGTACTTTGACATGGGACATTAGGGGGTGGGGGATAGAGTACTGACGGGACGTACCACAGTAACTCGCTATGGCCTTGTTTCATTACGCTGTATCTATAAAATGGGGTTGAATACTGGGGACAGCTAAACATCGGGGAAACATAAATATCACACTGCTCAGACCTGTACTCCGTGAACTTATGCCAACCAACCGACAGCAAACGTAGTCTGTTAAGGTTCCAAATTCCTTACTGCTTCATGCATTAAAGATGTTTCATCTTCCGTACGGGGATTTGAATCATAAACACGCTCTTTTAGCTAACCCCACAAAAGAAATCACAAGGTGTCATGTTGGAGAACGCGGAGGACATAATCCACGACTGATAATTTGATTCTCATTGTAAACACGCTTTAAAGCGCGCATAGAATTTTCGGCTGTACGGGGAGTTGCACTGTCTTGTTGAAAATGACCGTAATTTCTTTCATCTTCTATCGGCTGTTCAAAAAATGTATTTAAAATATTGTCCACATAGCGAGATGATGTAATTGTTTCAGTAAAAAACACTGGTCCAATAATTCGCCTCGCACTAACGAAAGAAAACATCAGAATTAAATTTAAAATACAGGGTGTTTCAAAAAGAACTTTGAAAATTCATATAAATTTTATGAAACAAGGTACAGAGCTTGTTTTAAAGGAAAACACTTCAAGTTTTCACTCGCGTAGTCCGCTAGTGCCTAATCGCGCCGCACAAGCGCTAGCGGCAGTTACATTAAAGATGGCTGCCTTCACTGGACCCGAGCGTGCTAGCTGTGTGTTTGGTTTGAAGAATCGAAGTCTGCGACAACAGTTCAGCGTAATGTTCATACCAAGTACGCTAAAGATCCTCCTAGTAGGCCTACAATTTATGAGTGGCATAGATGTTTTGTAGAAACAGGGTGCTCAGTAAAACATAAAAAATCCTCAGGTCGTCCAAGCACATCTGACGAGGTCGTTGAGCAAGTGAGAAAAAGTTTAATCAACAGCCCTACGAAATCGACCCGGCGTGCATCTCGTGAGCTGCAAGTCCCACATACGTTGGTTTGGCGTGTGTTGAGAAAACGTTTGCATTTGAAAACCATACCGATATTCGCTTTTACAAGCAATTAAAGATACTGATAAGATTGCACGTAGGAACTTCTGTGTGGATATGTTAAATCGAGTGGATGATGATGAACATTTCTTGGGCAACATAATCTTTCTGACGAGCCAACTTTTCACTTAAGTGGGAAGGTTAACACACATAACTGTAGGATTTGGGGCAGTGAAAACCCACATGAAACATTGCAACATGTTCGTGATAGCCCTAAAGTGAACGTTTTTTGTGCGTTGAGCAAGAGGAAAATGTACGGCCCCTTTTTTTCCAAGAGAGAACCATCAACGGGATAGTGTACCTTGATATGTTGCAACAATTTTTGACTCGATGAGGATGACCGAGAACGAAATGTTTTCTTTATGCAAGATGGCGCACCACCACACTATCTGACTGACGTCCGGGATTTTCTCAATGACCGCTTTCCAGGTCAATGGATTGGCCGTGATGCGCCAATTGCATGCCCCCCCCCCGTTCCCCAGACCTGACACCGCTAGATTTTTTCTTCTGGGGTTTCATAAAAGATATGGTGTACGTACCTCCTTTGCCGGCCACTCTACCTGAACTTAGAGCAAGAATTTACGCTGCCTGAGCAAGTTACACCTGAAATGCTAGTGCGAGTCTGGGAAGAAATCGACTACCGATGGGATGTCTGCAGAATAACCAACGGAAGCCACATAGAACATCTTTAGTTTAAGGTAAAAAAAACTTGAAGTGTTTTCCTTTAAAACAACACCAAAACCAGCTCTGTACCTTGTTTCATAAAATTTATATGAATTTTCAAAGTTGTAAAGTCCTTTTTGAACACCCTGGACTTCTTCACAAACACTGCGGAGAGTTAGCTAAAACATCCTTAGAAGATATCAAGCGTGTATTGGGCCAATGGCCAACATTTCCAGCACTTGTTATAAGGTAAGAAATCTGCGCACGCATGAGGCGTACCCGAGCACGGGCGATGCGCCGTGTGACTTCCCGGCAAGCGAGGCGGCGCTGGCCCGGGCGATTTTTCCCGTGAGCGCGGACGCGTCATAAGTGAAGCGCCCTGTACATTACAATCAAAAGTCGTGGCCAATGCTCTTAGCTGCCCGTAGCCTATCGTATCGTTTTTAGTTACTGTGAAGGGGAAAGAGTATCAAAAATCAAGGAAATTACAACGAAAAATTAAAAATTCGACTTTTCTAAATGTTACTGAAACGAGTTGTACAACCATAATGATCTGAGACGGAGCGATGGTTCTGTATTCAGTCCACACTACATACTCACCTTCATACAAGTTACTTACCTACAGATCTGTCAATGGCTCTTCGAAGCCATACTTTTGTGCTCGAAATTCTACTCTTAACAGACCCAGAGCCCTGCAAAGAGATAATCACTTTAGCACATGCTGGAAAACTGACACACGACGTTTATCAAAGTTTTTCTGTATCGTTTTAACAGTATAATTTTTGTCAAATGGTACCAGTATTAGTCTTTGCAATTAAATTTTATGCTAATAAAATATAAGTTTAATCGACTGTAAAAAAAGACCCATTTTATAGATTGTAAAAACATTTTTTTTTCCAAGTATCAATGTCAGTTTATGTAATCACCTTACATAACTTCACTGATTGTAAAGTTGTATTTCTCAATTATCAAACCGAGTGTGGGCGGTTAACGCCCTGCCTCGCATTTGGGAGGACGCGGGTTCGAATCCCCGTCGAGGCATCCAGATTTGGGTTTCCCATGGTTTCCCCAAATCACTCCAGGCGAATTCCGGGATACTTCGTTCAAAAAGGCCATGGCCGAATTCCTTCCCGTTCCTTGTTCCCAGTCCCATCCCGCCTCTAATGACCTTAGCCGTCGACGAGGCGTAAAGCAATAAGTAAATAAATAAAATAAAACACAAAAAACTTAGTATCAATATCTGTTATTGTATTGTAAGAGATAACTTCATTGAATGTAAAGCCAGATTTTATTTTTTATGTATCAGTAACAGTTCTTGTACACCAAGTATTAAATTTATAGATTGTATTACATGTTTCAATAATACTGTAAGTTTAAATACAATTTACCTTCTATAAATCAGTCTAGTTTCAATGCCACTGTAGCGTTAATTTCAGAATAACTTATTAAAAAATCTAAACATTAAAGTTACTTAAAAGCACAAAGTATAATATATGAATGTTTTTTTGTTGTACAATGTTACAATTTAATTATATATTTGTCAATTATCAATGAGTCATGTAATTTATCGAAAACCTACCCATTTTATTAATATCATATTTTCAGAAACATCGCCACCATACGAAAACCTTGTTTCGCCCACAGTAATATATTTCCAGTTACTTGCATTCAACTGGTATGTAAACGCGAACAATAGTATGTATCGTGACATCACTGCAGACTGAGTCTGATCATGTAAGTTTATGTCATTGTTTTGACTGGGTGGAGTAAGGGTTACTACTGAATTTCTGTTATATAATAGGTTTCTCGCTGCGCTCTTCTCGAGCTTTCCACCGCGACAGCGCGTCAGTGAGAGACTGATATGCTATCCCTGTGGAAAGCTCGAGAAGATTTTACGCAACTGACTCACCGAGAAAGCCTATATTCTTCCATGAATAGGTTTCCTATTACATCAGAAATCTGGTGCCATGACATAAAAACCCAGTTGAGTACGCTGCTAGCGGAATCGACATTCCGATACGAAACTGGATAGTCAGCCAGATGTCGCTATCCGATTAACCTAATATGACAACCTGAGACTAGAAATGGCGACCGGAAGTGATTATCAGGCCAGAAGGAATAAGATATTGGCGACACACCATCGTTCTCCCTCTACTCTGGGTTGCTTTAATCTTGTATTAGTTACTTTTATTTTAGTTTCAGCACGTTGCTACTGCTATAAGTTGTTTTATATAAAACTAAGAAATAATCTGATCATCATCAGCGAATTCGATAATTTTCTGATGTGGCCTCTTAAAGTCATGATTTAACATATAACTTGAGCAGTCTTCTCCAGGTCACACGACCTTGGATGATCCTCTGCCAGTTAACTCCGACAACCCAGCGTGTGTCCTCGTCGCATCGGTCTGGTGGTCTGTGGTGATCTCTTGGCTCCATTCTAATGGCGCTTTCTCCACGATCCCTTGTAACGAAGGCGAGACGGGACGGGACCTCATTAGCCGAAGTGTAGGGACGACCGCGGGCCGCAGGTTAGTCCTAGCTTACCTCGCCGCCACCTCCTCACCACGTTGCCTAGTGTCGTTTGGCACAGAGCACTTTACAGCAACAGAAGGGGTGCGCAGCGCTGCTGCAAAACCGATGGTAACAGCGCACCGCTACGCACACCTGTGATGTTTACCGACTCAGAGTGGGTAGCTGCGTCTCGTCTCCGCTAGCAGAGGCGGCCCTGTTCCCATGGCGTGTGGTTGAGTATTCGTCCCGTCCGTCTCGCCCTCGTTACAAGGGATCGTGGGAACGCCCCTTAACACTGTTTTTGTCCACCTCTGGTCTTTTCTCCGCGCAAAATCGCCGGCCATTGCCACTTCAAGGATGCTGTCTTATTTAAGAAATCTGTGACCTTCGTAACTGACCTTTTCTCGTCAAGCCTAACATTGTCCTTTCAATAGCTCTTTGGGCAGTCCTTAATTTACTTTTTGTAAATTCACTTAGAGTCCCGGTCTCACAGCCGTCTGTCAGCGCAGGAAGAATGCACTGGTCATAGACTATTTGCTTTAGATTTGTGGGCATTTTAGATTTGAAAATAATAGAATGCCTCCCAAATGCTTCGCATCCCAGATTGATGCAACGGAAAATTTCGTGTCTTACATCATCCCTCATGTTTACATGCTGGCCAAGATAAATGTACTCACTGACATTTTCTAAAGATTTATTATCTAGTTTGCCTTTCCCTCTGTGGCCCATTTCTTAGACATAATTTTTGTTTTGAAAGACTCATTCTTAGGCCAACTGCCTTACACTCGGAATAATCTATACCGCATAAATCAAAAATTTTATGTAGGCAATTTTTATGAATCAATCTGTGTAGGTCAGTTGAAGCAGCGTATGACTAAGGCGTGGATGACCCAGGTTCCATTCCCGATGAAGCCATTTTGTAAAGTGCTTAAACATTCCCCCCCCCCCTCTCTCTCTCTCTTTCCGTAGGACCACTCAACGTGCTATACAATGATTAGCGAAGGGAAAACTCCTCGGGGAAGATGAAAACAGACGTTACCTGCTTATAGTGCCGTAGGGGCAAAAAGGGACTCAGCAATACACCCTAAGCACTCTGTCGGAAGGAGCGGAACACGTCCTTCAATTTATTTTAATGTAGACGTTTAAATTTTCACAGTTTAATTTGTGAAACTGTGATGTGACTTGTTTGTAGATGTTTAACATGCCACTTGATTAAAAAGGCAACCTGTTTATTTTACTGAAACTAAATTAAGCTTATACTCAAATAAATCACTTAATCAGATAAATAGAAACGTGATCAGAATAAGATTTATGTTGCTTACACCAGAACAAGAACGAGGCAGCCGGTTGTAAATACGGAGACCAACACAAACTCGGTCCACTCTCCGACGAATTTCAGTGTTTTCTGAAAGCAGAGGAACAGAAACATGTCGTTAATGGAGTCGGCTATTAGCATGCGGTGCACCTTGGAATCTTAGTGCTCTTTAATCATACATGATATGAGAATGTTATTAATTGATGCGGTATTGGCTTGTATAATCAAAAAATCGGCAGTTCTATCATTACCGTGGCTCCAAAATCTGATGATTAATTCCTCTAGAACTCGACGGAAAAAAAAAATCGAAAGTAAATAATAAAATTTTTTGATATCTCGCTTGGTTTTCGAGATATAACATGTTAAACATCAGTCATACGTATAGTTCCTTCTGCTTTTGGTGTTTTTTCCTTTGGTCCAGGCCGTATTTCAACCTAGCAACAATCACTAAAAAGAAAATAAAACACCTATAGTGCATTTCCGCCGCTCAGATATGGTGGTTTTGGTGGAAAAAAAATTTCCTGGTCCAGGCCGGATCTCACCCTAACCTCCTCACTTTTGAGATACAATATCTCGAGAACTAAGCGAGATATCAAAAAACTTTATTCTTTATTTTACATTTGTCTCGTCGATTTACATACGAATTCATCATCAAATTTGGCTATAGCGACATTTTTCTTCTGGTCCAGGCCGTATTTCAACTTAACTATGCCAATTTTGAGATTCGATATCTCGAGAACTAAGCGAGATATATAAAAAAAATATTCTTTACTTTCAATTTGTCTCGTCGAGTTCTATAAGAATCAATCATCAGATTTTGGCGCCACGGTAATGATAGAATCCCCAAAAAATCAATTAGTTTTCTTGAGAGATGAAATGTTCTCGGGAAATTAGCCGCGTGAGAACGTTTGTCTAACGCAACTGATCGGCGGTCACATGTTTTGCCGCCAGAGCCAAGTGACTTGAGTTACTTGACTGTGGATGCAGATTAAGTGACACCCGAAACGTCTTGCTGTACGAACGTTCTCACTCGGCTAATTTCCCGAGAACATTTCATCTACAGGATGATTCACGAAGATATGCAAATATTTTAATATGTTATTCTACAAGTAAAACTAAAGAAAAACGTTCATATAAACAAAGGTACGCAAATGTTTAGTTACGGAGTTACGGCTAATAAAAGATTTTGCCTGAAATTTAGCAACCTCGCTAATATGAAGCCATCGCAAAACTGTACGAGGTTACAGTACAGCACGATTTCCATTTATTTTGTTGTTATTGATCTGGTGAATCTAATAAAACATGTTCCAGACGTGTATCTGCAGTAGTTTTCCAGAAATTCCAGAGAAGTGAAGAAATAATTTGGGGAAATTTGTAATTTATTAACTACTTGGACCAATTTTTTTTTTTTTTAATTCCAGACAATTGCACAAAGTTTTCAACAGAAGTTGTAAAGATTTTAATTTTGTAAAGTGATTGTAATAAAGTTAACTAAAACAGTATGAATGTGACATATACCCTGCTTTTATTAATACCATAGCTCAGTGTTAAGGAAGTTGTTCAGTGTACATACAATTTCACAATACATTCACAATAAATGTCTCCACCGAATTCAATGTATTTAGCTGCATGAATCTTTTACTAGCCGGTACTCCGTAACCAAACATTTGCGGACCTACGTTTCTATGAATGTTTTTCTTTAGTTTTACTTGTAGAATAACATATTAAAATATTTGCGTATCTTCGTGAATCACCCTGTATATCTCCACTCTGTTTTCGTGATGTCAGATATACAAGGTTTCAAGATTGATCTTTTCCTGAGTAGGGTAAAGTAGTGGGGGTCTCAGCTAACCGACCGCACCAGGGCAGCCGAATAGTATAAATACCATCCACACAGCACATCTAGACATAGTAAAGGGTGTTTCAAAAAATGACCGGTGTATTTGAAAAATCAATAAAAACTAAACGGGCAGCGATAGAAATACACCGTTTGTTGCAATATGCTTGGGACAACAGTAAATTTTCAGGCAGACAAACTTTCGAAATTAGTTACAATTTTCAACAACAGATGGCGCTGCAGGCGATTTGAAAGATATAGAAGTAAACGCAGTCTGTGAGTTCGCCATTCTGTAAGTCGTCTTTCTGCTGTAAGCGTGTGCTGTTCACAGATTGCAAGTTTGCTGATGAAAACATGGTTTATTCCTTAGAATAATCCTACTTAAGATTTTTCCAGACTGCAGCGCCATCTGTTGTTGAAAATTGTAACTAATTTCGAAAGTTTGTCTGCCTGAAAATTTACTGTGGTTCCAGGCATATTGCAACAAACGGTGTATTTCTATCGCTGACCGTTTAGTTTTTAATTGATTTTTCAAATATACCGGTCATTTTTGAAACACTCTGTATTAAAGGCTTCTTCAGGTCTTAGAATACCAAAAACGGAGGGCTTTTGTTGTTCTCTGTACTTTTCTTGAAGATCCTGACATATGATGCCCCTTGTAGTACGGAATCCACATTGAGATCTGGGAGTACTCTCTCTGAGATAACTTGGAAGAAGGTCAAGCAGGTTCTTAGCAAAAGCCTTTCCAGCTATTGATGGAATAGAGATACCGCGATAGTTGTAAACGATATCTCGATACCCTTTTTTGAAGAGAGGCAACTACGTGGCGTTTTTCATGTCCTGGGGCTCCTCCGGAGTTTCCTACATGGAAAATACTGATTTCAGCGGCAAACCTCCACTCCTAATTTCTAGCGAAATATTTTCCGAACCGGGAGCTTTACTCGGATTCAGACTTTCAGGGCTTTTTAAAACTCGTGGAAGGTTGATCGAGCTGACATCCAAGGCTGTGGGGGGGTGCTGTGGTATACGGTTCGAAAGCGAGTTGTAGTGCTCATTCCAACGCATCAAGATGTCTGAGCAGCGAGTAGATCCATAGAGCTCTTCAATTCCTGCATAAAATTTCTGACAGAGTTTGGAGTTCCTTAGCTTCTTGTTATCACCAGTTCTTGATTTACTCTCGCTTCTATCTGACATTTCCGTGTAAGGGCCTGGAAGTGTGTTTTCTTAGGTCTGGAAGTTGGATCTTGAACGAGGAGTTGATATGCTTCTCGGTTAGCACTGACGAGAGTGAAATTTTTTCATTATTTTGGTCAAACCAGGCTGGTGTTTTCTTTTTTCTCGTACCCAAAGACTTTCTCTGCAGAATTTCTAATGATACTTCGAAGAGTGGCTCATTTTAGCTCCACATCCCTTGCATTAATTGGGTTGTTGGTCATCGCCATCAGTTTTCTGCCCTCGGGCAGGTTTTTCACTTGGCTGCTCTCCATTCTCTTCTATCTTCTTCTTTTCTCTTGAAGTCCGTGTATTTGCCGCCTTCCTTGATGTTATCTACAATTTTGCACCTCCTTCTTCCTCTTATTCTCCTCCCACAAACTAGACCTTCCAAGGCGTCTTTTATCAGGCACTCCCCTCTCAACAAGTGTCCCATCCAGTTCTTCTTTCTCTCCTTTATGACTTGGAGTATTTTTCTGCTTTCACTAACCCTGTCCAGCACTTCAACATTACTTATTTTATCCTCCCAGCTTATTCTCTCCATCCTCCTCCACATCCACATCTCAAACGCTTCTAACCGCTTTTCATCCTCTCGTCTCACTGTCCACATCTCCGATCCATAAAGAGCCACACTCCATACAAAAAAACTTGCCGAGTCTTTTCTAGTTTCCCAATTAGTATCCTCCTTTTCCTACTTAATGCTTCCTAATAGCTACAAACAGCCTCTGACTCAGAATGAGCGGCTGATTTAAGGCTGGGCAACCTACTGCCTATGTGGAAAGGAACGGGATACTACCACATTATATTTCCCTAGTAGTACTTAGTATGGCTCTCCATGTAGAAGAATCCGGTGGTTGTTGCTCAATTGTTCTAAAATATGATCTCGGAATTTTAAGCGACAGTTTCGTTACGGATTTTTTAAGTGTTTTTTTTTTTTTTTTTTTTTTTAATTTATGAAAGTGTCAGGCGATTCACGATATGTCTGTCGAAATTTTTCATTTTTGTACGCTGATATGAATTTGGCCAGCAGATGTTACGTCGTCTCTTGTGACGTCCAGCTATGAACAGCGTGCCGTGGGAAGGGACCTGCCTCTGCTGGCAGGGATGGCGCGCCTCTATCCGTCACCCAGTCGGTAAACATCAAACGCCCGGGTAGCTTAAACAACACTAGGCAACGTGATGGGGTGGTGGCGCGTACTGATAGTACAATTTGGTTGCATGGCGCGGCCTATGAAACGACGGGGCATGGCAAGCCAGCATAAGGATGGCTCTAACTCAATGTAAATCACTTGCCGGTCCTCTTCAATAATGTTGCGCAGTGCATCGACGTTTTTTTGGAACAACTTAGACCTTCACGAAATTCATCGCTGACGGAAGCATGACCACGACGAAATCCTGCATACTAGTTGTAAACAGTGTTTCTTGATGGTGCTCCATTACCCATGGTTATAAATATTAGTTTAATTACAATGAATCTAACGCTCCCGTGGCAATTCACCCTTTTTTATTTTATTTTTTAAAATTTTTATTGTATAATTGGAGAGTTAAATTTTTCCCCCATTTACTTTTCTGATTTACAAATTTTAATTTTAAATTCCTTAAGCTTTTTTGGTAAATTATTCATCATTTCACTTTGTAATTTGTTTCAATACCTGACACACTTACTTAAAAAAAAAAAAATGCCCACTCCCTTGTACATTAAATAACGCGCCAGCTTGTGGTCATGGTCGCCTTTCCCCTTACATGCACTATTCCTAATTCTTCGAATAATATCCAGTTACTGTTACTGAGATAGGTCTTTACTAAAATCGTAAACAAAAATCATCCAGCGAAAACCTAAACGCGAAATTTCCAATTTTCACAACACTTCTTTTTAACGGTCACTGCAAACTACTCCACCAATTTGTTGTATTAATAACGAAGGACAAATTTTACAATAATATAAATGTCACACGTCCATACTGCCATCTAGTGGTCGTTTGCAAAAACTTATAAGATGATCCTCGTAGCAGCCAATCGCCTACCGCAAGGGTGGCCAACCCGAATGATCTTGCGGGCTCTCTGAAAATGCATCATAACTCCGCTGGCAGCAAATAAAATTATGTATCCCCATACTAGATTCAGACCCACTATAGACATTTTTTCGGAGTGAAAAAATGAAACATAAAGAGTTATTATTATTGTGTCTACTGCTATTCTTATATGTAAACACAGATAATACAGGGCGTTCACCGGGAAACGCTACCCACTGTTAGCGCTACAAGGAAGAAACTGCTCCCGGCGAGCGAGCGGTCAGCTTCCGGCATTGTTCGACCGTCAGCCGCGGACTATTTCATAATAATTACGCTTCATAAACTTGTATGTGCTAAGCATTTAAAAGTGACGTCAGTTGCGGATCAACAGTGCCATCGTGGACACCCTGCAGGTACCAGTTGCAAAATCTAATCCTAGGCCCCTGGTCTATTTCTATAATTTTATGCACCACAATTGTTTTGTACGGCTTTAAGTGAACTAGCGTTGTTACTTTCCAAGCTGACATCTTAGATACGCCTGCCTGCTGCCCTAACTGACTTAATGATTTTTTGGGTGACTGTTCTAGTCGAAAAGCGATATCGTCAATTTTCTCCTCTGTGAGAATATGGTTGACCGACAGTCTCTTTTTGTTAAAAAATGAACCCGTTTCTCTTACTTTTTTAACCAGACGCAGAATTGTTGATTTAGCTGGCAGTAAAGCGCCAGGATATTCGCGACGAAATTTACTGCGACACTTTTTAAACGACTTCTTCTTCACATATGTATCGTAGAGAAATATTCTTTGTTGCAAACTGTAACGTACCATAATTTTACTCACACTCAAACACGGTACAGATTAGTAAGAGTATGAAGCCCCAAACCAGCCAAACCGCAAAGAAACGTTTATTCACAACACTGTTGGGGCAGCGGAGGTGTTAAACAGTGCGGTGATTCACGGTGCCGTGTGGCGGGAGTTGCTGGCCCCACTGTCCCAGAAGTTGCCGAGGGCAACAGACTGGGAGGGTAGCGTTTCCCGGCGAACGCCCTGTATATAATAATAATGATACTAAAGGCACTTTGTAAAGTAATAAGTAACACTAAAAATTATATATATATATATATATAAGTGTGTTGAATCTCGCGGGCCGGAAAAATGTTCAAGGCGGGCCCCGGGCTGGGCACCCCTTGCCTACCTTTTCATTCTTAGGAGGTGTCAGGGGAAAAGAGTATCAAAACGTATTTTTTTTTTAAATCGAATAATTAAATGATCCTCTTTTCTGAATGCTCGTTGATACTAATTATACGAACGTAGTGTGTGGGATGTGAATGTACTCACATACACCAGCCTGACCCAGGGCTGCGGCGGCTGGTGGGCGCCCCCGCCTTGTCCGTCTCCCGGCGGCAACTCAGCGGGTTCGGCGGGAGGCGAGCTGCAAAGAAATAAAAACAACATCGTCCACTTCCCCTTCCTCGCCGCACGCATCACACATGTACAGATACGTGTTTCAGGGTTGGCGGATCGAATTCTCCTGTTTTTTCGAATCAACCGTGAAGCCCCTAAAAAGTTCGTTCATTCATCTCTAGACAGATCGCTGGCAATTTAACCTCTGACTCTTCCTCTAAGGAGAGCGGCCAAGAAACTACATTTGGTAACTAGTCCCTGCATCTTTTATTTTATTTTTACACAGCGTAAGTAATTTGTGTTCTGAACAACGGGTAATACCTTGCATCTCAGAGTATGTTAAATAAGGTAAAAACTGAGGAAAATGATCTGTTTGGTAGAATTTTTTTTAAGGGGGGTAGGACGAAATTTTTTTTTAAAAAAATCGATTTTTCAAAAATATGCCTTTTTGTAGCACATCTTCCTGAATAATTTGATGTATAAAACATTTATATTTGAGGGATTATAAGGTACGTAATTTGATCTTAAGTGTATGAAGGTGCAGCGCCAGCCCCTTTGCACAGCATTCTTCTGTCATACAAGCAGAAACTTTAACGGCCATTTTCCGCAAAACACATATTCCTGTACTTAGGTACACGTAGCATCCAAAATAAACATCCTATTACTTTCAAACTTGGTATGCCTATTAAACACAATCTCCTTAATGCAAAAGTCTAGAATTTTCCAATTCCATTAAAAATTGTGGTAAAAATTCACACAATTAACTATAAAATTTGAGATTTTTCTAAATATGAAGTTTAAATTGTAATAGCTCATTCATTTTTTCGTAAATTAAATAAATTCTAGAGTTTCATACAACTGTAAGCATGGTTTGTGTGCTGTGCAAAATTCATCGAAAAATCTCTCTTACTTATGAAGAAAAGTGTACCTATAGCAATTAATGCAACCAATAGTAAGTGAAAAATGGTGGAATTTCACAGAAAAAAAAAAAATGGTTTTGTTATGTTTTTGATTTTCCACTGCTATTAGTGTGAATCCTGAATACTTCCTGGCCATGCTGACAAATTTTTATGAATTTATTTGTAAAAGTATAGACAATGGAGATTAAAATGTCCTGTGGTACTTCTCCTGCTCTAAGTCGGCCCGTTTGACGTCCAACCCCCCTTAAAAGGTAGAAAACAAAAAGTTAGGGTGTTAAATGCAGCATCAAAAGAAGTGGAAGTAAAAGTCTGATTGCCAGAGGGTATCGGATTGGGACCATTGCTGTTCATTATTCTAATGAATAACTGTGTTGATTGTTTACTACCTGAAATAAGATTGTTTTCATATGACATAATGCTACCTAAAGGATCAAAATGGTAGTGCATTGTAAACAGCTGCATAGTGATCTGGACAGGATATATAGTTCGGCTGGTAAATATGGGATGAAGATAAATGCAAAGAAGAGTCAGCTTATTATATATATATATTTTTTTTGTAATGTTGTGTTTCCAAAATCAGCATGCTTAATGATTTCTTTTCAGCTTGCGATTTTTAATAAGTTAAAATGATTCTTTATTTTCTTTTTTTAAAGTGATTTTCCAATCCGTTAAGATAAAGCTATGACGCAATTAATTAAATACAGTTTTCCTACATGTTGCCAAAACAGCTTTTTATGTAATTATATTTTACTCAGGTACAATATTCAGAGTGTAGTGATATCGATAAACTGAATTCAAATTTAATTGCGATGCACTTTTGCTAGTTACACTTTTCTTAATAATTTATTGTTACTATTATTATCTGGAATACTTTCAGTCTTGAATTTCTTCCCAGTTTACTATTGGGATTTACAAATTTTAATTTTAAATTCGTTCAGCGGTTTTGGTAAATTATTCACCACTTAACAATGAGTTACACCCTTACCCAAAAAAAAGGCGTCCATTAACTACGTGGATTGGTCTAGTTGGGGGGGGGGGGCAGGGTTGGCTGACGAGAGCTGCGCCGGGCTTCATGGGGGGGGGGGGGTGTTACCGAGCTAGGCCCGGTAGCTTTCCATTCATATTATTTGTGACAGTTAAAATGAAGTACCCAACACACAACAGCACGTGATTATTTATTTCCGTCATTCAATTATCTCCGTATGTAATTTACGATAGTCTGACAGAGAGATCAATATAAAATGTCTTTTGGAATCAATAGGGGGAAAATTTACGTGCCACGCGTGGGAAAGGGGGAGGGGGGTTGGAGACAAAAGCCGTCGTCGGGCTACGGACGGGGGAGGGGGAATTAACAGGAGGCCAAAATGGTGCTACGTAGTTTATGGACGCTCCCTTACAGCTGTGCGGGTAAATCACCGTTAATTTATTACCGCAAATGGCTGGTACGAATTTAATTAAGTTTGATACACATGGCTCTTTAGGGACGCATATGAATAGTGTACGAGTAAATCAACTTTAATTCTCCCCTTTCTGGGTAGGTTTTTTTTTTATTTTTTATTTTTTATTTTTATTGGCAATCTGGTTTCCAAGACCATGCAGCCAGCACAAATACATATAGTTATTACAATGAGTTACATGCCTTGTTGAATTACATCTACCACCATCTTTCATGATTTATAAACGTACATCTGGGTACCAAGTTTAGTTTACATGTTTAAAGTTATTACAAAAATTCCTATTACAAACAGTGAAACTTACCACACAAATATTTACATTGTAAACATTTTGGGGTAGTACAAATTTGCTCTTTGCATTAGCAGAACCGTGTTTATCACACCTAATAAGCTGTTGAAGCTAACAGATCTCATGTCACACTGTCCTTCATACTGGTATCTGCCTACACATCTACTTTTTTTTATTTTTATTGGCATCTGGTTTCCAAGACCATGCAGCCAGCACAAATACATATAGTTATTACAATGAGTTACACGCCTTGTTGAATTACATCTACCACCATCTTTCATGATTTATAAACATACATCTGGGTACCAAGTTTAGTTTACATGTTTAAAGTTATTACAAAAATTCCTATTACAAACAGTGAAACTTACAACACAAATATTTACATTGTAAACATTTTGGGGTAGTACAAATTTGCTCTTTGCATTAGCAGAACCATGTTTATCACACCTAATAAGCTGTTGAAGCTAACAGATCTCATGTCACACTGTCCTTCATACTGGCCTCTGCCTACACATCTACTTGTTTTTTATTTTTATTGGCATCTGGTTTCCAAGACCATGCAGCCAGCACAAATACATATAGTTATTACAATGAGTTACACGCCTTGTTGAATTACATCTACCACCATCTTTCATGATTTATAAACATACATCTGGGTACCAAGTTTAGTTTACATGTTTAAAGTTATTACAAAAATTCCTATTACAAACAGTGAAACTTACAACACAAATATTTACATTGTAAACATTTTGGGGTAGTACAAATTTGCTCTTTGCATTAGCAGAACCATGTTTATCACACCTAATAAGCTGTTGAAGCTAACAGATCTCATGTCACACTGTCCTTCATACTGGTCTCTGCCTACACATCTACTTTTATTTTTTATTTTTATTGGCATCTGGTTTCAAAGACCATGCAGCCAGCACAAATACATATAGTTATTACAATGAGTTACACGCCTTGTTGAATTACATCTACCACCATCTTTCATGATTTATAAACATACATCTGGCTACCAAGTTTAGTTTACATGTTTAAAGTTATTACAAAAATTCCTATTAGAAACAGTGAAACTTACAACACAAATATTTACATTGTAAACATTTTGGGGTAGTACAAATTTGCTCTTTGCATTAGCAGAACCGTGTTTATCACACCTTATAAGCTGTTGAAGCTAACAGATCTCATGTCACACTGTCCTTCATACTGGTCTCTGCCTACACATCTACATTTTTTATTTTTATTGGCATCTGGTTTCCAAGACCATGCAGCCAGCACAAATACATATAGTTATTACAATGAGTTACACGCCTTGTTGAATTACATCTGCCACCATATTTCATGATTTATAAACGTACATCTGGTACCAAGTTTAGTTTACATGTTTAAAGTTATTACAAAAATTCCTATTACAAACAGTGAAACTTGCAACACAAATATTTACATTGTAAACATTTTGGGGTAGTACAAATTTGCTCTTTGCATTAGCAGAACCATGTTTATCACACCTTATAAGCTGTTGAAGCTAACAGATCTCATGTCACACTGTCCTTCATACTGGTCTCTGCCTACACTCTACAAATCACATTTAGAGTACTCCTTTATGATTTTGGACATGGGGTTAGGATGTTTTAGATCTCACACGTATGCCGTGAATTCTGCATAGCAGACATCTCAGAGAAGTATTTTGCTGTTTAGACAGACAGTCTACTGGTCACCGTCCCTTAGGATCGGGCGGATTTATATTTTTATGTTGTTACTCACTATAAACGTCACAATGGCCTTGTACACTCTTCGGTCCTCCGTGCCCAAAATGTTCAAGGTGTTTGTCGGGAGGCTAACACCTAGCTGTTGCAGATCTTCCAGCAGTCTGGTGGACTGCTGCCAGTGCCTTTTGCATGCAAATAACATATGATTTATATCCCCCTCGCTCGTCTCATCACAGCCGCAAAGAGGAGATGCTATTAGGTTTAGTCTATATAGATGTTTTCGGAAGCTACCGTGGTTGAATTTTATCCTAGCTATAATGCTCATGGTTTTTCTTGTTACGTACCATGTTTGGTACCACTGTTTGGATGGGATCGTTGGGTGTAGGTATCCGTAGTGTTTGCCTTTGTTTTCTATGGATTTTCTCCATATATTGTTCCATTTATCTCTTGTGTTGCGTCTGATTGTGGATATGATGTCTGTAGCTGGTGCCAGGGGGTGGTTTCTTCCTGATTTTGTTGCTGTTTTGGCTGCTGTATCTGCCAGTTCATTTCCTGGTATACCTGTGTGTGCTTTGATCCAGATCAGGTATACCTGTTTTTGGGCGCTCTGTAGGTGCTGTATCTGTTCCATGATTTTGTAGCCTAGTATATTTCTCCCGTTGCCAGCATGTAGATTGTTAAGTGATTCGATCGCGCTTCTTGAGTCAGACCAGATGATAATCTTCGTTTGCGGTGTATCTTGCGCATATTGTACTGCCTTTAGGATGGCTGTCATTTCTGCGGTGTATACAGTGGCTTCTTTCGGAAGTTTATACATGCCAACATTTGAGGTTTGTGTTACTACATATGCACACCCCACGCCCTCTTCAGTCTTGGAGCCGTCCGTGTATATGTGACATATATCATTGTCTGCATCCGTGTGGTCGGCTATCAAGGCTCTATTCTGCTCTGAGTTTTCCCCAAATGGTATATTCATTTCATTATTGGGTTTCATGGTGGTTGTATCGTAGTTAACTTGGAAGCACGGGAGTTTCGATAGGGTATATCATGTTTTGATATTGTTTTACTTCAGAGTACGCTGTGCTAGCAGAGGTGTCCGTTTCCGTTTCCAAAAGTGTAATGTTTTGCAGTTTCTTTCTAATGTTGTTATTGCTTTTATCAGAGAACTGTTGGGCGTTTGTAGTTGTCTTAGCACGAATTTTGCACTTATATATTCCCTTCGTATTTCCAGTGGCGGTTCCAGGGCCTCTACTAATAGGGCGTTTGTAGGTGTTGAAGCATCGCCCCAGTGCACAGGCGTAACGCCTTGTACTGGACTTTGTCTAGTTGTTGGGTTAAGCTGTTTGATGCGCCTCCATAACATATGCATCCGTAGTCAAGGTGTGGTCGGACTAGCGTTCGGTACAGTAATATGCTTGTTTGTGGGTCTGTCCCCCACCAATATCCGGTAGTGGCCCTCATTACATTGATGGCTTTCTCACATTTCTTTAGAATATGCTTTATGTGTTGTGCCCAGGTCAGTTTTGAGTCTATTATTAGTCCTAGGTATTTTACGTTCCTTTTGTATGGTATTTTGTAGGGACCTATGTTGACTGAAGTTATATGTGGTAGTTTGTGACGCGTATATATACAGGCTTCTGATTTTTCGGGGGCAATCGTCATTCCATTTTCCCTCAACCATTTTTCAAGGTTTATCAGCGTGGTGGATAGAGCTTCCTTGGCCTCTAGTATTGTATTTCCAATTGCATATATACATAAATCATCAGCATATTGTAGTATATATGTGTTTTCTGCTAGTATCTGTGCTAGTCTGATGTGTATATGTTGAATAGTAGCGGGGATAATGTAGAGCCTTGCGGTAGACCGCTGCTAGTCTCTCTTGGTCCAACTCTGCCTGTTTTACTATTAATGATCAAGATTCTGTTTTGTAGTAGTGCACATATGTTTCCTATGAACCTGTGTGGGAACCTCATGCGTTTTAGCTTATCTGCCAATACTGGGATGCTGACGTTATCGTAGGCACTAGATAGATCAATATATACGGCATACAGGTATCCATTCCTACTCTGGCAATTTTGTATGTCTGTTACCAGTTGTGCCAATAACTCATTGGTTCCTTTACCTTTCCGGAAACCCAACTGGTGTTCTGGTAACAAGTTGTTGTTTTCGATGTACCACTCCATCCTGTGTTTGACCATTTTTTCTAGGATCTTAAGGGGACACGGTAGAAGGGTTATTGGTCGATAGGAGGCTGCATCTTTGGAGTCCTTTCCTGGTTTTAGCAGGGGTATTATCCTGCCAGTTTTTAGTTCAGGGGTATATCTTCCTTCTTGCCATACCTTGTTTAACATGCTTAGTAGAATGGATTTTCCAGAGGTAGGTAGGTGTTTTATCATTGAGTATGAAATATTATCAGGTCCAGGGGCTGTATTGCTGCAGTTTAATAGTGTCCTTTCCAAGTCGATCATGTCAAATGGTTTGAGTATAGGGTGCTCCTGATCCATACTTGGTTGCAGCCATATGTGATTGTGTGCTGCCGGAGGGGTCAGTCTGGCGAGTATTCCTTCTGCGATTTCTGGCTTAATCTCTGTGGGATGTTGGTGGTCGTCAACAGCATGGCGAAAGCTCTTCACCCGTTTCCATATCTGTGTCAGCGGTGTGTTTTTATTCAAGCTTTCACAGAACTTTCTCCAGCCTTGCCTCTTCTTCTCTTTTAATAATCTCTTCGTGCGTGCCTGTATTTTCATAAGGGTAATATAGTTCTCTTCTGTGCAGCACCTTTTGTAGTTTTTCAAAGCCTCTTTCCTTTCTTGCACCAAGTGACTGCAATCGTTGTCCCACCACGGGGGGGTTATACGTGGGTTTTGCTTCCTTGGTTTGTTTATCGGGATCGCTTCTGTTGCGGCTCTCTCTATGGTTTTAAGGATATAATTGTAGTTTTCACTTCCATTATCTGATTTACTATCCTCTTCTATATATGCATTTACTGTTTCCCGATACTTTATCCAATTAGCCTTAGCCAGATTCCATTTATATGTTGGGGATGGGGCGCTATCTTTTGGATTGCGGCATCTCGATCTCAACAGGATGGGGAGATGGTCCGACCCCAATGGTTCCTGGAGGACTTCCCAGTTGTAGAGGTGTGCAAGCGCAGGTGAAGAAATAGTAATATCCACAGCGGATTTGTTTTCCGTTGGCTTGATAATCCGGGTTTCCGAACAATCATTTAAAATTACCAAGTTTTCCTCTTCTATTGCCTCCATGAGGATTCGGCCCATACGATCTGAGTTACTACTTCCCCAAGCTGTGTTATGGCCATTAAAATCACCCATGATAATATATGGTTGTGGGAGTTGTCTTAAGAGCCGTATAAGTTGTTGTTTTGATACAGTTGTATTAGGTGCTCTGTATACTGCTGCAACTGTTATATAGGTGTGGCCGCTCTTAATGCTAGCTGCGCAGGCCTCAAGGGCTGTATTACTGTTGATTAGCTGAATGGTCCTGTATTCTAAGCATTTTTTAATTATGAGCGCTGCCCCACCGTATCCATGTATCCTGTCACATCTGATTACATTGTAGCCTTTAACTGTTAGTTTATCTTCTGGCTTTAGCCAGGTTTCCACTACTGTCCCAATAGCTACATCGTGCATATTTAGAGCCCGCTCAAAACTTTCTTTATTAGATCGTAAGGACCTTGCGTTCCAATACAGCATGTTATTAATTTGTGTAGCCATTTTTGTTGGATCAAATTTTCTCTATTTGCGTGGGTGGCTCGAATGTTACACTGGAGAATGTTATTGGGCTTGGCCATAATGGCGATCAACTATTGAGTTACTGATCAGATTACTGATGTTTTCCCTTAACGCATCTATTGATATTGGGTTTCCTCCAAGTGGGTGTTCTGTACCAGGGAGAGACACAGTGAAGTATTATATCTATTATGTGGTCTCTGCCCAGTGGGCTTGTGGTAGCACCTGGTTCATCTACAGGATTGGATTGCTAGCTGGTATTGGATCCAATGGTCTTTGGTTTGGTATTAGGAGTTGTTGGTACCCCTTCCAGTTATCGCTATGTCTCGGTGTAGGTATCTGTTGGGGTCGGGCAGTTTAATGTGGCTTCCGGGTAGGATCATGGGGTCCCGTCTGAATGGTCCGGGGTTTGTATTTTGATATGTCTTAAAGTTGTCCAGTTGTGCTGGGGTGTCCTGTGGAAATGGGAGCGTACCCTGGTTGTTAGGTAATGTAGGGAACTCGGCGATGTCTCTTGTGTCAGGTGGTGAGGCAGCCGCAGCCCTAGCGTATTGTCTGTTATCTAAGAGGCTAGTGCCTCACGGTAGCTAATGTCTGGTAGGCCATCCTACGTTTTATTTCCTTCTGTTTTATGAACTCCGGGCATGATTTATCAGTAGCCATATGGGGGCCTGCGCAGTATAAACATGAAGGTTGAGAGGTAAT
The DNA here is from genome assembly GCA_031002005.1 of Vandiemenella viatica. Taxonomy (NCBI): domain Eukaryota; kingdom Metazoa; phylum Arthropoda; class Insecta; order Orthoptera; family Morabidae; genus Vandiemenella; species Vandiemenella viatica. The sequence goes on along the minus strand of CM061914.1, from coordinate 176,916,128 downwards.
AGTGCAGGTGCTGCTATCGTGAGTACCGCCACAATATTTGCAACGTGTTTGGCTACGGCATTGCTTGCTATTATGGCCATAGCGCAAACAGTTGAAGCACTGGAGAACAGACGGTACATAAGGTTCTACCGGACAACGGACTCCATGGATTTTCACATTGTCGGGCCTTTTTTGTGCTTTAAATGTAATAGAACAAACTGGTAATGGTTTCTTATAGTTGCATTATTTTCTACTGTGTTTTTGCTAAAATCTTCTTACTGAAATGGCCTGAACTGGGCTGCAAATGACTGCTAAGATCTCTTCTCTGATAATGATGTCTCTATATTCCTAATGATCCCTTGTTTAGTGACCAGGTAGCTAGGGATATATGCTTCAAGTTTGTACCTGGGGAATACATTACTTCTCACCAGTGCATTAGCTGCCGCCGCAGTGGATAGTTCAATTTTTACTCTATTTTGCCCTGCAGGGTAGATGTTAATGATATTATTAAAGGAGGTCCCACTTTCCAACCGGAGCATTTTCCCTAGTGCCATTGGATGTAACTTCCCCACCTTTTTGTCAGTGCTTTCAACTATGATCACAAATGGGCCCTTATCATACATCTCATAGTTATTAGACACAAGCCTGGTAGGGGTTGATGTAGGGGCACCATTACTCACTTCGTTCATTGGCGTAGGCTGTTGGGCTGGTGTTGTTGTTGACTCCTCTGCTCTGGCTGCGACAGCTGACTGCGATTTGGAGACGCGTGGCATTTTCTCCGTTTTTCCTGCAGGCTGCTGGTCGTCCTGGTTTCCGCACGGGCGTTTCGATGATCTGGGTTCTTCTACGTACATATGAAGCTCGTCATCTGCTACGTTCACTTGCCACTGTTTGAATAGCACTTCGTATCACTGAGGGTAACTCGTCGTCTCCATCTGATTGTGGAACTGGGTTCGCTGGGTTGTTCTGCTGCGTTCCGCCTTCACCATACTCCCCACTGTGCATGGCGATTACCGACGCAACCGCCGCCGGTTAGGTAACAATTTACGTAATTAGAGGTTGCACTAGTGTAGATATTCCGGTTGTCGACAGGTAAACTTGTGTTGGTTAAGCGCACGGTTCGCGATAGTGTTAACTCGGCACACAGGGAACTTCGCGTACCAGGAAAACCGACCGTACCGTACCGCTGCTCGAACGAGACAGTCTCTGGGTAGGTTGGGGGAGTGAATCTATGTTTGCTTTATTGCCAGAAACTTGGTACACATATTTGTCATTGGGTGCCATAAAACAGGGTACTGGTAAATCGACGCATAGTCGTTCAGGATTAGAATATAGTGGAGTTCAAGGAGCTAATAAAAAGCGCGTAGAAATATTTGTTCCGAAACAGAAAATAACAGAAGTACATAACCTATTTAACAAACTTAACTGGTCAGAACACATAGTAGGGAAAGGGTTCAAAACCCTTCACCTGTTGGAAAGAGTGATAGGAGAATGCACCAGAGAAGTAAGGGAATTGGATTCCAAAACCTTGGTCAGACCGTGGCTTGAATATGATGGTACAGCTTGGGACCCACATTTTGAGTATCAAATACAGGAGTTGGAGTGGGTGCAACGATGGGCGTAGGAAGAGCACAAGCAATAACTAAAATGACAAATGAGCTGGAAATGAGATTCATCGGAAGACAGGAGGTGGTTGAATAGGGTCATGGGAGTGTAAAAGGCGTATATTGGTAATGAGGCATGGAAACATATTGGTGTGCGAATTTAGCGATAAGCTTGGAGGGTTAAAGATGACAATGATCACAAGCTGGAACTCGATTTCAGGCACAAGGGTGTGGGAAAATTTTCTTTCGTAGGGAAGGGTATCAGGAATAAATTACCAAGAGAAATGACGAATAGTTTACCAATAACGTTCACAGAATTTAAAGTTCAAATTAGTAGAGAGCAAATGGAGGTGCGAAGAGGAATGGAGAAAAAAGGGTGAGTAGGGAAATTGACACCGGAGCAAGTGCTTAATCGCAATTATATCAAATTAAATTAAATTAATAAGTCCTTCCTGAAATGATAAATAAAAAGTAACTAAGAATTTTGTGTTTACAACGAATAACATTTAAAGTTTCATGCGGCATCAGCAACCGAATTACGCTGGAGAAAATATTAGTTAAATCGAATGGCTGCAAATAATGTGTTGCTATGTGATTATGGAGAAAGATGTGATCCAAATTGTGGCATACTTCACCAACGAGACAACATGTTGCTTTTTACTGAAATTACGTCACTGCACACGTGACCTAATCACATACGCAGACAAAGCTAAACGTAATACGTACAGACATGTTCTCTTACTTACTTGTAGTACATCCACCAGCAGCCGACAGATGCCGAGACGCCAGCTAGACACACAGCTGCGGGCCACATAACGAGAATAAGGTAAACAGGAAGAGGCTAGGCGTGAACTCTCAATGTGCAGAAAAATCCGGAAACTGTCTTCAACTAATGTTGTAATCTCTCAACCACATTGGCAATCGCAGCACGCACAACTAGTAAGTCACTTTTGGAGATTCTTAGTGTTGCTTCGTTATTTATCGCTGTTTAGCTTCTCTGATGCTAAGTCCAATGTTACTGAGTTTCTCTTCAGCACCTCATAATCACACTAACTTTGCTGTGTTGGAGTTATGTTCTATAATTCCTTTCACCAAAATCTCCGGTAATTCCGACACATTAAACACATGTGGATGCAGTGTACTTGTAACAGTATATTTACTGACACTGATTGGTCAACGAACTTACTTTAAGATGATGAAGAACAACATCCAAATGGACATAGCGGCATTACTTTATTGGGTCACACAGGATATTGTAGGACACCTCACAGCGAGTCTGCGGATTCTTGTATTGGCAGTTCGTGGATACCTTTACATCTCAGAATTTTATCTGCAACACAAAGAAGTACCGGAAAGTAATCAATAAACATAAATAAGGTAAGTATCATTCATAGTAACTTAGCACACACCATGAAAGGAAATAAGCAAGGAAAATGAATTTTCTTGACAGTACTGGAAATAAAAAATAAAACAAAACCCTTCCTAGGTGTAGAGATAAAAGGATCATCATTTTCGGATATCATGACATAAAAGAAGTGATAAAAAATCACACTCATGCATCACTCACACATACGATTAGTCGACTGAGCACAAAACCTTTCCCCAAGGAGTGGATGTGAAGCAATCAAATTAAACTCAGGACTAAATGGTCTTACTAAACCTGCAACTACACCGTTAAGATAGTATTATTAATGTCTAGTATCCGCCAAATACTCATAAAATTAACGTAAATCGTTTTAGTGATGTTCATAAACATACAAACATTATTATATTTTATGGACAAGTGTGAATTTCAGGAGTAACCTAACCTAAATGTTTTCAAGTCGACACATGGTCACATTATAAGGATATTTTTCAGATTCTCAGATTGTAGGGCTATATGCGAGATATTTCGGATGAAATTGACAGTGTACGGCATATTGATAGTGTACCTCCACATTTTTCTAAGGCTGGTCACAGACTGAATCATGAAATGGTGGTAATTGAGGTAAAAGCTGTTGGATTGGATGAAAAAGTAATTTGCTGGGTAGAAGAATTCTAAACGGTAGAAAGCAAAATGTTAGTATGCGGAATGCAGTGTCAAAAAAAGTGGAAGAGAAAATAAAAGTTCTAAAGCGCAATGTATTGGTCCATTGATATTCTAATGGTCTATTGGTCGTTTAATGTGAGAAACTAGGTTGTTTACAGATGAAATAATGCTGTATAGTAGGATCAAAACGGGAGAAGACTATGAACATCTGAAAGGTAATCTGGACAGGATATCTAATTGGGTAGTTAAACATGGGATGAAGATAAATGCAAAGAAGGGTCAACTTATTAGATACACAAATAAAAAACAAACGTTTAATTATGAATATAAGGTGGGGAAAGAATTTCTTGCTGAAGACTTGAAATGTAAATATATTGGCATTACATTTGACAACAAGCTTAACTGGGCAGGACACATTGGACAGGTGGTAGGAAAAGGTTTTAAAATTCTGCACTTTTTGGAGAGAGTGATGAGGGGATGCACGAGAGAAGTAAAGGAATTGGGTTACAAAACTTTCGGTCAGACCATTGCTCGAATATGGTAGTGTAGTATGGGACCCACATTTTACGTATCAAATACAGGAGATGGAGAGGGTGCAAAAAAGGGCTGCTAGATTTGTTTCTGGAAATTATCGCAGAATGCAATCAGTGACAAATATGATAAAGGAGCTGGAATGGGATTCATTGCAAGACAGGAGGAGGATGAGGAGGGTCATGGGAGTGTACAGGGCATATACTGGCGAGGAGGCATGGAAAGATATTGCAGTAGGTATGAAAAGTAGTGCATGGAAGGGAAAAGATGACCATGACCACAAGCTAGCACTCGATTTCAGGCACAAGGGTGTGGGAAGATTTTCCTTTTTTAGGTAAGGGTGTCAGGGATTGGAATGAGTTACCAAGAGAAATGATAAATAACTTACCAAAAACGTTAAAAGAATTTAAAGATAAAATTTGTAGAGAGCAAATGTAGGTGGGTGCAGGATAGAGGGAAGTTGGGTGTGTAGGGAAATTGCCACCGGAGCCTGTGCTCCATTAAATTAAATTAAATGATCGCAGAACATTATCGAAACTGATATGATACAGGAGCTGGAATGGGACTCATTGGAAGACAGGAGGAGGGTGAAGAGGGGGTTGGGAGTGTACAAGGCACATATCGGCGATGAGACGTGGAAAGATATTGGTGGAAGAATTAATCTACGTGCATGGAAGAGAAAAAATGACCATGACCACAAGCTGGCATTTGGTTTCATGCATAAGACTAATGGAAATTGTTCTCTCGTAAATAAGGGGGCTGAGATCGGTATAAATTGCGAAGAGAAATGAAGAATAATTGACCAAAAACGCTGAAAGAATTTAACGTTGAAATTCGTAGGGAAATAGCAACCAAAGATTGCGATCCACTGCGAATAAAATAGAATTAACCTAACCATGTAACAGTTTATTGTGATATTGTGTCAACATTCTAGATTACTAAAAATTATTGTAAAACTTTGCTAGTATACTTCGGAATTTTTTATATATATAAAAAACTCTATGATTATTTTAAGGTGTAATCTAGGCTGATTTTTAGAAATAGGGCTACAAACCAACTAATCAGGTTGATAACCAGGTGACGGAAAATAACAGCATACACAATATAATACTAAAAGAATTGTAAAATGCCCAACATATTTTCAATCCAGTAACAAGGTAACAATGTATCGGGTCTTAATTTGGAACAAGTGTGATGGAATGTTTTAAAACTATGACCGTTATTCTTCAAACAAAATATGTTGGAGATGAAAAACTGTCCCAGAACAAGGTTATGTCATTATTGAAGAAATCTGGCTGGAGAAATAGCGATGTAACTCTGTTTACAGAGTATGTGTTCACATAATCACTACAAGGATTCATGAGAAGAGCAAAATGGTTTCCACACACGTCGTTCACTGATTTAATATAGTTTTCACTATACGAAAATCTACATAAAAACAACGCAATCCAGTTTAGAGACTCATACCGATCTGGAAATGTTTTTGGTATGGAAAAATGTAATAAATTGTGGGATACGCGTGAGCAAAAGGGTCGTCCAGAACATTAAATAATGGCCTTTCAAACGTTTTACAGATGCCGCAGTCCAATTTTAGACAGCCAAAATGAAAATCCAACAAAGAGTTACAAGATTGCTGTCCGTCTCCAGTTTCGATTATTTTATGTTTTGATGATCTGGTAAAGAAATGGAAAGATCAACGAGAAAAGGTAATCAAATCCATAGGAACATATCACTTAACACTTTGATCTTCGCTGGTGTCTGGTTATTCATTTCCTGTCAAAGTAATTGTACCTATTGTTTAGATCTACAAAACACCATTACAAAAACGTGAAATGTGAAATCTCTAAAAAGCTTTTTTTTCCTCCCCTCATTCAAGGAATCGGCCTGTTGGCCTATTCCGGCTGCAGGCTCTTCCTTGGTCTATCCATACCTTTCAGTCTATTTCGGTTAATTACTTTTATAATCATGGATCATCCATTCTACAAAGATCCCAGATCTCTGAAAGTGAAACTGAAATATGAGGAATTCTTCAATACCGAGCAATTGAAATTTGATTAATTGTATGGTCGATTCGTATATATCTCGACGAGACTAATCGAAACTAAAGAATAATTTTTATTATATCTCGCTTAGTTCTCGAGATATCGTATGTCAAAATTGACTTGGTTGGGTTGAAAAGCGGCATGGAAAAATTTCGCCAACACCACGTTTGATGACGAATTCTTCTGTAATTCGACGAGACAAATTGAAAGTAACGTATACAATTTTTTGATACTTCTCTTAGTTCTCGAGAAATCTTATCTCAAAATTGAGTTGGTTAGGTTGACATGGTAAATGGACCAAACATTTTCGCAACGCCATATTTGATGATAAATTCTTCTGTAACTCGATGAGACAAATCGAAAGTAAAGAATGCCATTGTTTGAAACCTCTCATAAGGGGCCATCCATAAATTACGTCACACCTTGAGGGGGGGGGGGGACAGGGGGTCAACAAAGTGTGACATCGTGTGACAAGGGGGGGGGGACGTGTCATAAACTTTGTGACATCACTTTTTGGCTCATGGAGGAAGATGCATATGATGTTGACACATCTAATGTTCCCAACGCTATCGAAAACAAGAACAAAGTGACTATTATGCCAATATAAACAGTATCAAGGAATGGGTTCAAAATCCATGGACACATGATGACTGAATTTTGTATCATTAATTCGATTTTTTTAAAATATTTTCTTAAATGTTTGATTTATTGTTGATATGATTTTTTAACTAGAAATACATAAATTAGAAGTGCTGTTTTAATTTATAAATTTAAAATCGCAAAATATGTGACGTCACTCCAGGGGATGGGGGTCCCACAAATGTGACAACCTGTGACATGGGGGGAGGGAGGGGTCCAAAAATCATGAAATTCGTGTGACATAATTTGTGGATGGCCCCTAACTCTTGAGATATCGTATGTCAAATATGTGGTGGTTAAGTTGACATGCCACCTGAACCAGAAAAAATTCTCCGAAGTCACTAGGAACTACACGGCGAAAATGCACTAATAGGTGTTTTGTTTTCTTCCTAGCTATGGTGATTAGGGTGAAATATGGTCTGGGACAGAAGGGAAAACGTCACCAAATATACAAGGAACTATACTTATAACTGCTATTCAACATTCGATATCTCGAGAACTAAGAAAGATATCAAAAAAAATTATTCTCTACTTTCGTTTTTCTCGTCGAGATATATAAGACTCAGCTATTAAATTCATCAAATTTCAATGGATTTGATATCGTAGTATTGCCAAACTATGAGTTGAACAGTTTTTCAATGACGCGTGAAGCAATTGAAACGATGATAGGTAAAATTTGCTGAAGATTTCCAATGAAGATCTATAAAGCAACGCCAATCCCAACACTGTTCTATTGTGACGTCACATGGTCTTACGGGAAGAAATATAGAAGATATAAAAATGAAATTCCTGAGAACTGTTATAGAATGTAGCAAAGCAGACAACATACGCAAAATAAACGATAAACAGAAATGAATGTCACGAACACACTCTTCGAATTAATAAAGAACGCCTTCCATAGACTTAAGGATGGAAGGACGCAAGAAGAACACGTTAAAGCGGCAGGAACAAGTCATACGGTCCACTCACACTATGTTACTGTGCTGCTTCAGATATTTCTAGTTATTTATGGAACTAATCTGCATATTAGCTTAATTCCATTTAGTTTAGTGAAATAGCATGTACTCACCTCAAATAATGACGAAATACGTATGTTGCTAGGATACGCTTCTATTTTTATGTTCTCAGTCAACAATGGCTGTCATGTTTAATGTTTTTTTATTCGTATTTTGTTGTCCTTTGGTAAAAGAGACCATACAGCCATCTTAAGAATATAAGTACAATCTTTTTGGCATACGTAAGTTGGAATAGACACAGTTCATAAAATTTAACAAAAGGTATACAGTGTACATAGATGATGGAGTAAGGTTGTAACGAAAGTCACCTTTGCGCATGCTTATGCGGATGTTTAGTGCTCTACATCCGCGGATGCGGATGTTTTGTGGAAGCGGATGCGGAGATGGAAAAATAATTGTATAATTATTTAGATTTTAGTATTCTATCAATAATAAATTTAAAATCAATTTTTTTCATAAGTCTATTTCCATATAATATTGCCATATTGATTTATTTTTGACTCATCTTTCAACAACAAAAAACGTGGGATGATTTCACAAGTGAATTAAATTATTTACATAACTACACTTGCGTTTAAATACCAGTCTTTGTCTTATGAACCTTGCGGAGTTCGCGGCTCGGCTAACTCAAGCGTCAAGCACGAGACCAAGCCACCGCACATCTCCGTGCTTGCTTTTTTTTTAAAATTATTATTATTATGACCACGCCTCGTCGACGTCGAGGTCATTAGAGGCGAGAAAGTATCGGGATTAGGAACGGGAAGGAATTCGGCCATGGCCTTTTAAAGAAAGCATTCGCCTGGAGTGATTTTGGGAAACCGTGAAAAACCAAAATCTGTATGCCCGGACGGATCCTATGTGTAGTTGCTTGTGGCGTTAGCGATTTTTTTTTTGTCCAGGCCACATATCTATTAACTCACTTATGTGGATCTAATTTAAGGTAAATTCAAATATCTTCGTGAACTTTATTTTGGTAGCAATAAAAAACAGACATGTTTTTTAATTATTTTATATGAGCTATCCATAAATTGGATGAGCAGCAGTAGTTTTCTTTGGCACTATGTAGCGCAGCGCAGTTTTATTCACGGGTAATTGCTGCTCGCTATTGGTACGAATAATCGTTGAAATTGTTTGCTTGATAAGTGGCATTGCTGCCTGGCCACTGTAAAATCTAACCATACGTCATAATATGTATTTCGGATGCCCTACTTTCATGCCCTTTTTGTTACTATTACCCGGAGAAGTTTACATCGCGATACATTACGTCACGACGTGACGTCACCAACATGGCGCTCATGAAAGCAGCTTTGATTATTGATAATAGCTAAATTCATCGTGATTTATGTTGTGACACGAAGTTTCAATTGTCATTCCGGTCCAGGCTGCATTCCAACCTAACTTAACCACAATCTCAGAAAATCAAAGATTCAATGACACGCGCGTCGCGCATTGATACAATAACTGTATCGCATGTTAGTGATGTTATGTATCGCGACGTAAACTTGCATTGCAACCAACCAGCAAACAAATGAAGTTTAAGTTACTGTCCTGTGGGGAGTGGAATAAGCCGGGGTCACTAGTGCAAGATTAAACAAACAGTTTTGTGTGGGGAATGGTGTCAGCTCAGGACGAAATGCACTAAAGAATAACTTCAAGAACATAGCCACAGAGATCTTTAATACGAAATGACATTTTATAAATAACGGTCCAGGGTGTACTATATCTCAAACACAGACGGCGTTAGCACTTTTCATTTCATACGCATGATCTTAGTGATAATTCCGGCAACGCGGGTAAATGTAGGGAATCGGCGTTAAAAATAGGGGACTAGCAAAGTATTATGAGAATAATTTGTGTGACTTTTCTCATTAAATCGTCCACATTTTTCGGACAATTTCACTAACCAATCAGTGAGTCATAAATTAAAAAGAAGCGAATTAGGAAAAAAAAAAAATCGCAGCTAATAAATGACAGATACTGATACGTTACAACGCAACCAATCGCAAGCGGCCATCACCAACGAATTCGTCTACGCCCGGCTAAGTAGTGGCTTCGAGAATTATTAATGCTAATTCGGTTTATGGACGGTTCATATGAAATAAAAAAATATGTTCTTGGCGGAACGTCAGCTTCTTTCTACCAAAATAAAATCTGTATTTCCGGGTGTTTGTTGCTGAGTTTATCCGTTCGTACTTCACTGTGGAGGTTACGTATTCTCAACGGATTAGCGTCATAGATTTTCTGTTTTATTTTTCGGTGTTTGTTATAATCAGAAAACGCTTCTATTTCCACCTTTAATGGGACCACCCCGTGGTTCAGGTCAGAAAAAAAAATGGATTTTCAGTGTCATCAAATTTCGATGGATTAAGGTATTCTTTAAGTATCCTGAGAAGGATTTCGCTGAAGAAAAAAATTCGGGCATTTAAATAGCATTTTCCTACCCACTTTTCATCGGTCCATGGAAACAAGAGGCGTACAGTACACAAAATATTTGGGAGATGGTGACAGTAAGGCATACAACAATGTGGTGAATCCAAATGGAGATGCCATTATTAACAAAATAGAATGTGTGGGCCACGTTCAAAAACGTTTGGGAACAACGGTGAGAAAACTAACTGGGTAAAAAATTAGAAGATGAAAATTGTTGATCGGACAGGGTCGCTTAACTAAAACTTTACGTATCCTATGGACAGGCAATTAGAAGAAATAAAGAAAATCTGGTGGCAATAAAGAGAGATGTTTGGGCCATATTCTTCTATAAGTCCTATACTGATGATAAGCCATGTCATGCATTGTGTCCACTGGGAGAAAATTCTTGGTGCAAATACAATAGGGCTCAGTAAACTGGAAAGTCTTATTCTCACCAGCATTGGCTTCCTGCTGCTGTGAATTCAGCAATTAAACCCTGAGTCTTAGGTCATCCTGACCTTCTAAGCAAATGTCTGCATGGGCAGACACAGAACCCAAATGAATGTTTCAACAGCATAATTTGGAACCACCCTCCTAAAACTGTATTTTTAGGCATGCATACAATGAAAATAGGGGTTTATGATGCTATTATTACATTCAATTGTGGTATTATTGGGAAGTGTTGGGTTCTGAAAAAGCTTGGGAATTAATTCTGGGTGAAATATGATCGCTGGGCTGCAATATTTTGATAAGCCGATGCAGACAGGTCTGCATCTAATATGGCCAAAAAAGCGAGACATACATCCAGGAAGGTGAAAAAGAAGCTGGAAGACCTGCTAGAGGCCAAAGAAGGGCCATCATATGCAGCAGGATAGTTCTAATTAACTGTAAGTAATAAATTTCGAAATATTTTGTTTAAAGTCAATTTCCCGCAAACTAAAACTTTCATTACATATGCCCCATTATATCAGAAACTATCAAAGATAATTGAATGAAATTTACAGCGACTCTGCATAACATAAAAAGCCACCTCTGGTACTACAAGCATTAATACTCCCCTATTAAGATATACACAAAAAAATTCTACAGAAAAAAACTTAATATTTTTATTAATAAATTTAAAAATGTATTTCATAAAAACTATAAAAAGTATAAAGTAGACATTAGTACATTTGACTTAACTAGCATCATGTAACATTCAGTAAAAATATTAAGGTCCTGTAGACTTCAACTACATGGAATTATAATATTTTTTGCTTCTCCGTAAAAATATTTGGTACTAGTAAAACATTGGTAATCCATTTCTACACTCACAAAGGACGACCCGCTCAAAGCAGCGAGGAAATGGTAGACGTATAGCACACGTTCACAATCTCGACAGGTATTCCTATGGTTCAACCACAGATGGGGCTACGTAGTTTATGGACGCTCCTTTTAGAGCTGAGGTATATTTTTCATTTCAGTTTGGCCGAACAGCCTCCATAAGTCAATGGTAAATTGTCCTTACGTTGCATTAAGTAAATATGAAACAAGCTATTCACAAGTCTCGTAGAAAATTGAAATCAGTTTAATGTCATACGCAGAGGTTATCAGGAGTAAACACGGGTGCTGTGCGGCCAGTAGAAAAAACTGTTATATCTCGATGAAAATGTGATTAACGTATTCCTTAGGTATTTATATTTAAGAAAAAGTGTACCCGAAGCCGATGAAACAAGTAGGAAAGAAGTAATATAGTAAACTTTTCCTTAAAGAGTAAGCGCCAAGGAAGAAGCTAGTAGTATTTTCAACTCGAATTAACAGTTTTTTCTACTGGCCGTACTTTGCACAGTAACCGTAAACACAAATGGTGAATGTATTCTTAAAAACAATATTTTAAGAAAATAGATTTTTCCAAGAATGGGTTAAAATATTTTTTAGCTTTTGGAGATTTTAGAAGTTTCGTACAAAAATTAGTAAATTTGAAAGCAATACAAAAAAATGACTTATTAAAAATTATTTACATGTTATGTGCCTTTTAGGTCGCGCTGACTCCAGCTGACACTTGCTAAGGACATTTCCTTTTGATGGAACCTTCTCGCCATTCGCTTGGAGTGGTTTGGAGGAACCAAAGAAAATCAAAATCTGGCTGGCGGCACCTCGCCCTTGTGTTATCGCTCATTCAGCGGCGTAACGCAAGAGCGGAACTTTCGCATGAAATCCTACATCCGCTTCCGCAAATTTTAATGCGGAAATACAGCACAGGCTTTGTTTGAATTGCAATATACTCATCTTACTCTTTTCTGTTTGTACGAGAATTGCCAAATCGCCGTTTAGTTAACAGCAACATGATTGTTTGTTTCCGTACGACACCGTAATTAAAGTAACAATGAACCGGACGGCGTTATTACCTAAGCTCGAATTTACATGTTTGAACTAACGTGTAAAGTAAAGCGGCCTATTCACGGTCCAGCTTGTAGGACCTCCGTGTATAAGTACCATTCACGCTACTAGAAGGGGTCAAACAAGATGTCCCAAGCAGCCCTTTCCTCTCGCTCTTTCTAAAGGCACACCCGTGTCCTTATAGCACACTAGCAGGATGATTCCTCCAATCACGATCCATTACCATAGCTTGTTGGACGGCAAGGGTCCCTGTTTGGGGAGAGAGGGGGGTCGTCGTAATAGTCGCTAGAGCGGTGGAAAGGCGAGTATTTTTTGCTTGTGGCCTAACGCCTTATCTAGGTCATTAGAGGCGGGAAAAGACTGGGGACAAGGAACGGAAAGAAATTCAGCCATGACATTTTGAAGGAAGCATCCGGGTATTTGCTTAGTGAGGTTTGAGGAAACCATGGAAAAAAAATCTGGGTGCCCGGACGGCGATTCGAACCCGCATCCTCCCGAATGCGTGGCACGGAGGTGTGCGGTGACGTGGCCTTCTGCTAGTCGAGCCGCGAACTCCTCAACGTTTATGTGACAAAGATTGTTTTTTTGACGCATAGTATTTTTGTAAACAATTTAATTCACTTGTTAAATTATCCCACGTTTTATTGTAGTTGAAGGATGAGACAAAAATAAATCAATATGGCAGTATTAACAGGAGATAGACTTTTCTTGTGCAAAATATAAAATTTGTGATAAAAATATACTTATTTTGATAAATGATTAAAAACTGAACAATTGTAATTTTTTCCACCTCCGCATCTGCAAAATATCCGTATCCGCGGATGTCAAGCATTGCATACTCTAAGATTACCTTCGTTACTACATATAGTCATGTTCAGGAAGTCCACGTAATTTCGGTTGGCAGTTTATAAGTTGTTTGTAGTTGGCAATAATCTAAGAACCAGAGATAGCAGTTTGACGCATGTCGCTGTGTCTCTGGCGAAATTGTAACGTCGTTGGAATGAGCGTGTAAGCTTAGCTGGGGGGTAGCTGTTTCTGCAAGATATTTTAAGTACAGTATATGTATTATGTCTCGAGGGATGTTTCGTCTTTAAATTGTTTGTTGGGAGCGTTGTTGTTTTTTTCAGTTACTAAAACATATTCATTTAAAGTACAGTTTTGTAGTGACTGTGTGTCAACAATTATCACCTTTGGTATAATTTCAAAGAATTCAATTAACTATTAAAAATATCCAGCGAGCGATAGCACAATTCAGGAGGATTGATAGTTTTTGGGTCATTCTCTGTGAGCCAACTAGTATCGAAATTGATCAGAATATCAACGGAAAAATATATTTTTTTAAACGTTCCAAATTATTCAGCTTTTACAATAGAAATGAAGTACTTAACGGCTGAAGTCTGGTCTGGTCTAAGACAAATCCATTAAAATTAAATATTGATAAAACACATTATATTAGGTTTAAAACAAAAAAATTATACGCTGCAGGGTTTACATATTAACTATAAAAATAACACAAATTTGCAAACAAAAAGGGTATAAATTCCCACGGCGTTCAAATAGCCGAGAAGCTCAGTTGGCAAGAACATACCTCATTACTACTGAAGAAGTTAAGTAGTGCCTCCTTACCTCCCTTACAGTAAAAAAAAAAAAAAAAAAAAAAAAAAAAAAAAAAAAAAAAAAATCTCTAACAGCACATCTGGAATTAACGAAACAAGTGTATACCTCTTATTTTCACTCAGTCATGTAGTATGGCATAAACTTTTGGGGAAACTCTTCACTAAGTAAAAATATTTTCACAGCACAGAAAAGAGCTATTAGGACGTTATATAGGGTAATACCAAGAACTTCTTGCAGACAACTCTAAAAAGTTCAGTACTACCACAGTGACTTTTCAGTATACATATATTCCTTAATGTGCTTTGTGATAGAACATGTTAACCTGTTTACATCTAATTCACAGGTACGCGGTTTCAATAAAAGAACCAGAAATAACTTGCACAAAACACAAACACGACTGTCATTAGTACAAAGAGGAGTTAATTATTCTGCGAAACATCCTAACTTTCTAAAAGTATAAAACAGTTTACAGATGATAAAGATGTATTTACAGAAAAGCTAAGAGATTAGCCTATGCTCCTATTTCATTCAAGAATTTTTACAAAATAATTAAGTGTATCTAACTCGACTTCAGTAAAATTCAGTTGTCAAAGTTAATGTTTAATTTTAATTTCATCTTCTCTTTTTTTAAATATGTAATAATTTTTTCACTATGATTATTATTCATCTTGTATGCACGAGATAAACCATGACATTTTTTTCATTCCAGAAATCGTTCTTCAGGAGTGATCTGTGGAACAAGACCAATAAATGAAATAAAAAAAATAAAATAAAAATAGGTTTCTCGAAAATTGACTACCTCTGCCGGGTTTTGAACAGTGAACATACCACGCACACTCTCTAATTTCAAGTATGAGATGTCTCAAAGACAATGTTTACAAAAGCTCAAAATGAACACCGCGCATCCAGTCAGTTGCTCAACAGATTGATACTGTAGCTGCTGATTATATTGAGTATGATAATAGCTTTTCCATGGGAAAATTTGTTGCTCCTATGTTAAACCTTTGCAAACATTTTCTCCGGTTTGTATAATTTTTTATACCATACTTTGTAACACCTTTATACTAACATGCCATTATTTTTAGACTTTTCAACTGACTAGGCAAATCTTGTGTGACCTCGTGAAGGCGTTGCCATTTCCTCCAGATGCATGGCTTCGGTTGAGCTTGAACCACGCAAGGCATCACGTGGGTGACAATATCGTTGTGAGGTCCTAGGTGAAAGGGTCCTAGGTGAAAGGGCAAGCTGTATCTCATCTACATGACAAAAAAAAGAAAGAGCGCATATGTCAATGCCACATGAATAGGAACAGATTTTAAATGCCTACTCCTGTGAATAGCCGAGGAGTTAAGTGATGTTAAAGTTTAAACATATTAGTGATCACTGATCAACTACGAAGCAACATTTTCACGTCTACCATGTTGATGGTAATATTTTAACAAACTTATAGATACAGTGACGATCAGCATCAATTCTCACTTCAGTGCTAACTAGCTATCGCGTGGAGCTTACAGCAGCAAAATGAGTTTGGCACTTGCTGGATAACCTTCGCTGTTTTGTAATTTATACTTGTGGGGCTTGAGAGAATAGCTCTTTGGGTTTTGTGTCTGCTTTTAAACAATGTTTTGAATGTCTATAAGCACTGTTTTCATCTCGATATGAATTAAATTGGTTAGTATTCTCTGCATTTGTGGAAACAATGTCTCGAACAGTACCTCGGTAAATTCAGCCGATGGATTATGCCATTTGTGATATTCCAAAGCGATAATAGTATTTTAGCATATTTTGCAGGAAGAATTTATACAGTTCATTTAATTCGTTATAATATTTTATTGAACTGCTTGTATCATTGTAAGTGCTTCAAAGCCAGATATAATTTAGCTTACCTGATTTTAAATTTTGTGCTGAATGTGTGTCTGCTTATTATATGCACAAACACAACTGTCCAACTGTGTTTATAGTGTTCCAGAATATTGAAAACATGTTTGCAGCTCGTAGTAATTGTGATCACTTATAAATATGCTTTAACACAAGATTATTTGGCAGTGACTAGTGTAGTTGCAGTTTTCAGTTTCATGTGATAAATGAAAGAAAGAAGTTTAACAAACTGTATAGAATGTTCTCGGGCTTACCACCGGGGGACTGCGTCATTATGACGTGACGTTTCGGAGCCTCTCTGCGAATCCATCTTCTGATTATTCACATGTCTTTCTTCGTCATCCAGTAAAAGAGACGGCAATGATGTAGAAGCAAAAAATAAAGTCTTAAGAAGGTGTTGCTTGCGAGATAGGTTTGGAACAAAACTCGTTGCTTCATTCCAGTCGTTCGTATACTCAAAACACGAAACGATAACTGCGTAAATCAGGACTAGGACAGATAAGCCCAGAAAATAAGACGGTTTGGAGCATGTTACGATTAAGTGAACTACACAAAGTAAAAGTTAGACCAATAATATACGCCTACCTCATTAAAGAAAATGCAATATCTTTTTAATATACTTTAGTTACTTAATAAACTAGTTTGACTAAAGTTGTGAGATACAATAATGAAGTAGAGACAACTGGTAATTATTAAATTCAGTTAATATTTTCTGTTTGTCGTGATGAACATACAGTCATCGGCTTGTCTGTCTGTTTGTTACATGTACTGTTTTACGGCAATTAAATACCTAAAGAAATGTGATACAAAGTTTTGAGCTAAGCGTTTCATACACATAGTGATTAGAAACAGCTGGAGCGGAAAAAATAATCAGTTGAAATCTCAAAAATCATAGTGTATATGATTGAAACGCTTCATCTGTATCAAATGCAAAGAGTAAAAATAGCGGCGACAGTTCATAAGAAATGCGTGGATCAATGTTTGACGGGAAATGAGTGTATGCCTTGTGGTGAGAGGCACCCTGCAACTCCCACTGCCAACATGACAGACGGAAACTCCCCTACTTCTCTCTGCCGACTAGGAGCATCCGCAGGAACGCCATCTGTGCCGCAATATCAGAGGGCTGGGGGCTCCCTGAAGACATGGCGGGGCTGTAACAAAACACGTTCCTCTCAGAGAGAAATACACCCCGAGTTCAGAGTGGGATTATAATCTAGCACGAGTACCAACGAATTTCTCGGTAATTTTACTGTTGATTTTAAATTACCATTATTAATTTAATAGTATTTACGAAAAGAAGGAGAAGGGAGGAGAAGAGATAGTAGGTGAAGAACAGTTTGGGTTTAGAAAAAACCGCGGTACAAAAGAAGCGATCGTTGCTTTTATAATAATAATATTTTAACGACGGATAAAAGATACTTTTATGGCGCTAGATAATTTTTTTTTTTTAAGTCAGCTATTGGTAATGTTTGTCACATGCCATATCTGGATCTCTAGCAGTATCGGCGGAGGTGAGGCAATGTTGAGGCAACTGTGGCGTTAATGGGTCACATCAGCAGTAATTGCGTATATAAAGGAGGACACAAGACGGTGGTCGGTCGAACTTGGTCGGCCGGCGGACGTCGCACGGCAGTTATGGCCACTGCCTCCACCCTCTGCTCTTATTTACAACTTTAAGCATCTGTATCTTTATCTACTGGGCCATAGTATTGTTTTATTTATATAGTCGAGACTCGATTTATCTCCTTTATTGTACCTTCGTATGAAAGGGTTGTAAATATACTTCTGTATCTTCGACCACTGTTTCATTCATAGCAGTAATAGAAGCATGCACTCCCGCGCTATAGACCATAACAGTATGCTCCCATAAGTACCTACCCTGTGCCCCAAGCCGCTCGAAAATACCAGGATTAGCTATAGCCATTGTAGAGGCGTTGCCCGGAGTTCTAAGAGAATCGGGAACGCGACATACTTCACCTACCATGCAATCATAGAAAACCTTTACTTTTTTTTATCCGTATACCTAATAAACTGATTCTTCTTTGCATTTATTTTCATTCGATGTTTAACTACCCAGATAGATATCCTAATAACGCAATCACAACTGCAGAGATTTTACATCGCTGCCTTACCAGTAATAACTAACATAAATATCAA
The DNA here is from genome assembly GCA_031002005.1 of Vandiemenella viatica. Taxonomy (NCBI): domain Eukaryota; kingdom Metazoa; phylum Arthropoda; class Insecta; order Orthoptera; family Morabidae; genus Vandiemenella; species Vandiemenella viatica. The sequence continues at coordinate 176,897,848 of CM061914.1, read as the reverse complement.
GAAATAAAGTTTATAATAATAATAGTACCAGCTGTACAATTTAAAAGCCATTGTTAGTAATCAAATCTACGTTGTATGAATAAGAATTGTTTGCAATTAGTTTTACTGGACTTGAATTTAATATGTGACGATGAGAGTCTATCAGCAGCAGCCACGCCAATTTACTGCCGATTAATTTCCGGCAGAGGGTTTTGGAGGCTTTGTCGTTAGACATTTCCTCCAAGTTTGTTAGGTGAGTCATATCCTGGCTATAGGTGTGTCTGTAGTTTTGGCGTTCTTACTTGTCAGTCATAGTTTCGGTGTATCTAATGGTTCAAAATGAGAGCAATGGGCCCGGCATATGGTCCGAGGCCAGTTGGATAACTCCCCAGCTCTTTTATTAGTGGGTTTGCAGAGTTTTGCGCTAGTTTGTAAAATTTGATAGCGAGTTCTTTGAATCTATGTTTCAGGGTTTGAAGACCTGTAGCATCATGTATTGCGTTAGTGGGAAACCTGCTGTCTACGTGCAGGGCTCTCTTTAGTGCTCTGTTTTGCACGACCTGTAGACGGAGTAGATAAGTGTTGGCAGCATAACCCCATACAGGGCAGGCACTCGTATTCAATTGTTGGCCTGATCAGGGAGCAGTAGATCCGCACGCCCGTGGACGCAGGTAGCTTGCTGTCCTTATTGATAAGCGGGTATAGTGCTTGCAGCCTTGCGCTGGCACGTTTACGCAGGTCTTCTATATGGGCTCTCCACGTTAGTCTTGAGTCCAGTGTAACTCCCAGGTATCGTACAGTTTTGGACCAAGGTATCTGATTATTGTTTAATTTCAGCTGAGGGTCCGGCTGCTGACGCAAGCGTGGCCCTCTTCTTCTAGTTAACATGATGGCCTGGGTTTTGGCGGGGTGATCTCAATTCTCCAACGCCTCACCCAGGCCTCGGTTTTCTGTAGCACGTTTTGCAGGCGTTGAGTGACGATGGCCTTGCTACGGCTGCTGGTGAAAAAGGCGGTGTCGTCTGCATAAGTAGCTGTGTTGACATTTTCTTGGGTGGGCACGTTTGCTGTATACAGGCAGTACAGCAAGGGGCCGAGGGCCGATCCTTGGGGTACGCCAGCCATTATTCTGCGTCGGGTTGATGTGACTTTGTCGACTCTTACGCTGAATGTTCGTTCCTCTAGGTATGACTTGATCAGCTTGATTAATTTGCCAGGGAAACCCCTGCTCATATAGTCTCAGCAGGAGGCCAGCGTGCCAGACCGAGTCAAAGGCTCGGGAAATATCCAGAAGTACCATTCCACAGTAGTGTTTAAAATTGAACGCTCGAGTGGCAGTCTCAACCACCCTCATCAGCTGTTGAGTGGTCGAATGCCCGCGGCGAAACCCTAGCTGGTGGTTGGGTAAAATTCCTTGGTGTTCAATGTGGCGATTTAATCGTTTCAGGAGCAGGCGCTCAACACTTTACTTTACTGAGGGAAGCAGGCTGATGGGTCTATAGCTTTGTGGCAGTGATGGATTTTTCCCAGCCTTATGGATCGCAGCGATTTCTGCGTGCTTCCATCTCGTCGGGTATGTCTGCGTTTGGATAATGTTATTGAAGAGGGCAGCAAGGTAGTCCTCGGCTGCCGTCGGCAGATTACGCAAACAGATGTTCCGATCCTGTCAACTCCCGGAGCCTTCCTAGGATGGAGGGTGGCCATACTGCTGTGTACCTCTTGAGACGTGATTGGCTCGATGTGATGTTCATCATCATCCGCAGCTTCAAGGAAGACATTGAGTCGTCTGTTGACTTCCGCCAAGCGGTTGGCATCGCCAGGGGCTGGGTGGAAGTTACTTTCGAAAACGTCCGCCAAGGCATTTGCCTTGTCTTCAGGAAGATAAAGAAGTCCGCGATCTCCTAGTAATGGTGGAATCCTGTGGCGTTTTTTTGGTAAACCTGCGAGTCTGAGTCCATAGCGTGCCGGTCGTCAGGTTGTAACATGGATAGTCGGGGCGTTCCATTCTTGATTTCGGTGGTCGTTCAATGAGGCCTTCAGTTCCTTCTGGAAGCGGTTTAAAAGTTTCCTGGTGGCTGGGTTCTTCGTAAGCCTCCATTCCTTCGCGACCCGGTTTTTGTGCCGGATCGCTGCTAGCAGGTGAGGAGGGAGTTTTGTCGAAAGTTCTGGGCTAGTCCTTAGTGCCGTGGTGTTGGTGATGGCATTCATTACCGCACTTTCGAATACTTCTAGGACTGTGTCAGGGTTATCGTCTGCGGGGGTGTCTTCCAGAGCCTCCGCTATAATTTCTCGATATCTCCTCCAGTCTGTAGCTTTGAAGTCGTAGTTTGGATTGTCGTCAAGCTGTAAGGTGCCTGTACCCACCTCGAAGATGACCGGAAGGTGGTCTGAGGACAGGGTGTCTACTGTGGAGGCGGCAATGAATCCAGGAATATTCTTTGAGACGAGAACGTCTAGGATGTCCGGTCGACCAGCGTGATAAGGGTAATGGGTGGGCTCCTCAGGGGCCCACACACACATGTTGTGTCTATTGACAACTCTTCTTAGAATTTTGCCCGCCTGATTAGGTCTGTTACAATGCCAGTCAGCATGCTTTGCATTTAGATCTCCTCCTATAAGAAGTTTGCCATTAAAGTAAATAATTGTACATGTAGCCTACCTTCAATGCGACATCTGTACCTGCTTAACTGCACACAGGTGGCTGATACGTCGAGAAATGCAAGCCTCATTTCTTCATCGACGGATTTGAGTCTTTCCCTTTTGGATGTTGTAATCTCAGTCAACGTTCAGAAGCCCAATTCACATAAATATGTCGTTGAAAATGGCATTAAAAACATTAACTGCCATGTCGGAGATAGCCGGATATTAATTCCTTATCGTTAGCCAAAACGTATCTAAAGGAACTTCGAGAAGCTATGATTTCAAAGTTCTGTCAGCATTTAAATCTGCGAGTTCCTCTTGAATATTTATTGGAAGATGTTACGAATTTGCAACGAATGGATCACGAACCCGTCGAAATCTTCAACACTTTCTCCAAAGTACTTTTTGAATCTCTGCTGCAAGACTTCTAAATGTTCTTTAATTAAGTCCATCACCATTTTATTACCGTCATCAAGTGACCATACAGTCGGGAACATCTCACACGACCCATTTTCAATCCTCTGTAACCACAAATCAAGCTTGTTCTCAATCCTTTAATCTTATCCATACTAACAAGAATATTTTCGTTCCTACCTTGCATTTTGATGTTCAGCTCATTCAATTGTACAAAAATGTCGGAAAGATATGCCAACTTACCTGCCCATTCGTCATCTGCGAATAAATCCGCGTACTCGTGTCTTTCAACAGTCAAAAATGTGTTCAAATATTCGCGTGAACACCTTTTTCGTGACAGCCAACGTACTTCTGTATGTAGTGTGTTTCGAACCCATTTCTTGACATAAAACGGAAAATAGTCTCGATTTTAGGGCCGCGATTTTATGAAGTTCACGACTTTTACTACTTCGTCCAGCATATCTTTCAGAGAAGGTGGCAGAGACTTGGTAACAATGGCTTCGCGGTGAATGATTACATCGTACCTTGGGATTTACTTCGCGTACTTTAGCTGCAAATCCTTTCACTGGGCCTGTCATTGCAGCCGCTCCGTATGTATAAACACTAAAGCAATCCTTCCATGTTAATTCATTAAGGCGCAAATATTCATCAGTCAAACGAAATATATCTTCACCGGTAGTATGCTCTGGAAGTTCTTTGCAAAAGAAGAAATTACTTACAATTACGTTTCCATCGATGTAGCGAATGTAAGCCGGAAGTTGCGCATGGCGACTAATATCTGTGGACTCGTCGATCTGAAGTGAGAACTTTTGACTGCTGTTGATTTTCTTCCTGATAATGTCTTCAATACCACGAGACATATCAATAACTCGGCGACTGATTGTGTCAGCAGAAAGAAGAATTTCTGAAATTTCACTAGCAGATTCTAAACCCAGAACTATTCTCACCATCGCTTTACGAACAGGCTGTTAAAACGTTTCACCTGTTGTACGTCATTTCTTGCCCTTGGCCTTTACGATAAGTTCGGCTGCCTTATAACTAGCTTCCTGTAGTTTTTCCGAAACACGTACTGTAGTGGTCATGAAAGTTCTTTGTTTTTTCTTATTTTCTCACAACCTACGAAAATAATTGACATCTTTGTTTGACAGAGAAGAATGTTTTGTTGACAAACGTCGTTTCAATTTACTGGGAACCATTGCAGTGTTGCTGAGTTTTTCACCACAAACGATACACTCGGGGATTGGGCACGTTTTTTCACCACACCAAGAAAACCCATAGGAAAAGTAATTATCACTATATTTCCGCTGCATTAACTTTTGTTTCCTTCTTTCTGACTCAACGCTTTCATCAGTTGCACTCATAGTCGGAACACTCCGTTCAAGGAATTGGTCCATCTTGAAGAAATAAAAGTCTACTAATTGTAATAGAAAATATCAAGACGAACTACTAACAGTTTTCAGACCACTTCAGAGCACAGCTATGATAGAACTGAAGTAATTGTAAGAAGCGGGATTTATACACTTCAAAGAAGTCACATATACGGTGCCGATTGTTTTTACAGTGATGTCTAACAATGCGCCGGTGCAACGGTACAGGAACAAAGTAGTATTGTTGGAGAAGCACCAACACCGAACACCTAATAAAATAAGGCTTGGAAAGTTCTGCTAATCCCAACAGTTTAGACTGAGGGAAAAGCACATACACAGAACATGCTGTAAATATAACAGAAAATCAAAGCGCAGCAGTAGAGGCGAGGAATAAAAATATTTAAAAAATGAATAAACAAAACTAATAGCAAGTGTGAGTAAATAAATAAAACATTTTGTGCCGCGACACACCGGTTGCGGACCACTGAATTAGACAACCTCTATTATTTATGTAAACGTTGAGGTACTGTGGTTAGTGTATACTTGTGATACTTTGAAATATTGGATCGCAAAAGTAAAATGATTGGTCAGTTTCTTCTTTTTTCCACCGAACGTGGTGGGTGAACGGTTAACGTGCTGGCCACGCATTCTGGAGGAAACGGGTTTGAATCCCGTCGACGCATCACCGTGTTTCTCATGGTGTCCCCAGATCACTCCAGGCGAATTCCGGGATGCTACCTTCAAAAGGCCGTGGCCGAATCCCATCCCGTTCTTGTCCCCAGTCCTTTCCCGCCTCTAATGACCTCGACGTCGACGAGGCGTAAATCCATAAATCCATTCTTATGTTTCATGGGATTGCCAGAAGCTTAGTGTTTTCCATTCACATGACAATAGCTGAATTACAGTTTGTTCTTGGAGAATTTGATGTTATTCACACGCATAGTTAAAGGGATCCGTTTTCCTTGGACTTGCTGTCTTCACGTTTATTTGGGCACTAGTCATTTTTGTGTCTCAGAAGCATTTTAGAGGTAGGTATTAAACAGGAACAGAGCGATAGCGCAGTCATATAATTGTTTTAATGGTCACAGACTCGAACATGCTTAAATACAAAATTATCTCGTATTTGACCCTTAAAGTTAACTCTGCAATTTAAAAAAAAAAAAATTCTGTTTGCTTCGAAAGCATCACGTTT
>CM061914.1:176866814-176891257 GCA_031002005.1 Vandiemenella viatica | reverse complement strand
AAACGTGATGCTTTCGAAGCAAACAGAATTTTTTTTTTTTTAAATTGCAGAGTTAACTTTAAGGGTCAAATACGAGATAATTTTGTATTTAAGCATGTTCGAGTCTGTGACCATTAAAACAATTATATGACTGCGCTATCGCTCTGTTCCTGTTTAATACCTACCTCTAAAATGCTTCTGAGACACAAAAATGACTAGTGCCCAAATAAACGTGAAGACAGCAAGTCCAAGGAAAACGGATCCCTTTAACTATGCGTGTGAATAACATCAAATTCTCCAAGAACAAACTGTAATTCAGCTATTGTCATGTGAATGGAAAACACTAAGCTTCTGGCAATCCCATGAAACATAAGAATGGATTTATGGATTTACGCCTCGTCGACGTCGAGGTCATTAGAGGCGGGAAAGGACTGGGGACAAGAACGGGATGGGATTCGGCCACGGCCTTTTGAAGGTAGCATCCCGGAATTCGCCTGGAGTGATCTGGGGACACCATGAGAAACACGGTGATGCGTCGACGGGATTCAAACCCGTTTCCTCCAGAATGCGTGGCCAGCACGTTAACCGTTCACCCACCACGTTCGGTGGAAAAAAGAAGAAACTGACCAATCATTTTACTTTTGCGATCCAATATTTCAAAGTATCACAAGTATACACTAACCACAGTACCTCAACGTTTACATAAATAATAGAGGTTGTCTAATTCAGTGGTCCGCAACCGGTGTGTCGCGGCACAAAATGTTTTATTTATTTACTCACACTTGCTATTAGTTTTGTTTATTCATTTTTTAAATATTTTTATTCCTCGCCTCTACTGCTGCGCTTTGATTTTCTGTTATATTTACAGCATGTTCTGTGTATGTGCTTTTCCCTCAGTCTAAACTGTTGGGATTAGCAGAACTTTCCAAGCCTTATTTTATTAGGTGTTCGGTGTTGGTGCTTCTCCAACAATACTACTTTGTTCCTGTACCGTTGCACCGGCGCATTGTTAGACATCACTGTAAAAACAATCGGCACCGTATATGTGACTTCTTTGAAGTGTATAAATCCCGCTTCTTACAATTACTTCAGTTCTATCATAGCTGTGCTCTGAAGTGGTCTGAAAACTGTTAGTAGTTCGTCTTGATATTTTCTATTACAATTAGTAGACTTTTATTTCTTCAAGATGGACCAATTCCTTGAACGGAGTGTTCCGACTATGAGTGCAACTGATGAAAGCGTTGAGTCAGAAAGAAGGAAACAAAAGTTAATGCAGCGGAAATATAGTGATAATTACTTTTCCTATGGGTTTTCTTGGTGTGGTGAAAAAACGTGCCCAATCCCCGAGTGTATCGTTTGTGGTGAAAAACTCAGCAACACTGCAATGGTTCCCAGTAAATTGAAACGACGTTTGTCAACAAAACATTCTTCTCTGTCAAACAAAGATGTCAATTATTTTCGTAGGTTGTGAGAAAATAAGAAAAAACAAAGAACTTTCATGACCACTACAGTACGTGTTTCGGAAAAACTACAGGAAGCTAGTTATAAGGCAGCCGAACTTATCGTAAAGGCCAAGGGCAAGAAATGACGTACAACAGGTGAAACGTTTTAACAGCCTGTTCGTAAAGCGATGGTGAGAATAGTTCTGGGTTTAGAATCTGCTAGTGAAATTTCAGAAATTCTTCTTTCTGCTGACACAATCAGTCGCCGAGTTATTGATATGTCTCGTGGTATTGAAGACATTATCAGGAAGAAAATCAACAGCAGTCAAAAGTTCTCACTTCAGATCGACGAGTCCACAGATATTAGTCGCCATGCGCAACTTCCGGCTTACATTCGCTACATCGATGGAAACGTAATTGTAAGTAATTTCTTCTTTTGCAAAGAACTTCCAGAGCATACTACCGGTGAAGATATATTTCGTTTGACTGATGAATATTTGCGCCTTAATGAATTAACATGGAAGGATTGCTTTAGTGTTTATACATACGGAGCGGCTGCAATGACAGGCCCAGTGAAAGGATTTGCAGCTAAAGTACGCGAAGTAAATCCCAAGGTACGATGTAATCATTCACCGCGAAGCCATTGTTACCAAGTCTCTGCCACCTTCTCTGAAAGATATGCTGGACGAAGTAGTAAAAGTCGTGAACTTCATAAAATCGCGGCCCTAAAATCGAGACTATTTTCCGTTTTATGTCAAGAAATGGGTTCGAAACACACTACATACAGAAGTACGTTGGCTGTCACGAAAAAGGTGTTCACGCGAATATTTGAACACATTTTTGACTGTTGAAAGACACGAGTACGCGGATTTATTCGCAGATGACGAATGGGCAGGTAAGTTGGCATATCTTTCCGACATTTTTGTACAATTGAATGAGCTGAACATCAAAATGCAAGGTAGGAACGAAAATATTCTTGTTAGTATGGATAAGATTAAAGGATTGAGAACAAGCTTGATTTGTGGTTACAGAGGATTGAAAATGGGTCGTGTGAGATGTTCCCGACTGTATGGTCACTTGATGACGGTAATAAAATGGTGATGGACTTAATTAAAGAACATTTAGAAGTCTTGCAGCAGAGATTCAAAAAGTACTTTGGAGAAAGTGTTGAAGATTTCGACGGGTTCGTGATCCATTCGTTGCAAATTCGTAACATCTTCCAATAAATATTCAAGAGGAACTCGCAGATTTAAATGCTGACAGAACTTTGAAATCATAGCTTCTCGAAGTTCCTTTAGATACGTTTTGGCTAACGATAAGGAATTAATATCCGGCTATCTCCGACATGGCAGTTAATGTTTTTAATGCCATTTTCAACGACATATTTATGTGAATTGGGCTTCTGAACGTTGACTGAGATTACAACATCCAAAAGGGAAAGACTCAAATCCGTCGATGAAGAAATGAGGCTTGCATTTCTCGACGTATCAGCCACCTGTGTGCAGTTAAGCAGGTACAGATGTCGCATTGAAGGTAGGCTACATGTACAATTATTTACTTTAATGGCAAACTTCTTATAGGAGGAGATCTAAATGCAAAGCATGCTGACTGGCATTGTAACAGACCTAATCAGGCGGGCAAAATTCTAAGAAGAGTTGTCAATAGACACAACATGTGTGTGTGGGCCCCTGAGGAGCCCACCCATTACCCTTATCACGCTGGTCGACCGGACATCCTAGACGTTCTCGTCTCAAAGAATATTCCTGGATTCATTGCCGCCTCCACAGTAGACACCCTGTCCTCAGACCACCTTCCGGTCATCTTCGAGGTGGGTACAGGCACCTTACAGCTTGACGACAATCCAAACTACGACTTCAAAGCTACAGACTGGAGGAGATATCGAGAAATTATAGCGGAGGCTCTGGAAGACACCCCCGCAGACGATAACCCTGACACAGTCCTAGAAGTATTCGAAAGTGCGGTAATGAATGCCATCACCAACACCACGGCACTAAGGACTAGCCCAGAACTTTCGACAAAACTCCCTCCTCACCTGCTAGCAGCGATCCGGCACAAAAACCGGGTCGCGAAGGAATGGAGGCTTACGAAGAACCCAGCCACCAGGAAACTTTTAAACCGCTTCCAGAAGGAACTGAAGGCCTCATTGAACGACCACCGAAATCAAGAATGGAACGCCCGACTATCCATGTTACAACCTGACGACGGCACGCTATGGACTCAGACTCGCAGGTTTACCAAAAAACGCCACAGGATTCCACCATTACTAGGAGATCGCGGACTTCTTTATCTTCCTGAAGACAAGGCAAATGCCTTGGCGGACGTTTTCGAAAGTAACTTCCACCCAGCCCCTGGCGATGCCAACCGCTTGGCGGAAGTCAACAGACGACTCAATGTCTTCCTTGAAGCTGCGGATGATGATGAACATCACATCGAGCCAATCACGTCTCAAGAGGTACACAGCAGTATGGCCACCCTCCATCCTAGGAAGGCTCGGGAGTTGACAGGATCGGAAACATCTGTTTGCGTAATCTGCCGACGGCAGCGAGGACTACCTTGCTGCCCTCTTCAATAACATTATCCAAACGCAGACATACCCGACGAGATGGAAGCACGCAGAAATCGCTGCGATCCATAAGGCTGGGAAAAATCCATCACTGCCACAAAGCTATAGACCCATCAGCCTGCTTCCCTCAGTAAGTAAAGTGTTTGAGCGCCTGCTCCTGAAACGATTAAATCGCCACATTGAACACCAAGGAATTTTACCCAACCACCAGCTAGGGTTTCGCCGCGGGCATTCGACCACTCAACAGCTGATGAGGGTGGTTGAGACTGCCACTCGAGCGTTCAATTTTAAACACTACTGTGGAATGGTACTTCTGGATATTTCCCGAGCCTTTGACTCGGTCTGGCACGCTGGCCTCCTGCTGAGACTATATGAGCAGGGGTTTCCTGGCAAATTAATCAAGCTGATCAAGTCGTACCTAGAGGAACGAACATTCAGCGTAAGAGTCGACAAAGTCACATCAACCCGACGCAGAATAATGGCTGGCGTACCCCAAGGATCGGCCCTCGGCCCCTTGCTGTACTGCCTGTATACAGCAAACGTGCCCACCCAAGAAAATGTCAACACAGCTACTTATGCAGACGACACCGCCTTTTTCACCAGCAGCCGTAGCAAGGCCATCGTCACTCAACGCCTGCAAAACGTGCTACAGAAAACCGAGGCCTGGGTGAGGCGTTGGAGAATTGAGATCAACCCCGCCAAAACCCAGGCCATCATGTTAACTAGAAGAAGAGGGCCACGCTTGCGTCAGCAGCCGGACCCTCAGCTGAAATTAAACAATAATCAGATACCTTGGTCCAAAACTGTACGATACCTGGGAGTTACACTGGACTCAAGACTAACGTGGAGAGCCCATATAGAAGACCTGCGTAAACGTGCCAGCGCAAGGCTGCAAGCACTATACCCGCTTATCAATAAGGACAGCAAGCTACCTGCGTCCACGGGCGTGCGGATCTACTGCTCCCTGATCAGGCCAACAATTGAATATGCCTGCCCTGTATGGGGTTATGCTGCCAACACTTATCTACACCGTCTACAGGTCGTGCAAAACAGAGCACTAAAGAGAGCCCTGCACGTAGACAGCAGGTTTCCCACTAACGCAATACATGATGCTACAGGTCTTCAAACCCTGAAACATAGATTCAAAGAACTCGCTATCAAATTTTACAAACTAGCGCAAAACTCTGCAAACCCACTAATAAAAGAGCTGGGGAGTTATCCAACTGGCCTCGGACCATATGCCGGGCCCATTGCTCTCATTTTGAACCATTAGATACACCGAAACTATGACTGACAAGTAAGAACGCCAAAACTACAGACACACCTATAGCCAGGATATGACTCACCTAACAAACTTGGAGGAAATGTCTAACGACAAAGCCTCCAAAACCCTCTGCCGGAAATTAATTGGCAGTAAATTGGCGTGGCTGCTGCTGATAGACTCTCATCGTCACATATTAAATTCAAGTCCAGTAAAACTAATTGCAAACAATTCTTATTCATACAACGTAGATTTGATTACTAACAATGGCTTTTAAATTGTACAGCTGGTACTATTATTATTATAAACTTTATTTCTTGATATTTATGTTAGTTATTACTGGTAAGGCAGCGATGTAAAACTCTGCAGTTGTGATTGCGTTATTAGGATATCTATCTGGGTGGTTAAACATCGAATGAAAATAAATGCAAAGAAGAATCAGTTTATTAGGTATACGGATAAAAAAAAGTAAAGGTTTTCTATGATTGCATGGTAGGTGAAGTATGTCGCGTTCCCGATTCTCTTAGAACTCCGGGCAACGCCTCTACAATGGCTATAGCTAACCCTGGTATTTTCGAGCGGCTTGGGGCACAGGGTAGGTACTTATGGGAGCTAATCACTGTTATGGTCTATAGCGCGGGAGTGCATGCTCTATTACTGCTATGAATGAAACAGTGGTCGAAGATACAGAAGTATATTTACAACCCTTTCATACGAAGGTACAATAAAGGAGATAAATCGAGTCTCGACTATATAAATAGAACAATACTATGGCCCAGTAGATAAAGATACAGATGCTTAAAGTTGTAAATAAGAGCAGAGGGTGGAGGCAGTGGCCATAACTGCCGTGCGACGTCCGCCGGCCGACCAAGTTCGACCGACCACCGTCTTGTGTCCTCCTTTATATACGCAATTACTGCTGATGTGACCCACTAACGCCACAGTTGCCTCAACATTGCCTCACCTCCGCCGATACTGCTAGAGATCCAGATATGGCATGTGACAAACATTACCAATAGCTGATTTAAAAAAAAAAAATTATCTAGCGCCATAAAAGTATCTTTTATCCGTCGTTAAAATATTATTATTATAAAAGCAACGATCGCTTCTTTTGTACCGCGGTTTTTTCTAAACCCAAACTGTTCTTCACCTACTATCTCTTCTCCTCCCTTCTCCTTCTTTTCGTAAATACTATTAAATTAATAATGGTAATTTAAAATCAACAGTAAAATTACCGAGAGATTCGTTGGTACTCGTGCTAGATTATAATCCCACTCTGAACTCGGGGTGTATTTCTCTCTGAGAGGAACGTGTTTTGTTACAGCCCCGCCATGTCTTCAGGGAGCCCCCAGCCCTCTGATATTGCGGCACAGATGGCGTTCCTGCGGATGCTCCTAGTCGGCAGAGAGAAGTAGGGGAGTTTCCGTCTGTCATGTTGGCAGTGGGAGTTGCAGGGTGCCTCTCACCACAAGGCATACACTCATTTCCCGTCAAACATTGATCCACGCATTTCTTATGAACTGTCGCCGCTATTTTTACTCTTTGCATTTGATACAGATGAAGCGTTGCAATCATATACACTATGATTTTTGAGATTTCAACTGATTATTTTTTCCGCTCCAGCTGTTTCTAATCACTATGTGTATGAAACGCTTAGCTCAAAACTTTGTATCACATTTCTTTAGGTATTTAATTGCCGTAAAACAGTACATGTAACAAACAGACAGACAAGCCGATGACTGTATGTTCATCACGACAAACAGAAAATATTAACTGAATTTAATAATTACCAGTTGTCTCTACTTCATTATTGTATCTCACAACTTTAGTCAAACTAGTTTATTAAGTAACTAAAGTATATTAAAAAGATATTGCATTTTCTTTAATGAGGTAGGCGTATATTATTGGTCTAACTTTTACTTTGTGTAGTTCACTTAATCGTAACATGCTCCAAACCGTCTTATTTTCTGGGCTTATCTGTCCTAGTCCTGATTTACGCAGTTATCGTTTCGTGTTTTGAGTATACGAACGACTGGAATGAAGCAACGAGTTTTGTTCCAAACCTATCTCGCAAGCAACACCTCCTTAAGACTTTATTTTTTGCTTCTACATCATTGCCGTCTCTTTTACTGGATGACGAAGAAAGACATGTGAATAATCAGAAGATGGATTCGCAGAGAGGCTCCGAAACGTCACGTCATAATGACGCAGTCCCCCGGTGGTAAGCCCGAGAACATTCTATACAGTTTGTTAAACTTCTTTCTTTCATTTATCACACGAAACTGAAAACTGCAACTACACTAGTCACTGCCAAATAATCTTGTGTTAAAGCATATTTATAAGTGATCACAATTACTACGAGCTGCAAACATGTTTTCAATATTCTGGAACACTATAAACACAGTTGGAGACAGTTGTGTTTGTGCATATAATAAGCAGACACACATTCAGCACAAAATTTAAAATCAGGTAAGCTAAATTATATCTGGCTTTGAAGCACTTACAATGATACAAGCAGTTCAATAAAATATTATAACGATTAAATGAACTGTATAAATTCTTCCTGCAAAATATGCTAAAATACTATTTATCGCTTTGGAATATCACAAATGGCATAATACATCGGCTGAATTTACCGAGGTACTGTTCGAGACATTGTTTACACAAATGCAGAGAATACTAACCAATTTAATTCATATCGAGATGAAAACAGTGCTTATAGACATTCAAAACATTGTTTAAAAGCAGACACAAAACCCAAAGAGCTATTTTCTCAAGCCCCACAAGTATAAATTACAAAACAGCGAAGGTTATCCAGCAAGTGCCAAACTCATTTTGCTGCTGTAAGCTCCACGCTATAGCTAGTTAGCACTGAAGTGAGAATTGATGCTGATCGTCACTGTATCTATAAGTTTGTTAAAATATTACCATCAACATGGTAGACGTGAAAATGTTGCTTCGTAGTTGATCAGTGATCACTAATATGTTTAAACTTTAACATCACTTAACTCCTCGGCTATTCACAGGAGTAGGCATTTAAAATCTGTTCCTATTCATGTGGTATTGACATATGCGCTCTTTCTTTTTTTTTGTCATGTAGATGAGATACAGTTTGCCCTTTCACCTAGGACCCTTTCACCTAGGACCTCACAACGATATTGTCACCCACGTGATGCCTTGCGTGGTTCAAGCTCAACCGAAGCCATGCATCTGGAGGAAATGGCAACGCCTTCACGAGGTCACACAAGATTTGCCTAGTCAGTTGAAAAGTCTAAAAATAATGGCATGTTAGTATAAAGGTGTTACAAAGTATGGTATAAAAAAATTATATAAACCGGAGAAAATGTTTACAAAGGTTTAACATAGGAGCAACAAATTTTCCCATGGAAAAGCTATTATCATACTCAATATAATCAGCAGCTACAGTATCAATCTGTTGAGCAACTGACGGATGCGGGATTTTGAGCTTTTGTAAACGTTGTATTTGAGACATCTCATACTTGAAATTAGAGAGTGTGCGTGGTATGTTCACTGTTCAAAACCCGGTAGAGGTAGTCAATTTTCGAGAAACCTATTTTTATTTTATTTTATTATTTTATTTATTGGTCTTGTTCCACAGATCACTCCTGAAGAACGACTTCTGGAATGTAAAAAATGTCATGGTTTATCTCGTGCATACAAGATGAATAATAATCATAGTGAAAAAAATTATTACATATTAAAAAAAAAGAGATGATGAAATTAAAATTAAACATTAACTTTAACAACTGAATTTTACTGAAGTCGAGTTAGATACACTTAATTATTTTGTAAAAATTCTTGAATGAAATAGGAGCATAGGCTAATCTCTTAGCTTTTCTATAAATACATCTTTATCATCTGTAAACTGTGTTATATTTTAGAAAGTTAGGATGTGTCGCAGAATAATTAACTCCTCCTTGTACTAATGACAGTCGTATTTGTGTTTTGTGCAAGTTATTTCTGGTTCTTTTATTGAAACCGCGTACCTGTGAATTAGATGTAAACAGGTTAACATGTTCTATCACAAAGCACAATAAGGAATATATGTATACTCAAAAGTCACTGTGATAGTATTGAACTTTTTAGAGTTGTGTGCAAGAAGTTCTTGGTATTACCCTATATAACGTCCTAATAGCTCTTTTCTGTGCTGTGAAAATATTTTTACTTAGTGAAGAGTTTCCCCAAAAATTTATGCCATACTACATGACTGAGTGAAAATAAGAGGTGTACACTTGTTTCGTTAATTCCAAATCTGCTGTTAGAGTTTTATATATATATATATATATATATATATATATATATATATATATATATATATATATATATATATATATACTGTAAAGGAGGTAAGGAGGCACTACTTAACTTCTTCAGTAGTAATGAGGTATGTTCTTGCCAACTGAGCTTCTCGGCTATTTGAACGCCGTGGGAATTTATACTCTTTTTGTTTGCAAATTTGTGTTATTTTTATAGTTAATATGTAAACCCTGCAGCGTATATTTTGTTTGTTTTAAACCTAATATAATGTGTTTTATCAATATTTAATTTTAATGGATTTGTCTTAGACCAGCCGTTAAGTACTTCATTTCTATTGTAAAAGCTGAATAATTTGGAACGTTTAAAAAAAAAATATTTTTCGTTGATATTCTGATCAATTTCGATACTAGTTGGCTCACAGAGAATGACCCAAAAACTATCAATCCTCCTGAATTGTGCTATCGCTCGCTGGATATTTTTAATAGTTAATTGAATTCTTTGAAATTATACCAAAGGTGATAATTGTTGACACACAGTCACTACAAAACTGTACTTTAAATGAATATGTTTTAATAACTGAAAAAAACAACAACGCTCCCAACAAACAATTTAAAGACGAAACATCCCTCGAGACATAATACATATTCTTAAAATATCTTGCAGAAACAGCTACCCCCCAGCTAAGCTTACACGCTCATTCCAACGACGTTACAATTTCGCCAGAGACACAGCGACATGCGTCAAACTACTATCTCTGGTTCTTAGATTATTGCCAACTACAAACAACTTATAAACTGCCAACCGATATTATGTGGACTTCCTGAACATGACTAGATGTAGTAACGAAGGTAATCTTAGAGTATGCAGTGCTTGACATCCGCGGATACGGATATTTTGCAGATGCGGAGGTGGAAAAATTATAATTGTTCAGTTTTTAATCATTTATCAAAAAAAGTATATTTTTATCACAAATTTTATATTTTGCACAAGAAAAGTCTATCTCCTGTTAATACTTCCATACTGATTTATTTTTGTCTCATCCTTCAACTACAAAAAAACGTGGGATAATTTAACAAGAGAATTAAATTATTTACAAAAATACTATGCGTCAAAAAAAAAAACAATCTTTGTCATATGAACTTTGAGGAGTTCGCGGCTCGACTAGCAGAAGGCCCTCCGTGCCCGCCACGGTAACGCTCTGGCCACGCATTCGGGAGGGTGCGGGTTCGAATCCCCATCCGGGCACCCAGATTTTTTTTTTCATGGTTTCCTCAAACCTCTCTAAGCAAATACCCGGATGCTTCCTTCAAAATGTCACGGCCGAATTTCTTCCCGTTCCTTGTCGCCAGACCTTTCCCGCCTCTAATGACCTAGATAAGGTGTAAGGCCACAAGCAATAAATACTCGCCTTCCCACCGCTCTAGCGGCTATTACGACGACCCCCAAACAGGGACCCTGGCCGTCCAACAAGCTATGGAGTGCCTTTAGAAAGAGCGAGAGGAAAGGGCTGCTTGCAACATCTTGTTTGACCCCTTCTAGTAGCGTGCATGGGTGAGCGAATCCTACGGTAGTCCTTTAAGTTGGACCGTGAATAGGCCGCTTTACTTTACATGCAAGTTCAAACATGTAAATTCGAGCTTAGGTAATAACACCGTCCGGTTCATTGTTACTTTAATTGCGGTATCGTACGGAAACAAACAATCATGTTGCTGTTAGGTAAACGGCGATTTGGCAATTCTTGTACAAACAGAAAAGAGTAAGATGAGTATATTGCAATTCAAACAAAGCCTGTGTTGTATTTCCGCATTAAAATTTGCGGATGCGGATGTAGGATTTCATGCGAAAGTTCCGCTCTTGCGTTACGCCGCTGAACGAGCGATAACACAAGGGCGAGGCGCGGCCAGCCAGATTTTGATTTTCTTTGGTTCCTCCAAACCACTCCAAGCGAATGGCGAGAAGCTTCCATCAAAAGGAAATGTCCTTAGCAAGTGTCAGCTGGAGTCAGCGCGACCTAAAAGGCTCATAACATGTAAATAATTTTTAATAAGTCATTTTTTGTATTGCTTTCAAATTTACTAATTTTTGTACGAAACTTCTAAACCTCCAAAAGCTAAAAAATATTTTAACCCATTCTTGGAAAAATCTATTTTCTTAAAATATTGTTTTTAAGAATACATTCACCATTTGTGTTTACGGTTACTGTGCAAAGTACGGCCAGTAGAAAAAACTGTTAATTCGGGTTGAAAATACTATTAGCTTCTTCCTTGGCGCTTACTCTTTAAGGAAAAGTGTACTATATTACTTCTTTCCTACTTGTTTTATCGGCTTCGGGTACACTTTTTCTTAAATAGAAATGCCTAAGGAATACGTTAATCACATTTTCATCGAGAAATAACAGTTTTTTCTACTGGCCGTACTTTGCACAGCACCCGTGTTTACTCCTGATAACCTCTGCGTATGACATTAAACTGATTTCAATTTTCTACGAGACTTGTGAATAGCTTGTTTCATATTTACTTAATGCAACGTAACGACAATTTACCATTGACTTATGGAGGCTGTTCGGCCAAACTGAAATGAAAAATATACCTCAGCTCTAAAAGGAGCGTCCATAAACTACGTAGCCCCATCCGTGGTTGAACCATAGGAATACCTGTCGAGATTGTGAACGTGTGCTATACGTCTACCATTTCCTCGCTGCTTTGAGCGGGTCGTCCTTTGTGTGTGTAGAAATGCGTTACCAATGTTTTTCTAGTACCAAATATTTTTACGGAGAAGCAAAAAATATTATAATTCCGTGTAGTTGAAGTCTACAGGACCTTAATATTTTTACTGAATGTTACATGATGCTAGTAAAGTCAAGTGTACTAATATCTACTTTATACTTTTTATAGTTTTTATGAAATACATTTTTAAATTTATTAATAAAAATATTAAGTTTTTTCTGTAGAATTTTTGTGTGTATATCTTAATAGGGGAATATTAATGCTTGTAGTACCAGAGGTGGCTTTTTATGTTATGCAGAGTCGCTGTAAATTTCATTCAATTATCTTTGATAGTTTCTGATATAATGGGGCATATGTAATGAAAGTTTTAGTTTGCGGGAAATTGACTTTAAACAAAATATTTCGAAATTTATTACTTACAGTTAATTAGAACTATTCTGCTGCATATGATGGCCTTTCTTTGGCCTCTAGCAGGTCTTCCAGCTTCTTTTTCACCTTCCTGGATGTCTGTCTTGCTTTTTTGACCGTATTAGATGCAGACCTGTCTGCATCGGCTATCTTCAGCTTATTACAATATTTTGAAATTTGTCCTGGTGGTATGAAAGAGGACAGGTTACAGGTGTGGCATTCATCGATCTCACAGCGGCGTATGATAAAGTCAACCACAAAATTTTGATAAGTAAGGTATATTCCATCACAAAAGACTACCATCTAACACAAGTCATCCAGTGTTTACTACAAAACAGAAGGTTTTACGTCACCCTCCACAATAAGAAGAGTCGATGGAGAACTCAGAAGAATGGCCTCCCTCAGGGTAGTGTGCTGGCCCCGCTCTTGTACAACATATATACAAATGATCAACCAATTATTCCTGGAACAAGAGCATTCATTTATGCTGATGACACAGCAGTTGCAGCTCAAGGCACAACCTTTGAGGCGGTGGAGGTGAAGCTGACAACAGCTCTTGAAGATATGGCCAAGTATTATGATGCTAATCACTTGAAGCCCAACCCTGGAAAAACACAGGTCTGTGCATTCCATCTGAGAAACAGAGAAGCCAGAAGGAAGTTGAACATCAACTGGAGGGGGCAACAACTACTACACTGCGATACACCTAAATATCTAGGAGTAAAGCTTGATCGATCTCTCACATTCAAAACCCATTGTGAGGATCTGAAACTTAAAGTATCTGCCCGGAACAACATCATCCGGAAACTTACAAGTACCTCCTGGGGATCACATCCAAATGTGCTTCGTACATCTGCCCTGGTACTTAGTTTCTCTGCAGCAGAATACTCAGCACCAGTTTGGCAAAACTCTGCACATGCTAAGCAGGTTGATATAGCATTGAATGATACTGGTCGCATTGTAACAGGTTGCCTAAAACCAACTCCTATTAGTAAAATTTACCAAATCATGGGTATAGCACCACCTGACATTCGTAGGAAAACAGCTGCAGAGAGGGAGAAAAGGAAACAAGAAACAGACCCCAGACACCCTTTGTTTGGACACGAACCTCAACCCACAAGGCTGAAGTCAAGGAAGAGCTTCGTACAATCAACTACAGCCATAACATCTTCTACTGGAGCACGCCGTCTAGAACTATGGCGAAATTCGTTGCCTGAAGAACAGTGGAGGAACATCAAAGAGGCACCGGCTGCGGGATGTAATCAGCCATATGCTATATGGAAGGCTCTAAACAGATTAAGAACTGAAGTGTCCCGATGTAAATATAATATTAAAAAATGGGGGTACACTAATGACAACGATCTATGTGAATGTGGTGAGCTTCAGAACCCACAACATCTTCTGATATGCAGGAATCTCCCTGAAACCTGCAATATTGACGACCTTTACAGGGCAAACGAGAAGGCCATCAAGATTGCGGAATTTTGGTCACATTCTATATAATTGTGTTTATAGTTTAATATTAATTAATTAATGTTATTTGTTTTTTCAACTTGTTATGTCCTGGACACGAGAAATAAATAAATTACAATATTGCAGCCCAGCGATCATATTTCACCCAGAATTAATTCCCAAGCTTTTTCAGAACCCAACACTTCCCAATAATACCACAATTGAATGTAATAACAGCATCATAAACCCCTATTTTCATTGTATAAATGCCTAAAAATACAGTTTTAGGAGGGCGGTTCCAAATTATGCTGTTGAAACATTCATTTGGGTTCTGTGTCTGTCCATGCAGACATTTGCTTAGAAGGTCAGGATGACCTAAGACTCAGGGTTTAATTGCTGAATTCACAGCAGCAGGAAGCCAATGCTGGTGAGAATAAGACTTTCCAGTTTACTGAGCCCTATTGTATTTGCACCAAGAATTTTCTACCAGTGGACACAATGCATGACATGGCTTATCATCAGTATAGGACTTATAGAAGAATATGGCCCAAACATCTCTCTTTATTGCCACCAGATTTTCTTTATTTCTTCTAATTGCCTGTCCATAGTATACGTAAAGTTTTAGTTAAGCGACCCTGTCCGATCAACAATTTTCCATCTTCTAATTTTTTACCCAGTTAGTTTTCTCACCGTTGTTCCCAAACTTTTTGAACGTGGCCCACACATTCTATTTTGTTAATAATGGCATCTCCATTTGGATTCACCACATTGTTGTATGCCTTACTGTCACCATCTCCCAAATATTTTGTGTACTGTACGCCTCTTGTTTCCATGGACCGATGAAAAGTGGGTAGGAAAATGCTATTTAAATGTCCGAAATTTTTTCTTCAGCGAAATCCTTCTCAGCATACTTAAAGAATACCTTAATCTATCGAAATTTGATGACACTGAAAATCCATTTTTTTTACCGACCTGAACCACGGGGTGGTCCCGTTAAAGGTGGAAATAGAAGCGTTTTCTGATTATAACAAACACCGAAAAAGAAAACAGAAAATCTATGACGCTAATCCGTTGAGAATACGTAACCTCCACAGTGACGTACGAACGGATAAACTCAGCAACAAACACCCGGAAATACAGATTTTATTTTGGTAGAAAGAAGTTGACGTTACACCAAGAACATATTTTTTTATTTCATATGAACCGTCCATAAACCGAATTAGCATTAATAATTCTCGAAGCCACTACTTAGCCGGGCGTAGACGAATTCGTTGGTGATGGCCGCTTGCGATTGGTTGCGTTGTAACGTATCAGTATCTGTCATTTATTAGCTGCGATTTTTTTTTTTTCTAATTCGCTTCTTTTTAATTTAGGACTCACTGATTGGTTAGTGAAATTGTCCGAAAAATGTGGACGATTTAATGATAAAAGTCACACAAATTATTCTCATAATACTTTGCTAGTCCCCTATTTTTAACGCCGATTCCCTACATATACCCGCGTTGCCGGAATTATCACTAAGATCATGCGTATGAAATGAAAAGTGCTAACGCAGTCTGTGTTTAGGATATAGTACACCCTGGACCGTTATTTATAAAATGTCGTTTCATATTAAAGATCTCTATGGCTATGTCCTTGAAGTTATTCTTTAGTGCATTTCGTCCTGAGCTGACACCGTTCCCCACAAACTGTTTGTTTAATCTTGCACTAGTGACCCCGGCTTATTCCACTCCCCACAGGACAGTAACTTAAACTTCATTTGTTTGCTGGTTGGTTGCAATACAAGTTTACGTCGCGATACATAACGTCACTAACATGCGATACAGTTATTGTATCAATGCGCGTGTCATTGAATCTTTGATTTTCTGAGATTGTGGTTAAGTTAGGTTGAAATGCAGCCTGGACCGGAATAACAACTGAAACTTCGTGTCACAACATAAATCACGATGAATTTAGCTATTATCAATAATCAAAGCTGCTTTCATGAGCGCCATGTTGGTGACGTCACGTCGTGACGTAATGTATCGCGATGTAAACTTCTCCCGGTAATAGTAACAAAAAGGGCATGAAAGTGGGGCATCCCAAATATTATGACGTATGGTTAGATTTTACAGTGTCCAGGCAGCAATGCCACTTATCAAGCAAACAATTTCAACGATTATTCGTACCAATAGCGAGCATCAATTACCCGCGAATAAAACTGCGCTGCGCTAAATAGTGCCAAAGAAAACTACTACTGCTCCTCCAATTTATGGATAGCTCATATAAAATAATTAAAAATATATTTCTCGTCGTAATGTCTGTTTTTTATTGCTACCAAAAAAAAGTTCACGAAGATATTTGAATTTACCTTAAATTAGATCCACATAAGTGAGTTAATAGATATGTGGCCTGGACAAAAAAAAATCGCTAACGCCACAAGCAACTACACATAGGCCCCGTCCGGGCATCCAGATTTTAGTTGTCCACGGTTTCCCAAAATCACTCCAGGCGAATGCTTTCTTTAAAGGCCATGGCCGAATTCCTTCCCGTTCCTAATCCCGATATTTTATCGCCTCTAATGACCTCGACGTCGACGAGGCGTGTAGTCATAATAATAATAATTTTTTAAAAAAAAGCAAGCACGGAGATGTGCGGTGGCATGGTCTTGTGCTTGACGCTTGAGTTAGCCGAGCCGCGAACTTCGCAAGGTTCATAAGACAAAGACTGGTATTTAAACGCAAGTGTAGTTATGTAAATAATTTAATTCACTTGTGAAATCATCCCACGTTATTTGTTGTTGAAAGATGAGTCAAAAATAAATCAATATGGCAATATTATATGGAAATAGACATATGAAAAAAATGATTTTAAATTTATTATTGATAAAATACTAAAATCTAAATAATTATACAATTATTTTTCCATCTCCGCATCCGCTTCCACAAAACATCCGCATCCGCGGATGTAAGCACTAAACATCCGCATAAGCATGTGACTTTCGTTACAACCTTACTCCATCATCTATGTACACTGTATACCTAGAACACGGTACTTTTGTTAAATTTTATGAACTGTGTCTATTCCAACTTACATATGCCAAAAAGATTGTACTTATATTCTTAAGATGGCTGTATGGTCTCTTTTACCAAAGGACAACAAAATAAGAATAAAAAAACATTAAACATGACAGCCATTGTTGACTGAGAACATAAAAATAGAAGCGTATCCTAGCAACATACGTATTTCGTCATTATTTGAGGTGAGTACATGCTATTTCACTAAACTAAATGGAATTAAGCTAATATGCAGATTAGTTCCATAAATAACTAGAAATATCTCAAGCAGCACAGTAACATAGTGTGAGTGGACCGTATGACTTGTTCCTGCCCCTTCTTGCGTCCCTTCCATCCTTAAGTCTATGGAAGGCGTTCTTTATTAATTCGAAGAGTGTGTTCGTGACATTCATTTTCTGTTTATCGTTTATTTTGAAAACAATTTATTCTCCATTGCGTATGTTGTCTGCTTTGCTACATTCTATAACAGTTCTCAGGAATTTTCGTTTTTATATCTTCTATATTTTGTTCCCGTAAGACCATGTGACATCACAATATAACAGTGTTGGGATTGGCGTTGCTTTATAGATCTTCATTGGAAATCTTCAGCGAATTTTACCTATCATCGTTTCAATTGCTTCACGCGTCATTGAAAAACTGTTCAACTCATAGTTTGCAATACTACGATATCAAATCCATTGAAATTTGATGAATTTAATAGCTGAGTCTTATATATCTCGACGAGAAAAACGAAAGTAGAGAATAATTTTTTTTGATATCTTTCTTAGTTCTCGAGATATCGAATGTTGAATAGCAGTTATAAGTATAGTTCCTTGTATATTTGGTGACGTTTTCCCTTCTGTCCCAGACCATATTTCACCCTAACCACCATAGCTAGGAAGAAAACAAAACACCTATTGTGCATTTTCGCCGTGTAGTTCCTAGTGACTTCGGAGAATTTTTTCTGGTCCAGGTGACATGTCAACTTAACCACCACATATTTGACATACGATATCTCAAGAGTTAGGGGCCATCCACAAATTATGTCACACGAATTTCATGATTTTTGGACCCCTCCCTCCCCCCATGTCACAGGTTGTCACATTTGTGGGACCCCCCCTCCCCTGGAGTGACGTCACATATTTTGCGATTTTAAATTTATGAATTAAAACAGCACTTCTAATTTATCTATTTCTAGTTAAAAAATCATATCAACAATAAATCAAACATTTAAGAAAATATTTTTAAAAAAATCGAATTAATGATACAAAATTCAGTCATCATGTGTCCATGGATTTTGAACTCATTCCTTAATATTGTTTATATTGGCATAATAGTCGCTTTGTTCTTGATTTCGATAGTGTTGGGAACATTCGATGTGTCAACATCATATGCATCTTCCTTCATGAGCCAAAAAGTGATGTCACAAAGTTTATGACCCCCTGCCCACCCCCCCCCCCCCTCAAGGTGTGACGTAATTTATGGATGGCCCCTTATGAGAGGTTTCAAACAATGGCATTCTTTACTTTCGATTTGTCTCATCGAGTTACAGAAGAATTTATCATCAAATATGGCGTTGCGAAAATGTTTGGTCCATTTACCATGTCAACCTAACCAACTCAATTTTGAGATAAGATTTCTCGAGAACTAAGAGAAGTATCAAAAAATTGTATACGTTACTTTCAATTTGTCTCGTCGAATTACAGAAGAATTCGTCATCAAACGTGGTGTTGGCGAAATTTTTCCAGGCCGCTTTTCAACCCAACCAAGTCAATTTTGACATACGATATCTCGAGAACTAAGCGAGATATAATAAAAATTTATTCTTTAGTTTCGATTTGTCTCGTCGAGATATATACGAATCGACCATACAATTTATCAAATTTCAATTGCTCGGTATTGAAGAATTCCTCATATTTCAGTTTCACTTTCAGAGATCTGGGATCTTTGTAGAATGGATGATCCATGATTATAAAAGTAGTTAACCGAAATAGACTGAAAGGTATGGATAGACCAAGGAAGAGCCTGCAGCCGGAATAGGCCAACAGGCCGATTCCTTGAATGAGGGGAGGAAAAAAAAGCTTTTTAGAGATTTCACATTTCACGTTTTTGTAATGGTGTTTTGTAGATCTAAACAATATACAATTACTTTGACAGGAAATGACAATAACCAGACCACCAGCGAAGATCAAGTGTAAGTGATATGTTCCTATGGATTTGATTACCTTTTCTCGTTCATCTTTCCATTTCTTTACCAGATCATCAAAACATAAAATAAACTGAAACTGGAGGCGGACAGCAATCTTGTAACTCTTTGTTGGATTTTCATTTTGGCTGTCTAAAATTGGACTGCGGCATGCTGTAAAAAGTTTGAAATGGCCATTATTTAATGTTCTGGACGACCCTTTTGCTCACGCGTACCCCACAATTTATTACATTTTTCCATACCAAAAACATATCCAGATCGGTATGAGTCTCTAAACTGGATTGCGTTGTTTTTATGTAGATTTTCGTATAGTGAAAACTATATTAAATCATGAACGACGTGTGTGGAAACCATTTTGCTCTTCTCATGAATCCTTGTAGTGATTATGCGAGCAAATACTCTGAAAACAGAGTTACATCGCTATTTCTCCAGCCAGATTTCTTCAATAATGACATAACCTTGTTCTGGGACAGTTTTTCATCTCCAACATATTTTGTTTGAAGAATAACGGTCATAGTTTTAAAAACATTCCATCACACTTGTTCCAAATTAAGACCCGATACATTGTTACCTTGTTACTGGATTGAAAATATGTTGGGCATTTTACAATTCTTTTAGTATTATATTGTGTATGCTGTTATTTTCCGTCACCTGGTTATCAACCTGATTAGTTGGTTTGTAGCCCTATTTCTAAAAATCAGCCTAGATTACACCTTAAAATAATCATAGAGTTTTTTTATATATATAAAAAAATTCCGAAGTATACTAGCAAAGTTTTACAATAATTTTTAGTAATCTAGAATGTTGACACAATATCACAATAAACTGTTACTGGTTAGGTTAATTCTATTTTATTGCAGTGGATCGCAATCTTTGGTTGCTATTTCCCTACGAATTTCAACGTTAAATTCTTTCAGCGTTTTTGGTCAATTATTCTTCATTTCTCTTCGCAATTTACGAGACAACAATTTCCATCAGTCTTATGCATGAAACCAAATGCCAGCTTGTGGTCATGGTCATTTTTTCTCTTCCATGCACGTAGATTAATTCTTCCACCAATATCTTTCCACGTCTCATCGCCGATATACACCTTGTACACTCCCATCACCCCTCTTCACCCTCCTCCTGTCTTCCAATGAGTCCCATTCCAGCTCCTGTATCATATCAGTTTCGATACTGTTCTGCGATCATTTAATTTAATTTAATGGAGCACAGGCTCCCGTGGCAATTTCCCTACACACCCAACTTCCCTCTATCCTGCACCCACCTACATTTGCTCTCTACAAATTTTATCTTTAAATTCTTTTAACGTTTTTGGTAAGTTATTTATCATTTCTCTTGGTAACTCATTCCAATCCCTGACACCCTTACCTAAAAAAGGAAAAATCTTCCCACACCCTTGTGCCTGAAATCGAGTGCCAGCTTGTGGTCATGGTCATCTTTTCCCTTCGATGAACTACTTTTCATACCTACTGCAATATCTTTCCATGCCGCATCGCCAGTATACGCCCTGTACACTCCCATGACCCTCCTCATCCTTCTCCTGTCTTAAATGAATCCCATTCCAGCTCCTTTATCATATTTGGCACTGATTGCATTCTGCGATAATTTCCAGAAACAAATTTAGCAGCCCTTTTTTGCACCCTCTCCATCTCCTGTATTTGATACGTAAAATGTGGGTTCCATACTACACTACCATATTCGAGCAATGGTCTGACCAAAGTTTTGTAACCCAATTCCTTTACTTCTCTCGTGCATCCCCGTCATCACTCTCTCCAACAAGAGCAGAACTTTTAAATCCTTTTCCTACCACCTGTCCTATGTGTCCTGCCCAGTTAAGTTTGTTGTCAAAAGCAATTCCAAGATATTTACATTTCAAGTCTTCAGCAAGCAATTCTTTCCCCACCTTATATTCATAATTAAACTTTTGTTTTTTATTTGTGTATCTAATAAGTTGACCCTTCTTTGTATTTATCTTCATCCCATGTTTACCAACCCAATTAGATATCCTGTCCAGATTACCTTTCAGATGTTCATAGTCTTCTCCCGTTTTGATCCTACTATACAGCACTATTTCATCTGTAAACAATCTTAGTTTTCAGATAGTAAACGACCAATAGACCATTAGAATATCAATGGACCAATACATTGGGCTTTAGAACTTTTATTTTCTCTTCCACTTTTTTTGACACTGCATTCCGCATACTAACATTTTGCTTTCTACCGTTTAGAATTCTTCTACCCAGCAAATTACTTTTTCATCCAATCCAACAGCTTTTACCTCATTTACCACCATTTCATGATTCAGTCTGTGACCAGCCTTAGAAAAATGTGGAGGTACACTATCAATATGCCGTACACGTCAATTTCATCCGAAATACCTCGCATATAGCCCTACAATCTGAGAATCTGAAAAATATCCTTATAATGTGACCATGTCGTCGGCTTGAAAACATTTAGGTTAGGTTACTCCTGAAATTCACACTTGTCCATAAAATACTAATGTTTGTATGTTTATGAACATCACTAAAACGATTTACGTTAATTTTATGAGTATTTGGCGGATACTAGACATTAATAATACTATCTTAACGGTGTAGTTGCAGGTTTAGTAAGAACCATTTAGTCCTGAGTTTAATTTGATTGCTTCACATCCACTCCTTGGGGAAAGGTTTTGTGCTCAGTCGACTAATCGTATGTGTGAGTGATGCATGAGTGTGATTTTTTATCACTTCTTTTATGTCATGATATCCGAAAATGATGATCCTTTTATCTCTACACCTAGGAAGGGTTTTGTTTTATTTTTTATTTCCAGTACTGTCAAGAAAATTCATTTTCCTGCTTATTTCCTTTCATGGTGTGTGCTAAGTTACTATGAATGATACTTACCTTATTTCTGTTTATTGATTACTTTCCGGTACTTCTTTGTGTTGCAGATAAAATTCTGAGATGTAAAGGTATCCACGAACTGCCAATACAAGAATCCGCAGACTCGCTGTGAGGTGTCCTACAATATCCTGTGTGACCCAATAAAGTAATGCCGCTATGTCCATTTGGTGTTGTTCTTCATCATCTTAAAGTAAGTTCGTTGACCAATCAGTGTCAGTAAATATACTGTTACAAGTACACTGCATCCACATGTGTTTAATGTGTCGGAATTACCGGAGATTTTGGTGAAAGGAATTATAGAACATAACTCCAACACAGCAAAGTTAGTGTGATTATGAGGTGCTGAAGAGAAACTCAGTAACATTGGACTTAGCATCAGAGAAGCTAAACAGCGATAAATAACGAAGCAACACTAAGAATCTCCAAAAGTGACCTTACTAGTTGTGCGTGCTGCGATTGCCAATGTGGTTGAGAGATTTACAACATTAGTTGAAGACAGTTTCCGGATTTTTCTGCACATTGAGAGTTCACGCCTAGCCTCTTCCTGTTTACCTTATTCTCGTTATGTGGCCCGCAGCTGTGTGTCTAGCTGGCGTCTCGGCATCTGTCGGCTGCTGGTGGATGTACTACAAGTAAGTAAGAGAACATGTCTGTACGTATTACGTTTAGCTTTGTCTGCGTATGTGATTAGGTCACGTGTGCAGTGACGTAATTTCAGTAAAAAAGCAACATGTTGTCCTCGTTGGTGAAGTATGCCACAATTTGGATCACATCTTTCTCCATAATCACATAGCAACACATTATTTGCAGCCATTCGATTTAACTAATATTTTCTCCAGCGTAATTCGGTTGCTGATGCCGCATGAAACTTTAAATGTTATTCGTTGTAAACACAAAATTCTTAGTTACTTTTTATTTATAATTTCAGGAAGGACTTATTAATTTAATTTGATATAATTGCGATTAAGCACTTGCTCCGGTGTCAATTTCCCTACTCACCCTTTTTTTCTCCATCCTCTTCGCACCTCCATTTGCTCTCTACTAATTTGAACTTTTAAATTCTCGTGAACGTTATTGGTAAACTATTCGTCATTTCTCTTGGTAATTTATTCCTGATACCCTTCCCTACGAAAGAAAATGTTCCCACACCCTTGTGCCTGAAATCGAGTGCCAGCTTGTGGTCATTGTCATCTTTAACCCTCCAAGCTTATCGCTAAATTCGCACACCAATATGTTTCCATGCCTCATTACCAATATACGCCTTTTACACTCCCATGACCCTATTCAACCACCTCCTGTCTTCCGATGAATCTCATTTCCAGCTCATTTGTCATTTTAGTTATTGCTTGTGCTCTTCCTACGCCCATCGTTGCACCCACTCCAACTCCTGTATTTGATACTCAAAATGTGGGTCCCAAGCTGCACCATCATATTCAAGCCACGGTCTGACCAAAGTTTTGGAATCCAATTCCCTTACTTCTCTGGTGCATTCTCCTATCACTCTTTCCAACAGGTGAAGGGTTTTGAACCCTTTCCCTACTATGTGTTCTGACCAGTTAAGTTTGTTAAATAGGTTATGTACTTCTCTTTATTTTCTGTTTCGGAACAAATATTTCTACGCGCTTTTTATTAGCTCCTTGAACTCCACTATATTCTAATCCTGAACGACTATGCGTCGATTTACCCGTACCCTGTTTTTATGCACCCAATGAGAAATATGTGTACCAAGTTTCTGGCATTAAAGCAAACATAGATTCACTCCCAACCTACCCAAAAAGGGGAGAATTAAAGTTGATTTACTCGTACACTATTCATATGCGTCCCTAAAGAGCCATGTGTACCAAACTTAATTAAATTCGTACCAGCCATTTGCGGTAATAAATTAACGGTGATTTACCCGCACAGCTGTAAGGGAGCGTCCATAAACTACGTAGCACCATTTTGGCCTCCTGTAATTCCCCCCTCCCCCCCTCCTACCCGACGGCTTTTGTCTCAACCCCCCTCCCCCTTTCCCACGCGTGGCACGTAAATTTTCCCCCTATTGATTCCAAAAGACATTTTATATTGATCACTTGTCAGACTATCGTAAATTACATACCGAGATAATTGAATGACGGAAATAAATAATCACGTGCTGTTGTGTGTTGGGTACTTCATTTTAACTGTCACAAATAATATGAATG
>CM061914.1:176812812-176865814 GCA_031002005.1 Vandiemenella viatica | reverse complement strand
GTCCCTCAACAGCGAGGTCTTTAGAGACGGGAAAGGATGGGGGGCAAGGAATGGGAAGGAATTCAGCCATGGACTTTTTAAGGAAGCATCCCGGCATTTGCCTGGAGTGATTTGGGAAACCATGGAAAACCCAAATCTGAATGCCTGGACGGGGATTTGAACCGCCGTCCTCCCGAATGCGAGACCAGAACGCTATCCGTTACACCACCACACTTGGTTTCATACTATCAATGGCTTAATGGAATGGCAATGTGGAATGTGATAAGTTTGTGTAGCATGTAAATATTTTATAGCTGTAAGAGCAACATATATTAAATCTCACCATCCGAGGAATGTATGTACCCTTTCTTAGAACAAAATTACAATTCTTTCTTGTGTCCCAGTGCCTTTTTGCAGATTACAAAACAGAAAAATTCATATTTTTCATACTTTATAGGTTAGTATCTACTGCTAAATGTCACATAGGCTAGGTTAGCATGTTACCTCAACATACACACTAGTCATGAACAATTTATATTTGATAAGAAGTGTACCTGTCCCAGGTTGTCCAGCAAAGAGAATTGCACGGCCAGCTATCTTACCCTCCTTGATCATCTCTAGCACCACACCAGCTGCACGCCGTGCTGTCAGCTGCCCCACCATGCCCTGGGACACCTACACACACACAACACACAGTGTGCACAGAGACATTCACCAGAAATTACCAAGTTATATGCTTCCATACATCAGTTACTAATCACAGGTGAGAAATACTTCAGATATTTTAAAAATACCACAAGAAATGAAATAAATCAAAATATACGGTGGGAATGTGGAGGGTATCTATATATTTGAATTAAAGACAATTAATACAGCCAGTTGGAACTACACTCAAAACTTTAAAGGCTCTTCTCAAAATACCAAACCAACTTTCTGAAATTATACTTGTAAAACAGGATGATCAGCCAGCAATACATACAATCTAAGGAAATATAAAACAATGTTTGTTAAGACTCCTATAAGTACAGCGTTGTTATAAACTGTTAATATAATATTTACGTGTCTCGGTTCAAGGCTGTCATCTAGGCCAAGTCCTCTTATATGAGAGTGAGCTCCAATCCGTTCAATGCGAGTAATCTCGCGTACTTCTTGCACCTTAGCTGCTGCCGCGGCCTATAAACAAGTAGAATAAGTTATTTTATGAGGATAAAATAAAAAAATTAAAACGCAAGTACCATATTTAAAGCGAAACCCACCGCCATTTCTGAACAAATTCCAATCACAATCTACAACAAAACCTAACACGCGCCACACACTTCAGCTTTGTTTATTTTATATTGTCTCTGGTTTAGTGTTTACATCTATATAGCAACCATGGAGGAAGGAATAATATGGAGACGACGCAAGAGACCTTTGCCACGCATGGAAGTGAAGCAGGCCGGCGGAGGAGTGGGGGGGCATGGCCGGAGTGGTGGGGACTTGACCGCTTCCCAACAAACACGGGGAGTATGGTTAAACACCTCAAGGGGACTCTAGGATAAACGTGACGCCGCAATCTGGTGATGGATTATTATGTAACTCGATGAGACAAATAAAAAATCAAGAATAAAATTTTTTGATATCCTGCTTAGTTTTCGAGATATTCTGTCTCAAATGTGAAATGGTTTTGGTTGAAATTCAGAAGAAAAAATTATTCAAAGTCAAATTTTATGATGAATTTTTATTTAAAAAGACGAGACAAATAAAAAATAAAGAGTAAAATTTTTCGATATTTCACCTAGTTCTCGAGATATACTGTCTCAAAAGTGAGGTGTCTTGAGTTGAAATGCAGAAGAAAAATTTCGCAAAAGTCAAATTTAATGATGGATTCTTATGTAACACGACGAAAAAACTCGATAATAAGGAATAAATGTTTTCGATATCTTGCTTAGTTTGGGGGATATACAACAACCAAATTGAGGGGTTTAGGTTTGGATGCAGGCTGGACCAAAAATTAATTCTGTCAAAGCCACAATGATTACATGGTTGACATGCAGAATGGATATTTCAGTTTTATTACTACCACTTGTGGTTAGTCTGAAATGTGTCCTAGACCAGAAAAAAGTAAGAGGACCCACTCTAGGGATGAGCAACCCAGACATTTTGTAGGCTGGTACCAGAAATAAAATGTTTCCGCATAATTTATAGTTAATATAAAGTGTATCAACAAAAAGTAAAGAGTGATACTTTACTATAATGTATGGTTGGCATCATGCGGTGTTCTTTTAAGCAACTTCAAGCAAGTGTGCTCCAATCATAAATGCGATGATGAGTCACTGTCTGAACAAGCCTATACTTTTTTCAACAAAATAACTTATCACGCTAGAAGAACTCTACTTCAACTTCTGTTTAAAAGGGCAGAGGCTTTATTATTACCTTTAAAAATAAAAGAGCCGTTTCACAATTGTTGCTATTACAGGAATGTACAAGTAACTTTATGACACAGAATTTGATTCATTATTTTCCTTTACTTCACATTATTAATAATGAATTAACATGTGGTTAAAGGTAGGGACCGTGCACAAACTACACGGCCTGGTCCGGGGGGGGGGGTGCTGGAAGGCTACGTTGAGCTATGTAGGGAGAGGGGGGGGGGATTCCAAGCCAGGCCACGTAGCTATCCTTTCATAAAATTTGTCACAGTTAAAATGAGGAATGGAATTCACAACAGCATGTGAATATTTATTGGTTTAATTCTAGATGGCGATACCGCTATAGCACCTTTCTGCCACACGCAGCTATCAAAGAATTATCCGTACCACTTTTATGACATTTTTCTTCTGGTCCAGGCTGTATTTCAACCTAACCTCAACTGCTAGGAATAATTTTAAAAAAAGCTAGATCCCTGTACTGGTAGTAGGCCTAAAGTAGTTGTAGCAGTATCATGATCTAGAATTAAACCTATTTATTTCCCTCAGCTAATTATCTCCTTATGTAATTTATAATAGTCTGACAAGAGAAAACAGTGCAAAATGTCTTCTGGAATCAAAAGGGGGAAAAAAACCTACTTGCTAGGTGAGGGGGGGGGGAAGGGGGGTGGAGGCAAAAGCCAAGTTGGTCTACATGGGGAGGGATAGTGGTTCACAGGAGGCCAAATTGGAGCTATGTGGTTTATGCACGCTCTCTTATGTATGTATCTCAATTGATGCTATCTATAAACATTAGAAATTAAGGAAAAAAGTCTGTTAAAAATTATTTTAATAGAATTTTATTTGCCAAAACATCTACAGCCACAAAAAAAGACTAAGGGTATTATTATTTTATTTAATTTCAGTGGAGCACACGCTCCATAATATCCAAGTGTAATTAGGAAACAGTGATACAAGATTGATTGAAACAGAAAGTTATATATGTAATTTGAAAGTGTCACCATATGGCAAGATAATACTTGACAGCAGTAGGAGCACTGGATTCTTAGGTTTTCTGATTCATGTTTGAAGTATTTCTTTAATTCCTTAGTTATTGATCAAAAAATCTTAAAATATATATTAGCATATAAATTTAGTCAGGATCACTTTGAAATATTTTTACAATGTATCAGATCTTTGGGGGGTGGAGGGGGGGGGGGAGGAATTCAAACAATCCCACTGCCCATACAATTTAAAGCAGCTTATAAAAAAAAAAACCCTACTCTTGAAATGTGAAGTGAAATATGCAAACACTGGTAATTGTATACTCCTGGAAAAATTGTTAATCATGCTCCAGAACATATTATAAATTTTACATCAAGACATCATCGAATTATTGAAGAGGAAAAAGAATTACAGTTTCCTCCCAAGTCCGACCACGAATGTATGTTTGATGCAGGTGCACTAACTGTTTTAATAGATCATATTGTACACTACATTTCAGGATTTGTGGTACACAAACATCTAAAAATATTAAAAAGTGAAGAGTGTGTTAGTATATTGTGATCTCCATTTCTATTATTTTGGGGATCTCTCAAAACGTACAAAAGTAGAGATGGTCTTATTCATCGTTCACTTGATATAAGTAACATTTGTGAAACGTTTTAAAAAGTATTTAGCAGAAATGTGCATTCAAATTTTGGTTTATTTTTTTAAAAAGAAGTTAAACATTTTGCAAACTGAAACACAAGTTGTTCAATTGATAATCTGTGAAAATTTATTCAGTCACCTTAATTTGCGAACAAAGTCATCCCATTGAGAGCTATGACTAAATATTTATAGACGTGCTGCAAAGTTTGCTGTGTCTACCGCTCACTTCAACAACGATAATTACAATTCAACTTACTTATGAAATGATATTCCAGGTTCATTCCTGTCTGGCCTATTTGTGCAACCGTACGCAACACAAGCTGGCATTTTTAAACACTTATACACAATACTAAATGAAATAATCACTGCCTCTACCACAATGTGAACACCTTAATTGTTGGGAAGCGCCATATGGTCGCTGCCGGTGCTGCCACCATGCGGGAGAGTTTAGTGCTTGCTTCACCGATTTAAGCTCACTTCTTCTCCATATAATTCCTTCCTCCATGATAGCAACCAGAGCCAACGATATATCAAAGAGTTTTCAAAACTACCAGGATTCATTTTCGATTTATAGTTTATATATAAAAAAAGACAAAGGAACATATAAACTAAATTCAAAACACGTTCAGATACGAGATGTGGTGGCAGAGATGTTTCGGGTGCAATTTTTAAAAGAGAATATTTTGTTATATCACCACACATAAAGTGATATGCAAACATAAATTCTGTTTAATTTGAACACATTAATTTTTCAACAAAATTGCAACTATAACTGTACAAGAAATACTAAATAAAAACGAAATAATCCTAATGATACGAACCAAAGTAGTATTTTAACAAGTAAAGCTCAAATGATTTAATTCATGAAATAAAATTTATTCTAAAGAATTCGTTAAATAAGCCTCACTTTATATTAAAGTAATGTTTTTTAATTTACTTAAATTTTTATGCGGCTTACACCCTATAGCAATTACCCTACGCACCTACTTTTGTATTTTATGATTTCTATTCTTATTATTTTTTTAACTCAAATTTATTTAGTGCAATCTACTTTTGCACTTTACGAATTTTAATTTCGGTCAATGTTTCAGGTACATTGTTAGTAATGCCTAAGGGATAGTAACCTATATGCAGCATGCCATTTAAGATTATACCTATATCTATTAACAAACAAACTAGATATCATTTACAGAAGAATTTAACAATAAAACATTGGAGACGAGGGAAATGTTTATTGCTTGCTTGCTTGTAACCCTGTTATAAGATTGCAAAGGTCGAAATCAGTTATCGACAGGTAATCGATTGCATTGCCACCTTCTGGTAAGTTTCTAAAATATTGAGACTCGTTGACTGTAACTGACATTTGTTCAATTCCCAATGTTGGCAATACTTTTTACCGTTATCTAAGGTTCCAGATAGTAACAGATTAAATTATGGATAGCGGCATTTCGTGGAGAACCCACGGACATTCCAAGAACGTGATCACTTTTACCTAGCAACGATAAGCCCGTTAGATTAATCTTCTGCAAATAAGTACTGATAACAACCAATCAACATTGTAGTATCTTTTACAGATTAGTCTGACATTGACTACCATCAGTTATTCTTGGTAGTATCTTCAATTTATAGCGAATTAATACTTATATTTAATTCCGTACCATCGCAGTTAAATTAAATATAAAATGGTCAATGACTGCAGTTTTTTAAACTATTTATTACTTTTTATTATTATTATTTCACGTGTATACTATCTTGAATTTTGATAAAATAATTCAATTGTTATATTGTGTTATTACCCCTCTTACCTTTCGTCTTAAGCATAGTGCTTGGCAAAACTGAGTGATGTCATAGATAATGTACATACGACACAGTGAATTGCATATGGAGGATGGATAGGAACCTTTTTTTCGCGTAACCGTGATTAAATAAGGAGTTTGTGAAAACCCAGCTCTCTAAGTATCAGTGATTGCAACTGCATAATTTTCATAAGTCATTTTCAGCATTCAAACACCGTTAAAGACGACGAAAAAGTTATCACCATTCGTCTACATCCCGACGCCTGTACATTCACACACTTCACTCGGCGCATGCGCGGAACGGTGAATACCCGTACTTTAAC
The DNA here is from genome assembly GCA_031002005.1 of Vandiemenella viatica. NCBI lineage: Eukaryota > Metazoa > Arthropoda > Insecta > Orthoptera > Morabidae > Vandiemenella > Vandiemenella viatica. The sequence continues at coordinate 176,859,679 of CM061914.1, read as the reverse complement.
TGGAGGACTATGTAGGGGGGAAGCACCAGTTAATTCTGTTCAAAGAAAGATTGAAGATGTTTATGATGGCCTAATTACAAGACGTTTAGATAGGTAAGTCATTCTGTGAAACTACGAATGGGATGATACTTTAACAGTTAATAATTTTGTTTCCCATACATCTCGTCGTGGATCTAATCTTTTATACCGTTTAATTTTGTTTGTATCCTTTTACGACTTGTTTTATCACAGTTTATTCAGTTATACGAGGATCTATGAGTAAACCGGTTGCGTTTTCCAGAGACTTTTCCTCTGTGTGTTGGTTTACCTTAACCTCAATTTCTCGGACACCACATACATCGAATTATTTGTGTTGTGTTTGAGAATTTCATATTTGTTGGAATTCTTGTGCATTCGCAATCAAGTAATAAAAATATGAAATCAAAAAATGTATTATTTTGGAATTATTAATTAGTTAATTGTTTAGATGCATCGAATTTCCAATTAGTTTTTTAAACCGAATTCTGAGTACCAACACCTCTTCCTTTGTCGTTTAGAAATGATGTTTTCTACTGTGATTTTTTCGTGCTGAACCATTTATTGTGTATTCAAAATTTGTAATGGTGTAATAAAATACGTCAATTTTCCACAGATCTCAATATAAGAGACTGGCTCTGTAGGATGTGGAAAATTGTCAATTTACAGATAAACAGTTGCTTAACAAAATAGATGAAATGTACTGTTACAGCATAATTTCCACATGATTATAGGCCTACACAAACTACCGTAAATTATTTTATAGATATATTAGAAATAAATTCTTGGATTAATAGGCAGGAGTTGTCAATTAAAAATTCTTTTATTTTTTCCTAAATTTAATTTCATCACCTGCTGGATATTTAAGATGTGTTGGGAACTTATTGTAGATATGTATCCCAGAACCACTCTGAATTTCAGTTTGTGCTGAAGTAAAAAAAAATCTCTACTTCTCTGAACTTTAAAGAGGAGATCAAAGAAAGATACATGTTTTTGTTCTTGACTGCATTTCGGATCTTGTTTCCAGTATGAATATCTTCTACTTGATCATTCATCCCAATCGTAGTTACGTATTTTGGAAAGCCAACTTAACATATGAGTTCAGCTTAAATAGAGGTTTGGAATATTTGTATCAAATTCTTTGCATCTTTTGAAAACTCACAAATATATTATGTGTTTAAAATACTAGCAAAACTGCCTCTTATAGTTTATAGTAACTGACTTGGAGCATATGCCCCAGTGGCAATTTTTTTTAAATTGAAATTTCTTTAATTGCAAAAACACTGCTCATCTAGTTTTGCCCTTAGTGACTTTTTTAAATTCTTTCAATATTCCTGAAAGCTTAAATTGTTCAACATTACCCTTTGTAATTCATTCCAATCCCTGACACCCTTACCAACAAAATACAATTTTCCCACTCCTTTATGCTTGAAATTAATCCTGGTCATAGTCATCCTTTCCCTTTCATTTATTACTCCTAATTCTAACAATATATGTCCAAGTTTCAGTGGCAGATTCAGGATTTTGGTTTTGGGGGGGGGGGGCTTGACTCAGGCGAGGAGGAGGTCGCTGACAGAAATCTCATTATTCCAGGTTGACACCCTTGTAAAAACAGTAGACCAAAAAAAGAAGAAGAAAAAATTCCCCAAAATCCATGTCGTCGGAGGTGGCCTTGGTGCTTTTTTTGGGGGGGGGTGGCTTCAAGCCTCTAGCCCCCCCCTCCTCCCCTCACCCCGCCCCCCCTGGATCTGCCACTGCCAAGTTTCTTAGCTGATATACACCTTACAAATTCCCTTCAGTTTTCTCCAGTCTTTAAAAGAATCCGTTTTTAGGTTGGTTATCATTTCAGTTTTTTTTTTAATACTATTCTTCAGTAATTTCTGCAAACAAGTCTAATTGCCCCCCTGCATTTGATACACAATCACAGTCAACAGCAGTTAACAAAGGGTTTTTTTTTTAGCTGAATTCTTTATTATGTCTGGTTACCTATTCAACTGTTTATTTTTTTGGTATTTATCTTAATTCTATACAATCTTTAGATATCCTGTCCAGATTTCCATGTAGCTGTCCACACTCCTTGCCCATTGTAATGCTATTGTGCAACATTTGCTACCAACAAATGGCGTAACGTCTTACTGTAAACCATTAACATAATCATTCATTAGAGTAATGAATAGTAATGGTACTAATATAATACCCTGTGGAATACTTATTTTCACTCCTACCTCTTTTGATACTACATTTCCTACTCTAACTTATACCTTTTAAGCTTGTCCAATCCAGATTTTTAACCTTATTTACCACCATTTTATGACTCACTGTGTCAAATATCTCGGATAGATCTAGAGCAACGCTATCAATATGGCCTCCCTTGTCCATTGCTTCTGAAATATCTTGCTTATTGCCTACTAACTAAAATTGACATCAGTATCCTTGCCTAAACACACAATGCGTTCTGAAGACTGATATCTTTCCTCATGGATTTTCTGAAGATATCTCTCCATTAATTTACCCACCTCTGACGTCAGACTTGTCGACCTGTATTTTTCAACGTGCCGGTACTACTATCACACTTTGTCCTCTGGTAAGTAAGCAGCGAACTTCCAGAATACATCAAGGTATTATACGATGTAATACATCTGAAGTAATATTACCCACTCAGGCCTTTTTATATATATGTGTTCCCAGTTGACACTTTTTATATAATTTCTTAATTCATTGGTGCTTTCCTTTGTCAAACATTTTTAGTGGCCTTTCCACAAAGGAATATCTTGAAGTTCTCTTGTATTTGAATTCAGTTTTTAAATTAATGGTATACTTATATTCTTCCTCACCATATCCTTTTTTTTCTTCTGTTTTTTATAAAGCTGGTTGGATATAATCATCAGAAGTAAATGTAGTTGAGCTGTTAATCTTACTGGTTAAAATTTCTTGTTTGGTACTTGTACTGCTGTAGCTAAAAGGGAAACCTATCAGTTTTTTGTGACATTCTTCTATCTCTCGCTCCCAAAATTGAGGATTGCTTTCCAACTGACTCCTTGAGCTGCCAATTTTAATTTCTGTTAATATAGATGTCAAGACACCACACAGTAATCGTACTCGGCCGATCTGCAGCTGCTGACAATTGTATGAAGTGTATGCCCGTCAGTACACAAGCTGTTAATTTACTTTAAATTTACATGATTATTCATAACTTGGTCTCTTGAACCATCCTATGTTGCTGTCCCAAATCAGAGTTAGTAAGTAACTGTAACATTTTTTTAAAGCTGTTAGGTCATTGACATGGTTTCTCTGTTCAGATTCCACTTATAATGTATCCTGTAATTCCCCAATGCACCTCTGGTTGCCATCATATTGCCAGGACTCAGAAGTACTGCTTGATGCAGTGCTGACAGTTAAAAAAAATGAAAAAAAAAATATCTGGTGCATTACTGTAAAGTTGATTGGTAAGGAAATATATATTCATATCGCTGAAGAGTGTAAATTTAAAAGGAAGCATCATCATAAAACGAGATTTGTATCTAAACCAGATTGTGATTAGAAAGAGGGATTCTCCTTCCCCACAGTCTTGAATTATCCAAATTTCTGATTATGAATGACACGTTGCAACCAGGGATAATTATTGTACAGGGTGATTATAATTAAAGTTTAAGTTTCAAAACGCGCTAAAAAACGAACCACTGATTAGAATGACGCCAAAATTGAACGGCGTATTATTGAAGAAGAGGGAAAGAACATGAAAAAAAAATAGTGTCAAATTTTAGCAACAGATGGTGCTGTAAACATCAGAATTTTGTCTACAAATGACAAACCGTAAAACATATCCCGCCAGATGGAAATGGGCTTTGTCTGTCCACAGAATTTTCCACAGCCAATCATTGTCCATTTCCATGCGAGCAAGAAATTCCAAAGCTTGCTGGCAGGTCAGAAGGAAACAACTCCTGCACATGGCAAATTTTGTACGCATAGCATTGCAGGATGTTTCGTAGAATGTTATGCACCGTGCTCACAGGCCTGTCCAATGTTCGGGGCAATTCTCCGTGCACTGTATGGTTGCACACCACCACTCGACGCCTCCTGAACTGCTGTGGCCACTTCTTCAACTACCGCCGAATCGCATCTTTTCCAGACTACACATCAAACGAACCTGAATTTTCGAATTTTTTCATCATATTCACCAGACCCATGACAGTCATCGGTCCAACGCCTTTTTTCATACCCTTGAGGGTCCTGAACTTCTGCAGAGCTACTGGTGCAGAATCACCATTCATGTTCTTTCCCCCTTCTTTAATAATACGCCGTTCAGTTTTGACGTCATTCTAATCAGTGGTTTGGTTTTTGGAGCGTTTTGAAACTTAAACTTTAATTATAATCGCCCTGTATATCCACTGAATAAGTAATTTATGTTGTTTAAAATATCATCTATCTATGCAAAACTGAAACATTTTGTTTTGGCAACATACAGAATAATTTGAGTCCTTAGCTCATTACATCCATCCCTCTGTCGCAGTCTTAACTTAACATTTGAGCAGAAATGCTGGACTTGCCAGAAAAAATGTCATTTACTTTGCTTACAGTTCAGATTTATTACATTAGTAAACGCCATCAAGGTTAATGAGACGTTGTTGACACTGGCAAAATTTAAGTCAGGCTATGCAACTTACCTTGTAGGTAAAAAAAAAAACTTTAATTCACTAAAACTTGTACTGTAGAGCAGCTAAAGATGATATGGTGTTTGAGTTAATAACTTTTTTTTATTAAACTGGGCCTGCCATCTCTGCTATGACTTTTACATAGAGCTGCTGATGCAGTTCATGTTTGTTTTCCTATTCTAGTAATCTTGATATCCATATGCTGAAAGTATTTCCTACTGGTATGTATGTGGAAAAAAAATCCTTCATTTCTGTAGAAGGTAATGAGGGAATGTATCAGTGAAGTTAAGGAATTGTTTTACAAATCTCTGTTCAGACCTTTGCTCAAATATGGTGGTTTAGTATGGGATTCACATTTTTAATATGAAATACAGTTTGACGGCGTGTAAAGGAGGGTAGCTAGATTTGTTTGTGGAAATTACTACAAAATGACAAAGGAGTGGGTTTCATTGGAAGACAGGAGGAGGGTGAAGAAAGTGCTGGGAATGCACAAGGCATATATTGCCTCGTGCATTCCCTAAAAAGATATTTCTAGAAGAATTAGGAGAGGTGGATGGGAGGGAAGAGGAGACCATGGCTACAAACTGGCTCTCGATTTCAGGCATAGGGGTGTGGGAAGTTTTCTTATGTAAGAAAAGTAGTCGAGAATTGGAATACATTACCAAGAGAGATAAACAACTTACCTCTGAAAGAATTTAAAATTAAATTTCATAAAGAGGAATAGTAGGTAGATAATGATATTGCATTCATGGAATAAATGATTAAAAGTAAGTAAAAAGGAAAAAATGTAAGGAAATTGCCATCTGGTAATGCTCTATTGTAATAAATTACATTTATTTTGAACTAATTGAATCAAACTATGTTTTGCACAGAAGTAGTAATATAGGGGTCTTCATATTGTCTCAGTATAATTAAACTGATGATTACATTTTGCAAGAAACCATTGTCTCTATTATATAAAGAAGTGAGATGTTGTCCTGTTAAATTTTTTATTAATCATGTAGTTTTGACGGCACAGATCAAAACTTATACAGCTGAATCAGAAAATGTACCCAAAATATTTATTCTTGATACAAATGTTAAAAATACTTGGTACACAAACAGTTTTTCAAAAAATCGGGAAATCAGCCTTAATTTTTGGACATCTGTTTTTATCTAGCTATTGTGTAGATTTTTTTTTTAACCATTTTCCTTTATTTTACTGTCATCAACAGATTTCGATTGTTTCTTATATTTTATTGGTTTAACTTATTAAAAACTCTCTCCCTTCTTGCTACTGTTGTCACCTCCTCTCTTGCGAAATGCTTGAATCTGAAAATTTTACTGTCACAATTTTTTTTCCTTACTGCGTTTGTGAGTAATTCTGGTACCAACTGTGATCATCATCTATTTCTGTCAGTTTGTAGCTTGAAACTGATGAGCAAAATGAAACTTCCCATGGGTAAATTCTTGGTTAAGAATTGAAGTGTACTTAAAAGTGTTTACTTTTACTGGGAACACAAACGTCTTGATAGAGATTGAAAAATTGCACTTGTGGTAGTTTTCCAACTTTACAACTTGATAAAAATGAGGCCTATATTAAGAAACTGTTTCAGCATTTGTATAACTGCTGCAATCTAGAACTATTAGAACAATTCATTCATAGCAGAAGATCCAAAATGAGTAGGTGCATCACTATTTTGGTCTGTAGGTGGCCAGGTAGATGGCGAGAGGGCAGAAAAGGAGCTGAAAACCAGATAAAACCTGGTGAGTATGTTAGTTGAGAAGAAGATGTCCCTTGTAAGTCAGTAATTATTGTAGAGAGTACAACTTTCTGTCAGAATTTCTTGGGAAAGGTATTTGGAGTGACCGTGGCTGCAGATTTGATGTATGAGGATGAAGAAGGGAAAACAATGCGGCATCTAATAAGCCCTGGAAGTATAGCAGTGGGCTGTTACCAGGTTTTAGGTTGGTACTCCACACATGCTGAGTTCCTCACATGCTCTCTCCTTCCTGGCAGCGTAAGCTCTGAATGGACTCAGACTAGCTTTTCTCAGGTCAAGCTCTAAGCGCAGTGACATCAGTCAAGAGGTGGGCATGATGTTTTAAATTGTGCAATAGCAATTTAACTCTTGCCTTGTTACAATTTTTTGTCCATATACTTACCTCTCAGTTATATCTTTAATTCCTCGAACGTATGTAGACTATGTTTCAGCTATAACTCCAGCAACTTACTTCAGTACTAGAGTATCTGATCTGCTTACCCTGTTGTAATGGTTATTGTACGTGACTTTACTTTCCCTTCATATTGTACACTTTACTGTCCCACTCAGGTTTCATCATTGTGTGCATGTTTCCCAACCTTGTTGAGTTGTCCTGCCAATTTCTAAATGTTGTGTATCAATTTCTTTACTTTGCTTGTACATCTGTCGTCACTGTCTCCAAAAGATATAAGACTTTGAAAGTTTCCTTACCACTAGCAAAATTGCCAGCCAAATGATGTGTTTAGATATTAACATTTTATGTTTTGTTATAGCTACTTCTCCTCTGTGTTTATAAAAAGAAAATAGGCTGGGTCTTATTGGCATTTATTTTTCATCCACATTCCTATGGAGTGTGGCACTTCGTGGAGCAGAGAAGTGGACAGTGGCACAAGAGGATGAAAAAAAGATAGAAGCATTTGAGATGTGGATGTGGAGGATAATGGAGAGGATAAGCTAGTAAAAAGCATATAATGTTGATGTATCGGAAAGGGTTGGAGAGAAGAGAAAAGACTGCAAGTCATAAGACGAGAGTGTTTGTTAAAAGACGCCTCGGGAGGACTCATTCATGGGGGGAGAGTGAAAGGAAGAAGGAGGTAGAAGATCACACTTAACATCAAAGGAAACAGCAACTACATGGAGATGAAGAGGAGGGCAGAAGACTGGAGAGCAGCCATGTGAAACCTGCCTGAGGGTGATGGTGATTCATTTGTCCATATTAATACCCTATTCATTGTCTTATAACTTTGAAAGTTTTTCTTGACATATCCTTCGCAAATGACACCTACAAACAACTTGTGATTTGAACATCACGACAGTAGTGCTACCTCTCACTTTTGTTTTCTGTTTTAGTTACCTTTAGTCATTTCAGGAAACTGTTCTATCCAGAAAGCAGTGGCCAGTATGAGATATATTGGAGAATCTACATCAGTTAATCATATCAGGAAATTTGTCCATTGTATGCACCAATAAGACAGATCTTTATAATCTGTTGTAGAGAACATATTTAAAGATCAATTGCTAAAAATTAAAGTATCAGGTATGTCTATAATAAGCAGGGGTGCTTTACCACCAGAAAGAAGAAAAATTTTAATAGCTATCTATCACATAGATTTAAGATAAGAAACAAAAAGCAGTAAATATGATTCCTTGCTTATGTTGGAAGGTCATTGCATATACAGACAAAAAACGTTAGTAATAAAATGTGATGTATAAAGACTGGCAGTTGGAGAGTAACTGGCAACTCGTGCAGAAGCAGGAATTCAGTCAAGGAATAAAGATGGATTCAAACATAGTATAGCTCCAGATCAGTATACTAATATACATTCATCTCAGTATTTGTTAAATGGTTCTTATTTTTCTTCTACGTCAAGTCTAAACATATTCGAGGGAAGGAAGAAGTAGCAGTGGTTGATATGGGGGCAGAGGATAGTCCATATAACAATGTACCATAAAAACAAAAAAAGTAAAAAATCGGAAACAAGGTGAGGTTTGTCAGTAAAAATTGCAACTAGAAGAGAAAAGTTAACAGAATTGATGAGTGAGAAATATCACTTAGTCTTACAAAGCAGAAGAAGAAGATAAGTTGTTTAGTTTCTAATTTGAATGGAGAAAAACAAAAATTGATCACACAATTTGCGCATTGTAGTATTTCTAAACTGATTTATTTATAGTTGTAAACATACAGGTAAAACCAGAATAGGAAGTATATTCTGAAGGTATTATGAAGAAACACCTACATAAAATGTATAGGGCCTGGCATGAATTATAGATGTGGATATGACATTGTACAATTCATAGAACTTTTTTGCTTATTGACATCAACATCATAAGCGGTGGTAATGGTGGGGGGAGAGAACGGGAATGAATTCAGCTATGGCCATTTGAATGAATATCCCAGCGTTAACCTAAAGTGATCTCAGGAAACCATGGAATACCAAAATCTGGATGGCCAGGCAGGTATTTGAACCCACATCCTCCAGATGCTACGCATGAGCATTACTGCTTAAATTGAGCCTCAGGCACTGCTACCTGCTGGAAGGCTGGAAATGAGCTGCAGTAATACTGGTTCTTACAGAAGGAGAAACAAACAGGTTTGGGAATGTAGACTGATTAACGTTAGCTGATTGGCACATCTGAATTCTCTGCGAGGAAGAAAGTGGTTTGAAAATCAGTGATATTGATTTAGGGGAGGTTATCATGTGAAACTCCATGCTGTTTCATATTAAATAACAAGAACTGCCAAGTAGATAATCTAGCACTGGATCTATGCAAGGGATTTGGCTGAATGGTGGTGAATCAGAGAACACTATTGCAGTAAATCAGGATGATGTATCCCAGTGGATGGAGGAATTGAAAGAGATAGGAAGGAAACAGTCAGAGAGGATGGAAATGAGAACTAGAGTACCACAGGAAGTGTATTTGAAACATTTCCATTAATTAATCTTGAAATGGGAAAATAAACTATACCCCCTGCCACCCACAATGTTTGTGAATTGCAGAATATGGATGTAGAACTCACCCAAAGTTTAAGACTGTTCAGCGGCCTAATCCTGCCTACATAAATGAGGTTTTATTGTATGCTTGTGTTCGTCTCGTGTTTCACAGCCCCCCTCCCTTCAACTTCAATTAGTGATAGGTTATTTTCCTTATCCTTTGTTATTTACGTTGCCTAAAACCTATTCCCTTTTCCTTAGTACAATCATTATTCTAATCAACAATTCTACTGGTTTAATTGGATTAAAACAAGATTATGAAGCATCTACAGATATCCAAACAGGATTATCTAGTTTGGTAGATCAACATGGAATGAAGATAAAAGAAAAAATAATCAGCTGATTTGCAGTATATATAGAAAAATTAAGGTTTTGTATGGTGATACTGTGTAGGAAGAATCATTTACAAAATGCATAAAGTGTAAATATCTTGGCATATAATGTGTTATTAAACTCAGCCTGGGAGGAGGCAGAGAAAGGTTTCTATTGGAGAGAGTGATGGAGGGGATATTCCAGGAAAATGAGAGATCTGGGAAACAAAACGTTTTGTCAGGCTTGAATATGGTGCAGCAGTATGTGACTCAAATTAGGGGTAAAAACTGCAGGAATTGGAGGGTGTATAAATGAAGGCAGGTAGATTTGTGTGTGGAAATTATTGTAAAGCACAGTCTGGTCATTGAAAGACTGGTGGGGTATGAAAAGAGTGCTGGGTGTTTATAAGGCATATATTGTTGGTTAGCTCTGGATGAATAATGGGAGAAGAATTAGGAATAGTGCATCGAAGGGAAGGACCGTGAGCACTTGATTTCAGGCATAACAGGGTGGAAAAACTTTCATTGGTTTGTAAGGGAGTTGGGAACTGGAATAAATTGTTGAGTGAGGTGCTGAAAAATTTATCTCAAACAGTGACAAAATTTGCGTGAGGTAAAATCAGATGTGTAGTGCAATTTCTACGGTGCATGAATTCCATCACAATTGATTAATAATGATAATAAAGGTAGATTACTGTTGCAAGGGAGTAGTCACAAGTGTACCACTGGCATACACATGTGAAAACTTCATTGCAGCCGTACACCGGGAAAGTTTCTGTTCTTACATCTTAACTATTATTTGGATGTGACGAGAAACGAAAGGATAATAATTATGAAATCCAACACTGGCTGAATCAGTCCTTTTCTTAAGGACACCATGGGAGGTGTACCCACCGAGCGTGGTAGGTTAGCAGTTAACGCTCTGGCCTCGCATTCAGGAGGTCGCTGGTTCTAATCCCCGTCCAAGCATCCAGATTTGGGTTTTCCCCCAAATCACACCAGGCAAATGCCAGGATGCTTTCTTCTAAAGGCCATGGCTGAATTTCTTCCCATTCTTGGTCCCCAGTCCCATCCCACCTCTAATGACGTCGACGAGGTGTAAAGCCATAAGCCAAAAAAAGAGGGAGAGCTGTTCCCATCTAACAGAAGAGTCACCATTAACGGTGTCGTAGTCCTCAACCGTGTGTAATGCTGAGAGGTTTGGGATGTATCGCAGGCATGACACACAACTTGAACCTAGGAATTGTACGTCAACATTGTAAGATACTATCTAAATAATGAATAATTCTTCCGCAGTTGAAGTTTGAACCTTGTTTCAGTTTCAGATGCTGCCATAGTATCATAACAACGTCAGCCATGACATAGTCCAGTTTTTTTTATATACTTCATGTAATATTCTGTCTAGTAATTTCATTCTTCCAATATTAGTAGCCTGAATTTTAACATATTGTGTTGTGGCTGATGTTAGCTCAACTCACAATATTCTTGTACCCATTCAACTTAAACAGTGTATTTCTTTAGTCTTCAAGGACAGTTGTGAAGTGCTGGATGGTCATCCATTCTACTGTTAATTGGTTTGAGTTCATTGCTTTTTCTTTATTCTTCTTCTTAAAACAAAAATGGGGGGATGGATTGTGGTTAGCTGAGTTTCTCACTATACATCAAGCTCCTTCACTCAACCACTTCAAATGGCAATGTGGAACTTAGACTCCATGACAATGCCCTGTTTATTTTGAAGGCTTTAAAGGCTGAAGGCCTCCAATTTGCCAGAAAATGTATTAACTTGAAATTGCAAAATTTCAGTTATTACTTTTTCTGAAAATTTGAAGAACACTGTGTTAAAGTAGAAATTGGTTTATGTGGAGCACTCATGACTGGAAACCTTGGTTAAAGTAAATGTAAAGTGTGTTGTTTTACACTAGTTAAACAAAGGTGAAAGAAAATCAAAATTTGACTCAGTTCACAAGCTGAAGATAGTTTGCATCCTCCTGAGTCTTAATAAACCAGTGTGTGTCAGAAGTAGGAAAGCCAGCACCAAAAATTTAATATGCAATCTGAACACAGTATAATTCACAGACGCAAAGCAAGGTTTGCAAGAAATATATGTCATAGAAAATTCTTGGCAATAAAACTCTAGACCTTCAGTTTTCAAGTCAATGAGCTATGAATGCCGTGTTTCGCAGCTTACCACTACTAAGCGATTAAATTTTATTTTATTTTGAGACAGTAAGTTGACTTTAGTGAGAAGAGTGTAGTAGCCGTGGGGAATACGTGGTTTAAGAAAAAGAATTGTTGAAAGATTAGAAGGTATGTTTGAAATGACAAGGAACAAAAATCGTGATGTATTACTTTCCAGTGGAAACAGGGAATGGCAAACTATTGACATTTGGTATATTTTTACCGAAAGAGGGATTTTATGGTTAACACAGAGTAGTAAAGACAAAAGTGGAAGTGGGTAAATTGGTAAGAATGAAGGAAATACAAGGATGGAAAATAAAAGTATGGAAACTGAAAGACAAAGATATCGAGAGAAACTTTCAGGAATACCATGAACAGACACAGGAGGTGTCAGCATGCAATTCAGAAAGCACCTGTGGCAGAATGTTTCAAAGATAAAAGGAGAAGCCTTGATGGAACAAGAGGGAAAAGAAAGTGATAAAAGAGAAGATGTAATTACAAAAATGGAACATGGTGGAAAAAAGAAGAAATCAGAAGTAGTGCTAGGAAATATAAAGGAGATGTAGAATATTGATAGCGGAAGAAAATAATTACCATGAGAAATGATAAGAGATAAGACAGAAGAAAAAATACACACAAAGATGAAAGAGGGGAATTTGATAGTACAAGCAGAGGATATAAGGAAGAGATGAGATGATTATTTTAGCAAATTTGTGAAAGTGAGAAATAGTGCAAATGTGAGAGCAGTAGTAATGATTGATGTGGAAAGGGTAAGAGTTGGAAATGGCAGTAAAACAAATGAAACTGGGATCGAAGATGATGACGGCAACAGGACTGTTTATAGATTGCTGAACTGTGTTTGGAAAAGAAAAAGATTGCTGGAAGTTTTGGGTAAAAGGACTGGAAATATGAATCTGTTAGAAAGTGAGAAGAAAGTACGTAGTAACCACTGAAGAATCATAATCATCACAGGTAGCGAAAGCCTAATAGAGAGCAGAATGAGAGAAAACTCACTTGGAAATGCAATTATGAGAGGAATAGCACAGCTTCCAGAGGCAGATCAACAGAAGATTCTAATTATAGTATTAACCTTATGAAGGAAAATGGTATTACTTTGTGAAGTTATTCTTAGACTAGGAGAAGACATGTGACATGTTACTGAGAATGAAAGGATAAAAAGGATGAAAGAGGTAATCAGTACACACATAACAGGGACTGTACAATCATTTTATATCTGTTGTAGCAACATCCAGATCAAAGAAATTGGACTAAGCCAAGAAACTGTTTTGAAGCCACTTGTATTCAAAATTATTATGAGTCAAATTGTGAAGGAGTTAAAGGACACTGGAGGTTTTTAATGGGAAATATGGGATGAAAATCAGTGTGGGGAAAAAGCAAGATGAGGATATGAAGTAAAGTAAAGATGTGTGAAGTGTAAAATAAATTCAGCAATTTACAAAGTGAATAAATGCAGTTAGACAAGGATATTGGCAAAAAAACATTCTTTGAGAGAATAAGGCTTCGATATGGTAAAAGGGTCTTCAGAGTGTAAGGCAATGATGATCAAAATCTACCATGTAGCAGAAACTTTGACTACAACAAAGAGAGAGGAAATGGAGTAAAAAATGAGAATGTCAGAAAGGAGATTGGAGTTAAGAGACTGAGGAGAATGGAAGAGGCGATGATGCCTTGATAAATGATTGAAGGTGAGGTTGAAGGAATCAGGCAGACCTGAAGCAAAATGGAACCTGTATTAGAACACAACATGGAGAAGTAAGCAGCCTTCATCATTTTCTCCATGTCCATTGCAACAAAACCTGCAGTTTTCTTCCTTTAAATTTCTTCACTTCTCCAAACATATATGTTTTGGAGTTAATTTTAAACATCGTATGATAACAGTTAAAATACTCAAATTTTCCTTCTTTTCAGTATTCCTAGACTTTGGTAAAAGGTAGTCCTATATATGCACAGTTTAAGAATATTGTTTCACAGTTCTGTATCAGTGTCCAACACTAACAAGTGTCTGCATTTAAAGTGGAGAATTGTTAGCAGAGGTTGCTATGGTTTCTTTTCTCTAAGCATGGTTACATTCACTTGAAAACCAACAGCCTCTCATACATTAACTACTAGGCATAATATGCAAAGAACATATGCACTAAATTTTTTGTGTCTTTTGATTCAGTCGCATATTTGTGCCCCAAAAATTTATACTCTTGTTTTGTGATCAGTCAGTGCCACTGGGTGTCTTAAATACATTTGTTGTAGGTCTAAGTGTTAACAAGTAAAGCATCTGCATTAGCCATAGCAGCAGGTTATCAAAGAGCTCAACAGACTTTTTCAACCATTTAAATCTTGCACACAGAATATTTGCTAAGACATTTGCGTCCATGTTTGGCAAAGTAATGTTTCCATTCTCTTTTGGTTAGTTTTTGTCTCCATTGAAGTTGAAATAGTTAAAAGAAACTCGTTCGGTCAAAAAAGAAACAACTTTCTTAAGGTAATTAGTTGTAGCACTCAATGGAATTTAAATGAATTAATTAAAGTCGGAATAAATAATTAGCCATATTTCACCCTGGGCTTTACGGTTCGTCGACGCCAAGGTCGTTAGTGTCGGGAAACCAAGCAGAACGAAAATCTGGATGTTTGGGCGGGAATTTGTTCCCGTCGCCTCCCTAATGCAGAGTCCGGATGTTACTGATAACTAGAGTTCGGATCTTTACAAGTCATATTTTTTTCCTGCCTTCTTTTTGAGCTGAAATGCTGAATTAAACACTGATTCAACGTTCCTGGTTGTATTTAAATGTATTTTATATAAATGCATATTCAGACCATTTTCCTAGTTTTTGTCATTTTTCGATAATATTTATGGTCATATGTTGATGAAAAATCTTGTAGTTTTTTAATAGTACTGGGAATTCACTAGATATAAATGAGAAGAAATTAAGATAATTATTCACAGAACTATACTTATGCTCTACAGATAAGGGGGGGGGAGGACTAATTTTCACTGTAGTCAGAATTCACCAATCAAAATCAAGAAATAAAGTTATACATTATTGTCACTCTCTAAACATAATGTTCAGCCCGCCTTTTAATCACGGCAATGCAGCAGAAGCATGCCTGTGTCGATCAGCGTCAATCAATCAATGAAATATCCTGCATTGGATAAGTGAGTAGATTTTCTGAAAGTGCGAAGTTACGTAAGGGAATTTAATAAGGAGTATTTTAGTACAGATGAAAGAGTTCTGTTCTGAGATTTAAGTGACTTCAACAAAACTATTTAAAATTTAATTTCCCAATGGTGCAGGGAGTACACGGAAGCAAATTATGCTGTCTACATGAAAGCGACACTACTAGATAAAATGAATGATGTGTAACTGAGCATGATTATGGTAAATTTAAATGTTTGGTCATATTTTTTCATTTTTAGTTCATATTTGCCTCCATATTTCTCTATTTCTTTGGTCATAAAGACCCACAAGATTGGTAGACATAAATCTACCACAGGTAAAATGAAAATACTATGGTAGTAGCTGCTGGCGAATGAGCAGTCTAATCAAAAAATCCTTACGCACAGATCTTCCTAAAAAGTGAAAATACATTTTCATATGACGTGAGTATGAAGGGAGCATTAAATCTTAAAATACTTTTAATTGTTTTCGCACCCGATGAAGGAAGAGTAAGATAAATGTGTATGTGGAAGGATGCTGAACAATAAACCTCGGGTATTAAGATGGAGTTTAAAAGCGATATTCGCGTCAATTTAACGAGGTACAGTCTTATCCGGTCACGCAGGTGAATTATCATCCTGTAGACGTCACGCTTGGATTTACACCATTCTTACGGACGATTGCGTAACATTACTGTGATCAGATAAAAGATTTTGTGTTAAAACGATTCACCTGAACCATGTTTCTGGAGACGTCACACTGTGATTTCCACCATTCCTACGAGCGATTGTGTAACATCACTTTGATCCGATAAAAGATTTTGTGTTCTACATCTATACTCTGTGATTCACAAATATTGTGGACGGCAGAGGGTGCTAAGCACCAATCCTAATTCTGTGCATACCAATCCCGAACAGAAAGAGGAAAGAAAGAATACATAAAAGCGTCAGTACGGCATCTTATTTCTCTAAGCTTATCCCTTCCCAATTCACGACTCTGCTCGTTTTTCTTTTGTTAATTCTGTTTTGCAACGTACATTATGTTCTCTGTTCGTTCTTATAGTAAGAAAAGAAATATGGAATCACGTTTATGCGATACCGTGAATGCGTTAATAAGCGTGCGATAAAAGCTTTCATTTGCTTGCAGAGATATTAGCATTTGTCTTTACAGCAGAGGAAATTAGTTATTTTAGCTTATAATAATTATTTTAGCTATAAGCCAACCGGTCATTTTTTAGGTGCTTAGAAGCTAGTTACTAACGAAAATTTAACGGAAGAACTGTTGTCAGATAAAATTGTTCATGTTCTACAATATAAAGCTCTAAACATAAAATACAGAATAAGTCTCGATGCAATATTCTTCAATCTACCGAAGTGTGCTTTAACATTTTAATAATTTTCATTTGTTTACGAGGATAACTTGGACATTGTTCCTATTGACCGTACCGAATAAAAATAGTATCATGCGAAAGAAACATCGAAAACCACACAGGAAAAATACATAGAAGTTTAACTTCTTGTGCGTGTATACACTGATACATGAACCAGTTTATATATATATATATATATATATATATATATATATATATATATATATATATATATATATATATATATATAGGGTCCGGCAATAAAACCTCCCTCATTTTAATATGTTGTCACATAAAAACTAAATATGATAGAGAATAATTACTTTTATTTATGAAAAATACATACTTTGCCATTTTTAATTATTTGGTTTTAAAAATTATATCTGCTAAATGACGTCTAAATTGTTGAGACATTGACCCAGTCTATCCCGAAAGTTCTCCATACATTTTCGTGTCATTTCTCTTGGAATGGCTGCCAATTCTTTGGTAACGGCCTCTTTAAGTGCTTGAAGTGTTGTGGGACGATGTTTGTACACTATAGACTTTAAGTGTCCCCAAAGATTGGTGAATGTTGCATAGACACACTCACACGCGCCAAATTTTCCGGCGTTGTTGCAGTCCGAGGACGGCCTGTAGGTTTTCTTTTTAGTGCTGAACCTGTCTTTCTAAAGTTTGGCACCCACAGTTGAATAGTTTTTCTATCCGGGGCACGATTATGTAGGCCAAGTTCGGATCTACTCCGAAAATCTCAGAACAACTGCTACGAATAAATTCGTTCACAACAAACGCACGATGCTCACCAAGCCACATGGCGCACACTGAAAATGGCGGGTGCACCTCTTTAAAACAAAACACATTCCACATCAGTATCCTCACTACAACCCGCATACCGGCTACGGGAAATGCGATAGGTTTTTTTGCCGGACCCTGTATATATATATATATATAAGTGAAATTTATATAGATAGTTATTTCATATAGCTACGCAACAGAATAACGTTGGAGACCGATCAAAGATAGTACACCACAGTGGGAATTTGTCCAATAAAAGGAAAATAAACTAGTCACGCGGTCGTGTTTGTTTGCATTATTATTACATTTAATCAATTCTACGCTTATGATTAATTGATTATATTCATAAATGAGATAGCCCAAACTTTGCAACGATATCAAACAAGGGGCACTCGATACAATATTAACTATATTCATCAATACATTAAAATCACGAGTTTTATTTCTTATTTCAGCTTTAAAACTGATTGTTTCTCTTTTAAAACATGAACCTCGTGGAAATAGAATAAAAGTTACGTTGTCAGTGTATTCTTGTAATGATGTAGAGCTAGGGAATCATTCACATGGGTGGCGAAACTCTCTCAAGCACCCTCACTTCCCCGACGAGTCTTCTCGTTCCGCTGTGCAGGGTGTGCCCCCCAAGTAACCTCTACACCTTTGGGGCGTCCATTAATTACGTGAACAGATTTTTTTTATTTTGTTTTAATTTTTTAAATCGGGATCGCCCCCTAGACCTTGGTGAGTATCGGTGAGATCCTGTGGGGACAAACCTTTACTAGGTGAGCATTGGCAAGTGAGATCTGGCGGAGGACCTGCCCCTCTGTGAGACATCTGCTGGCTCCCCCACCCCCCGGTGAGCATTTGGTGAGATCGGGATCGACCTCGGATTCTGGAGACCTTTTTTTATTTTATTTTTTTCTCTCTACTTTTCTTGAATATTGAATTGATGACGTGAGTTTTCTGCGGACTTCTCCCACCTCCCTTGGTGAGATTTCGTCTGATCCTCCTCCTCCTGTTTGTACTCACGTAATTAATGGACGCCCGCTTTCGTTGACACACCACTATAGCTTTGACTCTTCTTCTTCTACATCAGCTTTCTCCCAACATTGGGGGTCGACTGACTTTGATGAGTTATACTCATCATTGGTGTGGTCGTATTGATGCTTCATTTTATGGACCCAAGCCCTTGCTGACACCAAGTATCTTATACCTGCTGCCAGGTCGTACAAAGTACTAATGGAAGAAGAGGAGTGTTGCCATCTGTCTGAAAATCGTGTAACAATATTCTGAATGTGACGAATGTATTTTTTTGTTTGTTAAATGTGTAGTTTATGAGGCAAAGGCACTCGCTTTGATGACCGCGGAAAACCACCAAAAATCCCGCAGTCAGTACGGCCGGTACATGGGGGCCCTGAGGCACAGTGGCGGGTTCCACTCAAGCTTTGACTGATGGCCGTTTCTTTTTACAGATGTGTCCGCAGTGGTGGACATTGTCCCCGAGCTTGCGAGCCAAGAAGATGGATGACTGGCCGCTCAGCAGGAAGGACACTGTGTTCGCGAAAAAGGACACGGTTGTCTACCAGGGGCGGCGCCTGCTGCCCGCCCCTACTCCGGAGCCACAGGTGCTGGTCCGGAAGTTCCTCTTCCCGAACCTGGTAGGCTCGAAACCGGGACCGAGTCCGTCGCCACCGCCAGCGACAGTGGCAGCGCTGACAGCGGCCAAGGACACGACCAGCCACACCGCGGCCAAGGTGTCTTCAGCTCCGCGACCTGCGACCACGACGGCCAATGCGTTCAGCAAAGTGCCGATTCCTCCAGTCTCCAAGCCCGTCGCGCGCAACACGTCGAGTCCAAACTACATGCCGCTGGCACCCAAGGCGGACGAATCTGCTCACTATTTTCTGGTAAACTCCGACGGTTCCGCGGTCAGCCTGTTGTCCGTCAATGACGGACCGGTTGATCCGACAAAGCCTCCCAAGCTGATGCTCAAGCGCAACGTGGCTCCGGTGATGACCACCGCGAATGTCACTGTCCCAGCGGTCACCGCGACGTCGGGAAACGTCAAACTGCAGCTTCACCCGGTCACCTCCGCTGACGCCAACATTCTGCTCCAACCCAAGACGAGCCCCGCGGTGATTAACGGCGTCGTGGCATCGTCCGGTCTCAAAGCCACCTCGCCTCGCCCCGTGCTGATACAGAACGTCGGCGACGGTGCAGGTAGACGTTGATCCTTCAGGGGAACCCGTCAGCCGGGAAGCAGGTGATCCTCAAGAACACGGAGCTGAGAAAGTTGATGCTGCAACCGGGAGGGGGGCGTCGGTGCCAGTGGCAGTGGCGGGGGCATAACTCCGATGTCGCTTCCTCCCGGAGCGAAGACAGTGTTCATCAAGGGGCTGCCCACGGCATCGTCGGGGGAAGGCAAGCGCACCCTACTGCTCCAACCCCAGGAGAATGGCGGCGGCGCCGTGGGGACGAATCCGGCCAAGTCTCCTGACAAAACCGGCACCTTGCACCTCGAACTGGTGGTCAATAGGAAGTTCCCGAAGATCGCTCCGGCGCCCACGGTGACGACGTCGACGACTGGCACCAGGCCGAGCGCGTCGGTGTCGCTGCCGCCGTCGCCAGGGGGCAGCCTCATCACCGTGCCGCCGCCTCGGTCCCTCGGCAGTCCCATGTTCTCTCCCAGCGACTGCCCCAAGCCAGGACCGCGGCTGGTCAAACTGCCCGCCAGGGACCTGGAGGTGTGCGAGGCCTCCTGCCAGACGGAGCTGTGCTCGCTCATCGGCGCTGACAGCATGCTCCAGGTCACGCTGGACGAAGTCCCAGGTGAGTCCTAGCTCACAGTACAGCCAACTGATTGTACATTCATTAGGTTATTTTTCTACATACTCTCCATGTCGGTTTTGGCACTTCTCCCTTTGTGGGACGAGTTTGAATGTTCCCTCCTGGGAAAAGTTCTGTCCTTGCGTGTTCAGCCAAGTTGTCGCGAAGTGTTTCACTTCCTCGTCTGAAGCGAATCGTCGGCCTCTTAGATGATCCTTCAAGTGAGGAAAAGGTGAAAGTCGCTTGCAGCAAGGTCCGGGCTGAAGGGGAGCGTCTATAAACTATGTAGCTACGTTTTGGCCTCCTGTGAAACCTCCCTCCCCCCACGTACCCTGACGTGGCTTTTGCCTCTACTCACCCCTCGCTCGACCCCCCCCCCCCCTCGTTGCCTTTTGGCCTTATTGATTCCAGGAGACATTTTGTACTAGTTTCTCTTGTCAGACTATCGTTTTATTTTTATTTTTTTACTTATGGCTTTACGCCTCGTCGACGGCTAAGGTCATTAGATGCGGGATGGGACTGTGGTCAAGGAACGGGAAGGAATTTGGCCATGGCCTCTTTGAAGGAAGCGTCCCGGCATTCGCCTGGAGTGATTTGGGTAAACCATGTAAAACCCAAATCTGGATGCCCGGACGGGGATTCGAACCGGCGTCCTCCCGAATGCGACAGACTATCGTAAATTACATACAAATATAATTATATGACTTATTTTAACTATGACAAATAATATGAATGAAAAGCTAGGTGGCTTGGCTTGGAAACCCCCCTTCCCCCCACGTAGCCCAGCGCAGCTTTCTACCAAAGCTCTCCCTAGACCGAGCCACGTAATTAATCGACGTTCTCTAGGGAGGGTGGTCGATGATCCTCGTCGGTGACGTTTTCTCTACCGGCCGCAAACTGTCGACGCCATTCTGCGACATGCTGACGAGACTTTACAGTCTCTCCATAAACCTCTACCAGCTGCCGGCGAACTTAAGCCGCCATTGCATGTTTAGCCGTCAGAAATCAAATAACTGAGCGAATTTCTTCGCGAGACCATTTTTCCAAATGGGTAGCCATTTTTGTTTACCTACAACTAGCGCTGTAAGTGGCGGGTGGCTGAAACTCTGCACAGTGTCTTTGAATCACCGCACAGTACTAATTTCTCCATAACGGACGAGACTCCGATAACATTGGCCCTGTAACCTTAGTTTCAGATCTCCCCTGGTATTAGTGGAAAGTAACGAAATCTGGAGCAGGATACCTAAGTGTGACCCCCTCCTCTTTATTTCGCCTCGATGGTGCTGCTTTATGGCGGAATATATTTGGGTATATAGATACCGAAAGAAATAATGTGTTTTGAAGTTTGCAGGGTTTACCAAATACATACGTATATTCCGCCTGTTACACTAATACTGCTTTAAATAAGAGTGAAAGTTTTTGCAGAGGTACATTAAACAGCGTTTTTAGTGTTCCAAAGGAAGAAAGTAGCAATCTGTCGACTGCAGGTCTTTGACAAATACTATTCCATATCACTAAATCCTTTTGTAATCTTTCCAACTTTTGTTTTAAATGTCTGAAACATCCAAGCCAAAGACCCTTCGACGTTTCCTAAGTCGGCCCCCCATAATTTATATTAAAATTTTGTAAATTTATTAAGGTGATTTGAAATGCCGTTTCAGATAGCCAAAACAAATAGATACATTGGTGAGGAAAACTGGTGGTTTTTGTCGCTACTGGAAGAACTTATTAGCGTACAAACTTATCGCTTTTTTTCTTAAATGGCAAACTATCAAATATTGTGAATATCAAATAAGCTAAATTGGTTTACACCGCATGGTCAAATGTTAAAATAAAACTATTTTAATTTTATTGTATTTTTCTGGTAATTTGTGTATATTCTTTTTCTCAGACTGTGTTTTGCAACTTTTTACTAAAATATTAATTTGAAGACTGTGATCAGATGTTTACTAACTTTTCTCATGCAGGTGA
This sequence comes from Vandiemenella viatica, assembly GCA_031002005.1. Lineage (NCBI taxonomy): Eukaryota > Metazoa > Arthropoda > Insecta > Orthoptera > Morabidae > Vandiemenella > Vandiemenella viatica. The sequence continues at coordinate 176,837,663 of CM061914.1, read as the reverse complement.
TTTGAAAATATAGCAAAAAACACATTGCATTAAAATTAAATTTAAAGATGAGACAACTAAAAGACAAAACGAAGCTCCAACTATGGTTGCTTTCCTCTACTATTACTGTCACTCCGCTATTCACTAAGAGTGGGTGGCGGAGTGTGCGTTGCATATGTAATCATTTACTCATCGGAATGGGTACGGGGGATGTAACAGGAGGCGCCCATGGGCTATTTTGAGGGAACATTCAGGGATTAGCTTTTACTGTATCAGGATGGCCGGAGACCTACTCCCGCCGTATCCTGAATTTTCCCCTCGATAAACCCGTCGTATTCCATTTCCTTATCTCTTGTGCAAAAAATTAGTATAAAAAAGAATCGGTTCTGGTCTTGATTTCTCTTACCTTATTTTTCGGTCATTTCTAGGTGTGAATGTTGCTGGTAGTAATATATGTTTCGTTGTTTCCTGCCTTCCTGAAATAGGTCTGTCGTGAAATTTTCAGTATAGCTTCTGCCGAGAGCAACGTTTTCGGTGTTCCAGATCTTTCTACATCGCACTTACGGTTTCCCTTCAGCTCTAAAGGCCTATATACCTGTCAAGAATCGGACGACTTCTTTGGACCTTCTCAAATGCATCTGTTAACCCCTTTTGATGGGGTCCCCATACGGAAGAACAGTATTCTAACTGAGGTCGCATTAGTGCTTTGTGTGCAATCAATTCACACTTTCACCAGCGTTTGTCGCTGTGATCAATCATTTTTCCCAAACATTCCAGCATTGATCACCCTCCCTTTAACCAAATGCTACATCTTTGTGTAGACTTCTCCCAAAGCTCTACAAATCGGCTGGCTAACTCCGAAGTAGTACCGTATAGGATGCCATCGCCTGTCGGAAACAGTTTTTTAATTGAGGTGATTGGAGGCAAGGAAGAGGGGAGAAATCAGCAGTGGCTTTTATGAAGTAAAATTTTCGCATTCGCCTGCAGTAATTTTGGAAAAAATATATAGTACTGAAATCTAATTGTCCAGTGACAGTTTCGTTAGTAAATATTAAGAGTCAGTTCAATATATACTTTTAATATGTAGTTCACTTTCAATTTCACAACTGTTTTTCCATATTACATCAGAAGGTACTTTTAGATTTATTATATTACAAAAGTAAACGTTAGTAGTATACACATAGATAAAAAATAAGACCCCTATAAGTCAGTGGTACATAGATTTATTTTTCACATTTTACTGATTCCTTGGGGGCTGAAAAAGGTTAAGAATCGCAGATCTAGTCGAAGGCCTGGCTTTAAGATATTCTGGTGGCGGGGAAAAGACCTAGAGATTAAACAACGAAGAGATACACTACGTCTTAGATACACAATAAAAAATGATTTGAGACATTTTTTTGGAGGGTTTTTTTTTTTTAAGTAAAACTTCTTTGGGTGCTGTAGGGAGAAATTTGCTATCATTACGAGACACGCGTGCGCACTTCACGTTCTGCGCATTAAATCTTAATTTGCTTTAGTACTCACCGAAAATCACGTGACGACATCAAACTGTACATTCACATCCGAAGGAGTCGCTAGTGAGACACGCAGTAATATTTTTAGTTGCCTTTTTTTTATCGTTTGTTTTTTGTTTATTTATATTCGTTCGATGTAGATGGTTTCATTATATTCTCTCGTCGCCATTATTGTAAGAAAAGAAATAGGCGGAATCAAGTTTGTATCGCGATATAGTGAACGCATAAATGCACGTACAATAAAAGCTTTCATTTTCATGCACAAATATTACCATTCGTATTAACAGCGGAGGGAGTTAATTATTTTAGTTATGAGCCAGAAATCTGCGTTAAGCTCGTCATTATTAACGAAACTTGGTCGTAACAACGGTTACCAGATAATTTTTTGCAAGTTGTTCTCTAATAAAAAAGCTCTAAAGGCTCGAAGCAATACAGAGATACTGATTGAGCCGGTAAGGCACCAGAGATAACTTTGCATGGCGAGTGCCGGGTTCGGTCTCTGTCCAGTGGAGGCCGGCGATGTGGAAGCCATGCTACAGCAACCGGGACTGGAGGGCGAGGCATCTTGCTTCATCCGCTCCCAACACAACACCGCCAACAGCTTAAGGGAAATTGACATCGCAACTAGCGGTTAAAATGTTTCAGCCAACATTTACGTTCTCTCCCTGCCTCAAGCTTTGTGTGCGATACGTTTTCGTTAAGTTATAATCTGTAATAACGATGTGTAAATGAGCTGATTGTACCCGTTATTTATCTATATATCATATAAATTATTTCTAAAAGCTGTTCTTTTTTAGACGACCCATCTTACTCCCTTCGTACTTAAACAAAACAAATACATTTTAAAGCGGAGACTTTCCCGGCGTATCGATGAAACAGAATCCTCTCTGGTGTCTAACCGGATGGTGTTTTTAAAACACGACGTTTCGACAGCTGGCTCTGCTGTCTTCATCAGGTATCTTGTAGCTGTCGCAAACTGACTATCAGCGCCTCGACAGCTTTTACAACACCATCCGGCTGGACAGCAGAGAGGATTTTGTTTGTTACATTTTAAAGATTAAATTCTTTACTTTGGTAACATCGTTTTGTTTTTCGAAATTTGACCCGTAAACAGCAAAATTATTAACAATCAAGGTCATGGGTATGCGATAGTTCAGAATCATGGCGCTAGCGTCGATGAGGAGTTATCGGTACCAAGCACCAGGTATCACAGAGATTTTGATAAACTGTGTGTGTTTTCAGATATTTTGTTCCTATTAGGCAAACATTTAATTGTTTTTAACTGTTCCACTGCGTATCTATTTCAGTTTACAAATAAATAATTGCTACAAGCGAGTCGATTCTTCTTTCATGCTATCACAACCCCCTAACAATGTAATTTAATTGTGATGGAGCTTATGCCCCGATGGCAATTTCTCTAGTCATCTAATTACAGTTTCTTAATAAATTTTAATTATTGTTATCTTATAGACGTTCAGTGTTAAATTCCTCTCTCCACCTACTTCGAGATTTACGAATTTTATTTTTAAATTCCTTCAGAGTGTTTGCTAGATTATTTCGTCACTTATTCCCTGACACCCTTACCCACAAAAGGAAATTTTCCCACTCCATATGCATGAAATCGAGTGCAAGCGTCTCTGCCCATGGTCATCTTTTCCTTTTCCTGCATTACTCCTAATTCTTTGACTAATAGGTATGAAAAGTAGTGCATGGAAGGGAAAAGATGACCATGACCACAAGCTGGCACAAGGGTGTGAGAAGATTCTCTTTTTTTTAAGGTAAGGGTGTCAGGGATTGGAATAAGTTACCAAGGGAAATGATGAATAATTTACCAAAAACGTTGAAAGAATTTAAAGCTAAAATTTGTAAAGGGCAACTGTAGGTGGGTGCAGGGAAAGGAGGAAGATGGTGTGTAGGGAAATTTGCCACCGGAGCGTGCGCTCCATTGCAATATAATTAAATATTATTGTACCTCCAAGCCCCATTAGCATGGTACACTCCCACCACTCTCTTCACCCTCCTCCTTTCCTCCAGTGACTCCCAATCCAGCTCCTTTATCGTATCAGTTACCGACTGAGTCCTGCAGTAATTTCCACAAACAAATCTCGTAGATCAATGGCGATATTTTCGCACGGGGCGCTTAGTACTATTATAACTCTGTATGTTTGCGGGTCCGTTGAAGCATCTGCAAAAAGCACCGCAGAAGTTTGGGTGCGTTTTCACCGTTTTAAATCTTATTGGCTAGTTTAAAAATATGCTGTATGTTCTCTGACTACGTGTCCGCGGAACGGAGCTTAAAAAATACTTTAATTCGTATCGAGGACAAGGATCACAGATAATACTGCATCCCAGATGAACACTTCTTTACGAGATTCCCACCGAGCGGTGCGGTGTAACGGTTAGCGTTCTCGCCTCGCATTCAGGAGGACGGCGGTTCGAATCCCCGTCCGGGCATCCAGATTTGGGTTTTTCCATGGTTTACCCAAATCACTTCCGGCAAATGCCGGGATGCTTCCTTCAAAAGGCCATGGCCGCAATTCCTTCCCATTCCTTGCCCCCATTCTTTAGAGACGATGTTAAAAAGAGACGTAAAGCAGTTTCAAAAAAAAAACGAGATTCCCACCAAAGATCACGATAATCCATCATGTTACGTACAGTAATACGGTATATGGATGTAAGACCTCAGATAATCTTCGTGTCAATAGCTTCTGGTGTTTGTAAACTATAAATCAACGACAGAGCAATAGGTCGCAGTAAGTGACAGCCTGAATGTTCGCGGTTGTTATGATGAGTTTTACGAGTGTCTGTTTTTACCGGTAGTGGTTATGCTGACGTAAGTTTGAGTGTGGTCAATTTACTTGATGAACGCCGACGGTAAATGGCAGCTTGTCTTAGTTCACGCTGGGTCGGCAACAACCGCTTAATTTATGGACTCCAAACTCCACTTACCTTTACGATTAACTCTATTGTGTACAGTAGGTACTTTTGAAAAGAACTACTGACAGTTTACTGTGGGTAAGATTCGCAGGTTCCAGTGACGCAAATAAATAACAGACTATCGTACTGTACTCCATGAGTTCCACTTCAGATAGTTTTAATTACCTTTTTTGCCTTCTGTTCTTTGTATAATACTATTAGTAATAATCATACAAACAAATGCATAAGAGAAATTCTTAGTGGTAAAAACTAAAAATGTTGTTCAGTAATATATTTTAGCTGTATACAAAAATCAGTATTTTATTTAAATTTATTAGTACCCAGTATTAATTGCACAATGCAAACACTACAGTACTCTTTGCATTTTTGCAATGAAGTTTTTCCAAATTAAGTTCATCAGTGAGGTTCCTACATACATGTAATATTGCGATATTATTGAGTCTGCACTATTTCGATTTTAGGTATCTCTTGAGTCGGCATAAGATCGATAAACTTCGTTCATTGAGCAGGACTACCCGCAATTGTGACGAGTAGCTGCAATCCTCTATTACATTTGTTAGTTTTTGCCTGCTCATCTTGACTATTCAGAAGTTACACACGCACAACGGACGGCCATACAATGAGTGAATGTGTTTGTACGATAGACATACATAATTAGGGATACGGAAAACGTATGGATACTTCTTGGTATCGAGTACTTTTCTTTTGATACCCATGCTTTTGTACTCGATACTTTTACTCATATCAATACTCTTTGGGAGACATTGATATCAAAATGGCGCTGGAAAAATTATTGGCAATAGTACAAAGCCACGAAAATAAAACGTAAAAATATTATTACAACGGAAATGGCTATGTAATTTATGGCCCCCTAGACAGGAATGGGAAATCTGAAGACGAGAATCGAGATATGTTTTATGTTGGTAGAACTGGTTTCAGAACTTGAGAATGACATGAGAACTTGTTTTTGACATTTCTCTAACTTTTAATTTAAAAAGGCGTCTCAAACCCTCTGCTCTAAAACTTACGGGTTAAGTTAGATTATCTTTGGTTGCTAACGTTGTCGATTGCTTGAGTTGTTTGGAGTGTTTGTGAAGCTTTGGTTTGTACTGTACTCCTACAACGGTGTTGCATTTACGACTGTGAGTTATCTATCTGCTTATCTTATTATTATTTATAATAATAATACATGTAATTTTAAGTTCAGTAAGTGTTAGCACATACAAAACAAAAAAGCACAAGACAAACATGAGGCTCATCTTTACAGTTTTGCTTTGGCTAATGGAAAAGATAAATGAGCCTTTATTTGGCAACGCCAGTGTCACCATTGTCGACTGACCCTTTGGAGCAATGAGAAGATATGAAACTAGTATTCCTTTACTTGTACACGTTATCCCATTAATGCCTGACAGTACCAGAAACTTCATTTGACTGACGTTCCTCCGAACGTTTATTTTGGAAGGCAGACAGTACCGTGTCAAAGACGATAAACAAATTATCGTCGAAACGATTGGATAAATTACTATTTTGAAGTGACTGAACGGAGGAAGAATATGTTTTAGCTACTTACAGTTTAATGACTTATGATATTTTGCTGTTAATTTGATTTATAACTAAAATAGAGTCAGATTCCATTTTAACTTTGTTTTAATTTATAATACATTTTTGATATAGTAGGACTACAAACGGAAACATGATTTTTTTGCTGCAAATTTTATCATCATGAAAAAAATATTGTCCAATTCGCTAGAATTTTAAAAAGTTTAAAATTTGAAATTAATAACCAACTGCAGGCTCTTTACATTTAAAAAAAAAAAAGGAAAAAAATTCCAATCCCATTAAATGATTTAAAAGATATCATTTTATCGATACTTTCGTTTCGATACCTCAAGGTATCGATAGTTTTTTTAAATACTATTATGAGTACGATACTTTTTCCCCCTACACTACTGATGAATACGATATCGATACTTTTATTCGATACCGTGTTCTTGTACCTAATAGGCCATGCCTACCTGACAGACTGCAGAAAAAAATATAAAAATGCAGATCGAGTCACTGCCATTCTGTTTCTCACTAACCTGCAAACGGTTTTAGAATCCCCGAGGCCTTGGTAGAATACCCATCCGGAATATTATCCGCCGGCCTTGATTACGGAAGCTCCTTGTATTAGAGTCACCTGGTCCATGAGAAAACCTGTGTTAATTTCGCAACGCACGCGACCTCTATCCACTTTGGTGTGAATTTACTTAATATTCTGCAAATCGTTTTAATTTAAAAAATGCCTGTGTGTGGACACATATTGGCAGGGATTTGTATGGGTTGTTCCGATTTTTTCACGTAATGTCTGAACAGTTTGTGTGAGGTGACCTCAAATATACAAATCCCGATTCTAGTTCCGGGTCTGCCAGAGATCGCATTACTCCTCTCTGACTAATGACGTCATAATACTGCGGTAGTCAGTAGCAAGACATTATTTTCAGGCAGTAATTACGTTGTAATACAACCCGCACCAGCATGACACTGTTAAACTAAGGAAGCGGCCATAAACCACGTAGCGCCATTTTGGCCTTCTGTGAACCCCCTCTCCCCTCCCTCCGCCCGACGTGGCTTTTGCCTCTAGCCCCATCCCCCCGCGTAGCACGTAGCTTTTTTCCCCTTTAGATTCCAGACGACATTTTGTACTGTTTTCTCTTGTCAGACTATCGCAAAGTACATACGGAGATAATTAAATGACAGAAATTTATATTCACATGCTGTTGTGTGTTCTGTACCTCATTTTAACTGTGACAAATAATATGAATGGAAAGCTAAGTGGCCTGGCTCGGATAGCCTTCCCCCCCCCCCCCCCCCCACGTAGCCCATCTTAACATTGGGGGCGTCCATTAATTACTTGAGGTGTTTTTCTGAAATTTCTGCCCCCCCCCCCATCCGTCTGGTGAAACTTCGTGAGATATGGTCGTACCTCCCCCCCGCCTCTAAAATGACGTGAGATGTTGACGGAACCCCCCCCCTCCCCCCGCTAATCGACCTCGTAGTTTTTGAGACTTTTTTTTTAGCTCTCGTGCTTGGAAGGGCGGTTGTACGCCCCAAAGGTCAGTTTCCGCGTCGTTTCTAGAGCATATACCACCCCCTAAACTCGACTTTCGCGTCATTTGTATACTTTTTTTTAGCTTTACCATCGTTCGAGACTTTCAGAACCTCACGTCAGATTTCCGTTGACCCCTCCCCTCCCCCTTGGTGAGGTTTCGTGAGATTTTGCCGGATCCGCCCCATTCCTATTTCACCCCACGTAATTCATGGACGTCCCCTTTCCAGTCAACCCCTCCCTCCCTTAGACCGAGCCACGTATTTTATGGGCGCTCCCTAATTCGTAAATTATTTTTAGCTGTGTCTTGCGTTTGACCACTGCAGTATTATGACACCGCGATCTCCAGTAACCCTCAAGTTCTTACAAAAGTATGCAAATCGGTGTGGACATAACTTTAAGATAAAATACTAATGTAGGAACGAAGTCTTTCTTGGGGTTGAGAATGGATGTAATCAGTCTTCTCGGGAGATTAGCCGAGTAGTTAAGATGTTTCGGCGATCTGAGGCTCCGTCGCCGTCTTCAGATCGCCGAAATATCGTGTGGACACACCTTCATTACTCGGCTAGTCTCCCGAGAAGACTACATCCAAAATACCAATGTTTGACAATGTGGTGCATCGAAAACTATTCATTTCCAGTCGAGTCATAAGAGCAAAACTGTACCAAAATTGTAAAACCAAGTGCAATAGTGTAAACAACATGCTGGTTGAGGTCACGGGCGACCAACGAGCACAACGCAAATGTAAATCAAAACTGTACACTGAAGATACGCTCGACGAGAGGCGAAACGCGTCCGGAAAATGAATTATATCGAACAGTCGTACTGGCGTATTTATTAAACAATAATTACTAGTTTAACAGGCAACTGTAGAAGAAATGGCCTACAATAACCAAATATTAAGACAAAATGTCTGCCGTGACGCCGGCGGCCCCTCCGGTTCCCCCACTCCGCGGGCGGGTTCAAGGTCGTCTGTGCCGCCCAGACGCTCAGTCTGTGTCTGCCCTCGTGTTGCAGCATATGGTGAGTAGCTGCTCTGTCGGATACTCCAAATAAAACCTTCTCTTCTGCAGCTGCAGACAACTCTGTCACTCGCGATTCCAACATTTATGCCGGTGCCGATCTTCTCCATGCTTCGTTGGTTTGCGATGTGTGTTTTAAAGTCGCAAATGGCATCTGCGAACTCGTTTAACGCAGGGGTCTCCAAAGTGGTCGATAACGACCCCTTGGGGTCGATTAATATAGAGGGGTCGATTAATACTAAAGAGGATCAATTAAACTGTACAGGGAAAAAAATGAAAATAGAAATGTTCTACTAAAAGTCAGGCGAATAAATAAAAGTAAAGCCCATCCTCTCAATTCTCGTCTGTTTGTGAAGTCATGTGAATGAAATGATGAAACTTTCAACCAATTACTTTTGCACACTGAGGTAAGGTGGTTGTCAAGAGGTGATAGTTGCAGTATTGAGAATTGAAGGACTGCTTTAGGAAGGTGGATCCATCGCTATGTGACAAGTGAAAACAGTGCGACAACCATCTGCTCTTTTTTGGCAGGTCTTTATTAGAAATTTATTCCATCTAGCTATAGTTTTGTTCCTATTTTTTGAGATTATAATAGTAGAAAGTATCTCGTTTTTCTGTTAATTTTATTTGGCGGATTTTATAAATTATTTCGTTGAGTTGTTATGCTGGCCTCCTTATTGCTTAGCATCAGAAATGCCAAATATGATTTAATGTTTTTATTAAATACTTGTGGGGGTCGATAAGAAGGCAAATATAGTATCAAGGGGGCGACGCGGTAAAAAGTTTGGGGACCCCCGGTTTAACGGGAGGAACGAGGACTGCTGCAAACAAACTTTTTTTGATTTTGTTTTATTTTATTTGTTACTCTTCTTCCACAGTTCTCTGGTTAGGAATGACCTCTCTGATGTGGAACATGTCATGGTTATATATATATATATATATATATATATATATATATATATATATATATATATATATATAGTTGGAAACCTTTTTTACCAATATCACTTACTTAATGGGTTTCCTCTGGGATGTCATTGTTAGTACTGAGAGTAGCCATATACATTTATAATAAAAATAAAAAAATTGTCGGGAAGAGGACGTGGTAACTTTTGTTTTTTTGGAAAGGAAGCGTGGTAAGAAAAAGTCTTCTTTCCGAACTTTTCCCTACTTTTTTCCATAGGCTTGTGCTTATTTTTGACGGCCGAGAGAAAAGTTTCTCTGTGGATTTGGAAAAGTGACAGTGTGACATCTTATTAATCTAATCTTTTACGTCATATTGCTACGTCGAAGTCAGATAGCGACGAGAGAGAGCATTTCACAACTGTCAGAGACGGGCGTCGAATATTGCGCCTTGTCGAACAGTTCCATGCGAAATTACTACGCAGCGTGTCGATCAGTTGGTTCGGAATTCCGCCCGCACCTGTTGCATGGTCTGTTGGCTCGGCGATAAAGCGTGCCTGGCTGCTTCGGTTCGAATCAGGACCCATGCTGTGATTTTTTCTCCGGCACTGCTCGAGTTTTGTGTGTAAACTGGGGTGTGATTCATCGCCAAGTTGTCTGGCAAGATAGGAGTGCATTGCGCGTGAAGTTGAAACTGTGTCACTTCACCGTCACGCCTGTCCCACTATAAAATGAATCCGTAGATATTTATATCATACTTTTTTCTATTTTTTTAAAAATTTATTTGGGCCATTTCAGCTCTACAGCCAGCTGCAACTGTGTGTGTGTGTGTTTTTTTTTGTGTTTTTTGTTTTTGTTTTTTTTTTTTTGTTTTTTTTGTTTTTTTTTTTTTTTTTTTTCTGTTATTGTATATATATTTTATCGCCTCCATTATCGTTTACTTCTCAGTATGGATAACGCAGGACGGACACTTTATTAAAACCACCTATGCCCTCGGCCGGACTCGAACCGAAGACCCTTGCAACGTGAGGCCAGCTCGCTAGCCCATACATGACAAGGCCCGGCGTGTATCATAAGGTGAACGCAGTACGGCGATTGTATTACGACCTCCACATTTAGAAAATTGGCACTAATTTCTATAAGTATGGATTACCTAATTCAGTATAATGTCTTATTCACGTTCCTTTGTCACATTTTACCAAAATGTCCTCGCTAATTGTTATTATTACTAGCCTTTAAGCCCGTAAAAAATATCAGGTTTAACGGAGTGTTCTGACAATTCATTTCTCTGCGGATGCCTAAATAAATAGAATTGTTATGTAATGCTCATAACCTTGTTTTGTAATTCGTAAATATTTCGGTATTAGTTTACACAGCAATACAGATGGAAATTCTACTGAATAAATGATGTCAGAATTAGAGAACCAATTAAATTAACAATAAATTATGAATCCCAAAACCTTAAGCTACGTTTTTTTTTTTTTTTTTTTTTTTTTTTTTTTTTTTTTTTTTTTTTTTTTTTTTTTTTTTTTTTTTGCTGTCGTCAGTCTTTCGACTAGTTTGATGCAATCCTCCATCCCTTCTATCCTGTGCTAACCTCTTCATCTCTACATATCCCTTGCAACCCACGTCCTCAGTTATCTGCTTCATATATTCTAATCTTTGTCTTCCTCTACAGTTCTTACCTTCGACTGTTCCTTTCACTAACAAATTAACCAATCCGGCATGTCTCAAAATATGACCTACCAGCCTGTCTCTTCTTTCTTTAAGCTTCTTTCACAAACTTTTCTCACTCATGATTTCCTAAACTCGATCATTTCTTACTTTGTCTGTCCACCTAATTTTCAGCATTCTTCTGTAGCACCACATTTCAAATGCTTCAATTTTCTTTCTTTCCGGTATTCCTAAAGTACTGTACATGTTTCGCTACCGTAAAGTGCTGTGCTCCACACATAGAGTTTTCAGAAGTTCTTTCTAATTCGTAGATCAATATTTGAAACTAAAAGGTTTCTCTTTTTCATGAAGGCACTTTTTGCTACTGCTATTCTGCTTTTAACGTCATTCCTGCTTCGGCCATCGTTGTAATTTTGCTTCCCAAACAAGTGAATTCACTTACTTCTCCTATTGCATCCGATCCTATTTTTATATTTAACCTACTAGTATTGGTATCATTTCTGCTACATTTCATCACTTTTGTCTTGCAAAAATAAATTATGAATCCGAAAACTTTATGCTACAGCGCGTGATGTTGATTTTATTGACGGCCCAAATCTCATTCAGAAACTAAATTCTCCGTGATTTAGTCTGTAAAAAAATGTGTCAGTTGTCTCATCCTATCTGCATTTCTGCTAATATTGCTGTTAAAAATTCATAGATGCTATTATTTCTCCCACACCCATACATTCATTGTATGGCGATCTAAATTTCACCCTACTGTAAATATTTACACGTGTATGAAATAGTGACATCAGTAATAAAAGCAACTAATAATTAATACATTAATGTAAACGCAGTACATACCTTTATTCAGTTTTCCGGCGATCATTCCTTCCAGTATATTATAACAGCGATTTAAAATATCTACATTGGTGGTAAATATCTTGTAACCCGTCAATTGTTGAGTGCAGTTTTTTAATAATTCGTTTCTTCGCTGACTTATGTACAATTTTCATCAAATAACGTTCATTATCTTGAAAATGATGTAATGTAGATATTTGTTAGCTTACTGAAACAACGGTATCGCTGTCCAGAGGTTATAAGAAAAATATACATCGAACGAATTTTAATTAAGAAAAAGCAACTAATAATTAATACGTCGATTTCAACGGAATACGTACTTTTCTTTCAGTGCTCTGACAATTAACTTATTCATGGATCCATAGCGAAATAGAATTGTTTGGGAGCGTGCATAAACCACGTAGCTCCATTTTGGCCTCCTGTGAATCCCCCCCCCCCCCACCTCTCCCCGCCGCCATGTAGCCCTATGTGGCTTTTGCCTCTATCCCCCCCCCCAACTTCCACGTAGCTTTTTTTCCTTTTTGATTTCAGAAGACATTTTGTACTGTTTTCTATAGTCAGACGATTGTAAATTACATACGGAGATAATTAACTGAGGGAAATAAATATTCACATGTTGTTGTGAGTTCTGTTCCTCATATTAACTGTGAAAAATGTTGTGAAAGGAAAGCTACGTGGTCTGGCTCAGAACCCCCCCCCCACCCCCCACAGCCTTCCAGTAAACCCCCCTCCCCCTGGACCGAGCCACGTAGTTTGTGCACGCTCCCTTATTAAAAAACGCGCATAATCTCAGACATCATTGTTCGTCTTTTGTTGAATAGCTGTGTCTAAAAGCGTGATGTCAAAGTCCAACGCCATAGAGTGACGTCATGGCGTGACAGTTACAACATGACAAAAATTTGCGTTTTATAAGTATATTGTCATACGTCATCTATCGCCTGTGGGTGGAACGAATTCGCCGAGTTGTTCTGCGCGATTGAGGATGATTGTTAATCGCTTACTGACAGCGCGCCACTCGAGTTGCGACATCTTCCTGGAAGACCAATGTTTATCAACAGATTTCTGCGATCAGCGGAATTGCTCCAGATAACATCCATTCTTGTTAATGAATCTTTTGTACGTTTGATTTACAACACAGGCGTTGGCTACCAAGGAATGGACCCATGTCTTCCCTATTCAATTTTTAGCCACATCAACCTGTTTGAGCGTGTTATAGAATAGCACCTGAGGATACGACCCATTGTGCCAGAGGTACCGCCATCTGGTTTGCTTTCAGCCGTCTGACCGATTCGTAGGGCGACGTACTTACTCCAGTAGCATATAGAGACTAAACAAGTTACAGCTTCGAACATTGCCTCTAATTTTTTTGAGTGTGGGTTTCCGTTTTAACAGTGATGCCTTTATATCTCGCAGAGTCTGTTCAACGGTGGTCTCAAACCTACCGATTTTTTCCGTATTTCTACCGATATGGAATCTGTCCTACCGAAATACTGAAAAGTAACCATTTTTCCACGATTTCTCGATTTTCCCGATTTTACATTTTGAGGTTGGCAACCCATTTCGTATATGTTTTACGGGGAATTATTCGATCGATTATACGACAGGTAGTTACTTACCTTTTACGGAATGTCACAGCCGTTATGGAGGAATAATCCCGGCATTCACCTGGGGTGGTTAGGGGAAATTACGTAAACCCTATATTCTGCAGTTCGAATCCCCGTCCGGGCATCCAGATTGGGTTTTCCATGGTTTCCCAAATCACTCCAGGCAAATGCCGGGATGCTTCCTTCAAAAGGTCATGGCCGAATTCCTTCCCATTCCTTGCCCCCCATCCTTTCACGTCTCTAAAGACCTCGCTGTTAAGAGACGTTAAACAGTTTTAAAAAAAAAAAAACTATATTCTGCTGCATTTCAGGCCCGACCATTAACCACTCACGCCCCAGTCTTGACTGTTTACTTAGCTTGTTGGTGGAATTACACGTTAAACTGTAGGTCCCCTGTACCCGGTATGATTACCGGGTTAGGTTAAGACTGCTACGATGTGTGCGGATTGCGCGGCCAATAAAAACCCTGTCACGTGGTCACTACGACCATATGAGCGTTCGTTTTTGTGTTGTTTTTTTTTTTGTTTTAGTTTATTTCGTCTGATTTGATGATCCCTTTGGTGAACTCCTTCCCCGCCTATTGTGTCAGGTGTTATGATTTTCCTGAATTGTGTAGTGTAAGAACCAACACGAGCGATGAACAAGGAAAACGATGTGATTAGGACCCACTCCTCACTGGCACTCTTGCTAAAACACCTGAAGAACACTTCTGACGAGCGTGGTGGGTGAGCGGTAACGCTCTGGCCTCGCATGCGGGAGGACGCGGTTTCGAATTCCCGTCCGACGATCCAGATTTCAGTTTTCCACGGTTTCCGAAATCGCTCCAGGGGTACGCCTGAATGGTTCATTCAGAAAGGCTTCGCCGAATTCCTCCCCGTTCCTCACTCCTCACTCCTAACCCTTTCCTGGCTCTTAATGACTTATAGAAGGCGTAAAACCCTACGCAAAAATCACGTGTGAAAATTTGCGTATTTCTGTTTATGATGTTGTAATCTGAGACGTAGTTTGAAGTGCACCTTGGCCTCTATGTGACTGGTCATTCCGCAATGTGCGATGTTGTGTCGCCGGTGCATTGCGACATAGCCGATACGGTACAGTACCCGAAGGTCGCCTATTGAAACTGCGCCTAACCGCGGTGCAGACAAAACACAAGGCGCCGCTCTTTGTTTCAAGTACTCGACGACGGAATCATCAGAGTCTCGAACCTTACGGCTTTACGCCTTGTCGAAGTCGAGGTCAGCAGAGGCGGGAAACCACTGGGGACAGGGAACGGGAAGGAATTCTGCCACGGCCTTTCGTAGGAAGCATTCTGCTGGAGTGACTTGAGGAAAGCAAATCCGGATGCCCTGACGGGGGTTCGAACTCGCCTCATCCCGACTGCGAGGCCAGAGCGTTACCGCTCACCCGCCACGCTCAGTATCGGACGAGAATCATTCTGGCATTCTATTCGGCTGCATGCTCGGGGACTGGAGAGGCTCTGTGAACTTTTTACACTTGTTGTTGAAAATAGGAATGGAAGCGGTTGTCCTCAGAGTACCACATTGTGACGCCACTTTGTATGTTCGTTTGGACCAACTAGGACCACGTTAAGCCTTCGTTTGCCTTGAGCTTACCTTCTATGTGTGTACATCCTTCTTACAATTACATTTATTAGCCCTAGAAGGGACCTGTAGTTTAACGTGGAATCCGCACCACGGAAGCGAACTTCACATTAGGGGGCGTCCATTAATTACGTGAGGTGAAATGGGGGGGGGCGCCGAAATCTCACAAAGGGGGAGGGGGGGGTCGCCGGAAATCTCACGTGAGGTTTTGAAAAGTTTTGTTGGACTGTAGCTAAGAAAGGTCTACTAATGACGCGAAAGTCAAATTTAGAGAGGTATTTCGTCGAAAAGTGGGGGTGTAACCGGCTTTCGAAGGGTGAGACCTTTTTTTAAAAAAAAAAATGAAAAAAGAAGGGGGTTTCAAAAAGTTGCGAGGGAGATTTCTAGTGGGGGGGGGCTCGCGGACCGGATCTCACTAGAGGGGAGGGGGTCGGAGCAGTTCTCATGAAGTTTCCCCCGTGGGGGGGGGGGAGGGTTCGGAAATCCGGAAAAACACCTCGCGTAATTTATGGATGCCCCCTTAGGGATGTAACAGATCTCCGCATCCGAAAGTGCGAAACTTTCGTTTGAAATCCTACATCCGCTTTCGCATCAGCAATATTTATTGCGGATGTTTTGTTTACATTGCAATGTATATTATTCTTTACACGAGGTTCTGCCCATCGTCACTTAGTTAACAACAACGTGGTTGTTATTTTTCTGACGATCTTGCAATAAAAATAACAATGAACTGAACGGTGTTATTGCCTAAGCGCCGAATTTACAAGTTTGAACTAACGTGTAAAGTAAAGAGACCTATTCACGGCCCAACTTATAGGACATCCGCGTAGAACTACCGTGCGCTAATGACCCCGATGTCGACGCGCCCTTAAGCAATAATAACAACAACAACAACACAACTACCGTAGGATGTTCCAAGCAGTCCTTTCCACTCGTACTTTCTCGCGGCACACCATGTGTCCTTATCACTCGTAGGATGTTTCCTCCAATCATGATCCACCACCATAGCTTGTAGGACGGCAAGGACTCGTGTGGGTTGTTTGGGAGTCCCAACAGCCAACACGTCCTGCATGAAGTCCTCTAACCCCTTTCACGGTCCATCAAAGGTCCTTTATCGATAATCGGACCATCCTAGGTCCTACAAGTTGTACTGTGAACGTGCCGCTAGAGCGGTGGAAAGGCGGGTGGCGGGCACGGAGATGTGTGGTGGCGTGGCCTTGTGCTTGACGCTTGAATTAGTCGAGCCGCGAGCTCCGCAAAGTTCACATGACAAAAGATTGTTTTTTAGACGCGTGCGTAGTAGTTGTGTAAACAATTTAATTCACTCGTGAAATCATCCCATGTTTTTTTTTTTTTTTTTGTTGTTTTCAGATAAGACAAAAAATAAGTCAATGAGGCAGTATTATATGGTAATAGAGGTTACTTCTGAAAAAAATGTAGAATTTGGCATTAAAAATATACTAATTTTGATTTTAAGTTTATTTTTGATAAAATATTAAAATCTAAATAAGTATAAAGTTATTTCTCCACTTCCGCTTCCGCAAAAATTCCGCATCCGCTAAGCACTGAAGAACCACATCCGCAAAGATGACTCCATTATAAGCCTACTTCACATTTCACAGCTAATTATGCTAGAGGTTAAGGGGGTAGTAGGGTGAACATGGATAGGCCTACATCCTCGTGTTCTGTTACCGTCACTCTAATTAATAAACCTCGTAACTCCTTGCAGCGCATATTTGTAAATATGTGCATTTATAGTGCTTTAGTTTTGCTATCGGATATATTCAGATGCAAAATGTAAGTAATAACAAATTGTAATCTTCTTCATCATACCTTATTAATTTATGCTCAATACACAAATACTTCTTTTGTTACTGTAGGACAACCATACATTCCTGTATATTGCATTTGTTGATGTAAACATTTACAAAAACTTCTTTTGTTACTGTAGGACAACCATACATTCCTGTAAATCACATTTATTGATGTAAATTTACAAACCATCTGAAGATGAGCAGGTATAGCTCGAAACCGGTAATGGTTCAATAAACAAAATCATATTGTGACTGGTTGTTGTATTTTTTACAACCCATATTCTTAATGACAGTCTTTGCAAAAACGAACAAAAACTTAATTTGTTTCCATCATTGTTTCCACCACATGTTTTTTTAGTTACACGTAATTTTTAAAAAAAAATCATAGATATTGTGGATATTTCATTTTTCCATGTTTTAAAAAAGTTGAATTTGTTTACGATGAGGTTTTACAGCAAAAAAATAATAATAATACTAATAATAGAGTCGCGAGACTTGCTAATTAGTATGACATTATATTATTTTGCTGTCACTGAAGAGAATTCGGCAAATAATGATAACCATGATGATCATTTATAAAATTACTTACTGTAATTAATGGTTACTACTGCAGCCAGTTTACTCGGTGCGCTACTGAAATTCGAGAAAAAAGGTGTTAGACGGAGTTGTCCAATTATTATTAGCACTGTAGTGACTACGCTGCCGTGGCGGACTCGCACTGTTCACTCTTAAGGGCGGTGCTGGTTTTCCGTCTCGCAGAGTGCAGCCGCTTTATAAAAAAAGGGAGAAAGTGGACAATTTCAAAACTTTGAAGGGCCGCACCAAGCTCATTCGGGAGGACGCCGGTTCGAATCTGCTTCTAATGACCTCGACGTCGACGAGGCGTAAAGACATAAATAAATAATAAAAAAATTGAAGGGCCGCTTCTAAAAAATATTACGTCCTCGTAAACCAATCTGCTGGTACACAGTCAGTTACCTGTGGG
The DNA here is from genome assembly GCA_031002005.1 of Vandiemenella viatica. Classification (NCBI taxonomy): domain Eukaryota; kingdom Metazoa; phylum Arthropoda; class Insecta; order Orthoptera; family Morabidae; genus Vandiemenella; species Vandiemenella viatica. The sequence goes on along the minus strand of CM061914.1, from coordinate 176,819,699 downwards.
GTTTTTTTTTTTTGTTTTTTTTTCGTAAACCCAGTGCTTCAGGATTAAAATTGCAAAAAAGTTAGCAAAAAATTTCGTGATACTTCAGAGAGTTTGCCGATGTCTAAAACTTTGGTTTTACCATCAGGCACTGACTACGTAGAACGTATCAGAAGTAGACATTTGTCGTCGGGCAGGTTGCGCGGTCTATTAGAGCGTGGGACAGGGTGCCGCGCCCGCTCGCTGTTATCTACCGCATGCCTGTAGATAGCGGAGCTATCGCCGCACGGCCGACAACCACAATGCGTGTCGGATAAGTCGCCGGGGTGTCTGTTTACAAGTGGCGCTAGTCCGCTCAGGCCCCTAGTCTTAATTGTTGATCCAGGCATCCCGAGCAGCCCCTTCGGTATTGCTCGAATTGTCACTCTACAGGCCACTGGCTCGTAAGCTTTTTCTACTCGCGACGCACCATGAATTATCAAAATTAAATTTTGATAAATCACATTATGTTAGGTTTAAAACAAAAAAATATACTCAGCAGGATTTACACATATACCATAAAAATAACACAATCATGGAAACAAATCGACATGAGAAAGGCCTATAACAAAGTACTGAGGGAAATCATATGGCTGAGTTTAAAAAAGAGAGGAATAGATGAAGGTATTGTGGAATTAATAAAGAACATCTATAAGACGTGGTAGAATTGCATGCGCATAGACAGTAAACATTCAGAATAGTTTCACACAGAAAGAGGAGTAAGACCAGGAAGTGTGTTGTCACCTGTCCTATTTAATGTAGTATTAGATGTAATAATAGCTGAAGTCGAGGGACACAGAGATCCAACAGAGCTGAAGGTGATAGCATACAGTGTGCTGATGACATCACAATATGGGAGGAGACAGAACAGGATCTGGAAAGAGAATTACGGAAATGGTGGACTGCAATTGGTAAACATGGTCTGAAGATTAGTGCGGAAAAGACCAAAATAATGAAGATAACAAGAAACACTGGCCCTTTGAAGGATGTGTTGCTCGATGGCAAGAAATTGATATGGGTAGAATCGTTTGAGTATCTGGGATGCAAGGTAACTATCAACGGAAAGATGGAGGAACAAATAGGTCAGAGAGAAAGAAAGAGTGGAAAATTGTATTATCAGATAAAGGACGTAATCTGGAGGTGGAACATAGGTAAGGATGCGAAAATTCTGCTCTATAAAGTATATTACCAGCCCATACTGACTTATGGTTCTGAAACATGGACGTGGACAAAGAGAGACATAAGCAGATTGCAGGCGACAGAGATGAGGTTTCTGAGAGGGATAGAGAATGTCACGAGGAAAGACAAAATCAGAAACGAAAACATCTGGGAGAGACTACAAGTGGAAGCATTAGAAGAGATGTTAAGGAGGAAAAGATTGCAGTGGTTGGGTCATGTTATGAGGTTGGAGGAGGGGAGGATGCCGAAAGTAGCACTGCAAAGGAAGGAGACCAGTTGGAAGACCTCGGGCAAGATGGATGGACCAAGTGAAGAAACACGCAGAGGCTAAGGGAGTCTTGTGGAGAAAAAGTGATAGAGGGAAAGTCTTGAAATGACTGCCAGGCACCGGGCATCCAGATTTGGCTTTTCCATAGTTTCCCGAATCACTCCAGGCAAATGCCGGGATGCTTCCTTCAAAACGCCATGGCCGAATTCCTTTGGAAAAAAAGAGTAACTTACAATACTTGGAATTCAAATAGATCACAAACTCAGTTGGCAAGAATATATTACATTATTACTGAAGAAGTCAAGTAGAGCCACCTTTATATAACAACACTTTCTCTAACAGCGCATCTGGAACAAATTCATGGAATTCAGTCACGTCGTATAGCATAATTTTTTTGGGGAATCTATTCACAAAGTAAAAAAGTTTTATTAGCACAGGAAACAGCTGCCTCTTTAAAAAACTCAGTATTCTTACTATTACTTCTCTCTCTCTCTCTCTGTGTATATCTACATCTACATATATACTCTGCAATTCACAAAATTGTGGGTGGCAGAGGGTGCTCAGCACCAAAGCTAATCTCTATGCTGTGCATTCCAATCCCTAATGGTACCAGGAAATAAAGAATTCATATAAGAATCAGTCCGGCACCTTATTTCTCTGATTTTATCTTTCCTGTCCTTCCGACTCAAATAGGTTGGTGGAAGAAGTATTTCACTACACTCAAAAGTATATATATATTCTTTTATGTGCTTTGTAATAAAACGTTTTCACTTGTTTACATCTAATTAACAGGTACACAATTTCAATACAAGAAACAGAAATAGCTTGCACAAAATACAAACATCACTGTCATTAGCACAAAGAGGGATTAATTATTCCGGGACACTTCGGTTTAATAAACTTCCTAAAAGTATAAAACAGTTTGTAGATAATAAAGTTGTATTTAAAAGAAAATTACTGTCTTATGGACAACTCCTTGTATTCCATTCATGAATTTATTCTAAAGAATTAATTGTATCTAATATGACTTCTGGAAAATTCAGTTTTCAAAATTAATGTTTATTTTTTATTTATTTCTTTTGGCTTTGCCACTTAAAATTATTTTTAGCCATGATTATTATTCATAATATATATATTATCCATGACATATTTCACATCCCAAAGGTCGTCCCTCAGCAGGGATCTGCGCAAAAAGATTAAAAAATCTGCGGAATTGATTTGAAATTGATAGTATTATAAAAATCAAATATTAAAAAAAAATTGTTAAAAAATTGTAGTCTGATGTAAAAAAGTTTTGAAAATTTTCAAATAAAGTATTTTCTCGATGTACTTATTATCCGATTCATGAAATTATTAATCGAATCCTACATTAAGTATTTTTTTCTAATATTAAACTACTTGAGATTAAAAATTTAATAGAACTACTCTTTTTTTTCTTAGAAATCCGTTAGCTCCAGAAAATGGCTATAGTTTTCTTGTAATCTTTAGGAGGCTACATAACACTGCAAATTATGGAAAAAGTTGTGACCAGAAGTTTCGGATATTATCTGTGTGCCTAATAAGCTGATCCTTTTTGGCATTTATCACGATCGTTCCTTGTTGACCTACCAAGCTATAAATATAGTCTGCAGATCTCCCTGTAGATCAGGGGTGGCCAACCCAAATGATCTTGCGGGCCACATACAAAATTGCATATCTCCAATAGAGACTTTTTTTTTTGCAGTGAAAAATTGAAACATGAGTTATTACTGTGTTTACTATTTTTCTTACAGGTATACATAGATAATATAATAATAATGATACTATACGCATATTTTAAAGGAATATATAACACTAAAAATGAAATATAAAAAATAGTTTGTAAAAGTGTGATGAATCTTGCGGGCCAGAAAAATGTTCAAGGCGGGTTGGTCACCCCTGCCGTAGATGTTCAGACCTTATCTCCTTTCAATGCCCCTGTAGTGGCGGACCTGCTGATGCCCTGTGGTTGCATAAGTAATGTTCACGGGTTAGCTCAGTGAGGAGTGAAAACTCGGTTAGGGAGCGTCCATAAACTACGTGACTCGGTCTAATGGTGGGGGGCTGCCTGGAAAGCTACGCTGGGCTACGTGGGTTCCAAGCCAAGCCACGTAGTTTTCCATTCATATTATTTGTCTCAGTCAAGGTACAGAACACACAAGAGCATGTGAATGAAACATTTCCGTCTTTTAATTATCTCCGTATGGAATTTACGATGGTCTGGCAAGACAAAACAGTACAAAATGTCTTCTCGAATCAAAATTGGATGCCATAATGGTTTATGGACGCTCGCTTACAATCTTAGCCTCGTCAGGTCGGCAGACGAAATTTTGTATCCTCGTGTTTGGACTTCATCGACAGCTCGGCGACAATGTTGAGTAGCAATTGGCTCTTACTTACGGTTAGGGCGTTAGCCAGTTTCCGTGGCGGTATTTCCGAAGCGAACACCGAGTAAACCATTGGAACTTCGGAACTTCTTTACTCCACGTAAAAGTCTGATCCCATTTTAATCATCCTATTATACATTAAGGTACAAGTGGGCACTATGTCTCGACTCTCATTAGTATTTATTGATGAGATGTCACGTCTACTGCTATACAGGTCTACTCAGGTGAAGTTAATCTGTTTGTTGTCTTCCTGTGGCTGAGCGGCAACATTCGGGCCTGGTATTACGCTTGTCGCGGGTTCGACTCCTGGTCCAAACACCAAGATTACGATTTGCCTCAGTTTCCCGAAATCACGCGAATTCCTGGATGGTTCCGTCAAAATGTAAAGAAGAGTCAGCTAATTAGAATACACAAATAAAAAACAATAGGTTAATTATGAATATAAGTTGGGGAAAGAATTGCTTGCTGAAGACTTAAAATGTAAATATCTTGGCATTACATTTGATAACAAGCTTAACTGGGCAGGACACATTGGACAGGTGGGAGGAAAAGGTTTCAAAATTCTTCACTTGTTGGAGAGAGTGATGAGGGGACGCACGAGCGAAGTAAAGGAATTGGGTTACAAAACTTTGGTCAGACCATTCCTCGAATATGGTAGTGTAGTATGGGACCCACATTTTGAGTATCAAATACAGGAGTTGGAGAAGGTGCAAAGGAGGGCTGCTAAATTTGTTTCTGGAAATTATCGCAGAATGCAATCAGTGACAGATATGATAAAGGAGCTGGAATGGGATTCATTGCAAGACAGGAGGAGAGTGATGGGAGTGTACAGGGCGTATACTGGGGATGAGGCATGGAAAGATATTGCAGTAGGTATGAAAAGTAGTTCATGGAAGGGAAAAGATGACCGTGACCACAAGCTGGCACTCGATTTCAGGCACAAGGGTGTGGGAAGATTCTCTTTTTTAGGTAAGGGTGTCAAGGATTGGAATGAGTTACCAAGGGGAATGATGAATAACTTTCCGAAAACGTTAAAAGAATTTAAAGTTGAAATTTGTAGAGGACAATTGTAGGTGGGTGCAGGATAGGGGGAAGTTGGGTGTGTAGGAAAATTGCCACCGGAGCGTGTGATCTATTACAAATAAAAATTAAATGCCGTGGCCGAATTACTCACAATTACTTCACCCCCTTCCTTTCCCGCCTCTAGTGTAACTAGGCGTAGAGCCATAAGAAGAAGGGAAAAGCTAACGCAGTGTTTGAATCTTAATCAAGTTTATTACGTTGGTAGCTGAGTCCGCGAATTCGTCACGTGGTACTTGTGCTTCCTTCGAAGAGTACGCGGCCGATTTCCTTCCCGGTCATTGTCCACAGATTCTATCGTGACTCGAACAGTTCTTAGGTTGACTGGCAATAAAGTCCCAGACAGTGGAAACTAGAATACGTATTTTAGATACCCAGTCGACGGCAAAGTCCCATAGTCACTCTGTGAAGCCTTGTTGACGTAACAGAGCGTGCGATATTTTGCGAGTACGGCTGTGCGCGTATGTAGGGGGCGTGGCGGTGTAGGGGTGGGGCGCGACGGGCCAATCAGGAGCGGGCAGATATTGATCGCTTTACCTCTCGCGGTTTGTCCCCTCTCTACCTGGACGGCAGGCCGGAGTTCCCCGAGAGAAAGTTCCTCACTGGCAACCCGAACTAACGGACATGTCCATCATCGCCGCCACAACCTAATTCTTAATCGTTGGTTTCATTCGAGCTGGGACGTTTGTTAAGAATGAAACGAATAACCAGGGTGTATGCGTGTAGGCATACGTGTTCCGTATTACTGGTTCTGCCTAGGGTTACCAACTTACTCGGAATAAAATAAACTACTTATTTTTTGAAGAGTAAAATTATTAATGCAATGTTGTTGCAGGCCATGTTTTCCGCAATTGCTTAGTTAATTACTAATTGAAAGGATAATGCTAATGCAACTGTTTACAAGCTAATATAGACAAACACGACAGACAAAACAAAATAAACACAAAAATGTAGCAAATCCACAAGGGCATTCCGTTGTAAAAAAAAAAAAAAAAAAAAAAAAAAAAAAACTAATGTATATTTTACGAGAAATAAAATATTTCCGCATAATATACGGTTAGGGTAAAGTAAAGACAGGATGAGGAGGGTCATGGGAATGTAGAGGCCATATACTGGCGATGAGGCATGGAAAGATATTGCAATAGGTATGAAAAGTAATGCATGGAAGGGAAAAGATGACCATGACCACAAGCTGGCACTCGATTTCAGGCACAAGGGTGTGGGAAGATTCTCTTTTTTAGGTAAGGGTGTCAGGGATTGGAATGAGTTACCAAGAGAAATGATGAATAATTTACCGAAAACTTTGAAAGAATTTAAAGATAAAATTTGTAGAGGGCAAATGTAGGTGGGTGCAGGATAGGGGAAGATGGGTGTGTAGGGAAATTGCCATCGGAGCCTGTGCTCTATTGCAATTAAATTAAATTAAAAGTATACCAACAAGAAATAAATGATGATACATTATAATAAAGATGAAGAGTTTAGCGCAGGGTGGGGGGGGGGGGTTACGAAAAGTATTCACTGCCTTTATGCGATCAAATTTCACAGTGAAAATAATTTTACAATATGCGGTGGAATCGTTTTCCTTTTGCAGCCAAGTTTTAAACCCTTCATTTGGCAACCACTCGTCTCTGGAGAGACAGTAACATATCTGTATTTTCTTTGATAACTCACTCGTTATTTGTTTGTAACGAACAGGCCATGGCCGAATTTCTTCCCATTCCTTGCCCCCCATCCTTTCCCGTCTCTAAAGACCTCGCTGTTAAGAGACCGTTAAGCAGTTAAAAAAAAAAAAAAAAACGGACAAATCGCGTTACAACCTGACAGTCCGGGCGAAAACCGGGCGGTTGGCAACCCTGCGACAGACTCATGACAGCAAATAATCGTAATAATAAAAAGTAGTTGTTAAGCATAAGTTCTGCCCATTAACAACGGATTGT
>CM061914.1:176604473-176811812 GCA_031002005.1 Vandiemenella viatica | reverse complement strand
TGTCTACTTCTTCCATAATAACATGTATGGATATAATTAGATTTCAAGCAATTTTAGTTCATTTCACATCTTCAAGTTTACTTTCGACACTTTTGGTCAAATATTACCACCTAAGGAATGTATATACCAAATTTCAGACCGATGGGACAATTTTTGTAGTTCCCGACATATTAACGTGTTACCCTGTAGAATATTAACGTATCAGACACAACATGTGGATTTATTTCATCGTAAGTTGCAGGTAAATAATACCTATTATCATTGAAGGTTGCATCATCATCTAGGGCAGCTTCCAGCCGCTGGACGGGTCTGCTGGGAACAAAAGACTTGCCAGTGATTCCTGTCTAACAACTATTTCTCTTCTTCCACTGTCACCCAATGTCCTCCTCTTTCTTCAACACATTCCTTAACACCTTTAACCCATCTGTACCTCGGTCACATATGTGAAGATAAATATGGTGTCCAACATTCGCTTACTGTTTAAAGTTGTGGCCTATTCTGTGTATTAAGTTTGTTTGCGATTTATATTTTTGGTGCTGTGACAGCAAAATATTCTCAAATAATATTATTTAAGGAATGAGTGCATTAACATGATATGTCACAATATTCATACTATCTTTTTTTTAATTTGCTTTACGTCTCTCAACAGCGAGGTCTTTAGAGACGGGAAAGGATGGGGGCAAGGAATGGGAAGGAATTCAGCAATGGACTTTTTAAGGAAGCATCCCGGCATTTGCCTGGAGTGATTTGGGAAACCATAGAAAACCCAAATCTGGATGCCTGGACAGGGATTTGAACCCGCCGTCCTCCCGAATGCGAGACCAGAACGCTATCCGTTACACCACCACACTTGGTTTCATACTATCAATGGCTTAATGGAATGGCAATGTGGAATGTGATAAGTTTGTGTAGCATGTAAATATTTTATAGCTGTAAGAGCAACATATATTAAATCTCACCATCCGAGGAATGTGTGTACCCTTTCTTAGAACAAAATTACAATTCTTTCTTGTGTCCCAGTGCCTTTTTGCAGATTACAAAACAGAAAAATTCATATTTTTCATACTTTATAGGTTAGTATCTACTGCTAAATGTCACATAGGCTATGTTAGCATGTTACCTCAATGTATACACTAGTCATGAACAATTTATATTTGATTAGAAGTGTACCTGTCCCAGGTTGTCCAGCAAAGAGAATTGCACGGCCAGCTATCTTACCCTCCTTGATCATCTCTAGAACCACACCAGCTGCACGCCGTGCTGTCAGCTGCCCCACCATGCCCTGGGACACCTACACACACACAACACACAGTATGCACAGAGACATTCACCAGAATTTACCAAGTTATATGCTTCCATACATCAGTTACTAATCACAGGTGAGAAATACTTCAGATATATTAAAAATTCCACAAGAAATGAAATGAAATCAAAATATAGGGTGGGGAGGATATCTACATATTTGAATTAAAGACAATTAATACAGCCAGTTGGAACTACACTCAAAATTTTAACGGCTCTTCTCAAAATACCAAACCAACTTTCTGAAATTATACTTGCAAAACAGGATGATCAGCCAGCAATACATACAATCTAAGGTAATATAAAACAATGTTTGTTAAGACTCCTATAAGTACAGCGTTGTTATAAACTGTTAATATAATATTTACGTGTCTCGGTTCAAGGCTGTCATCTAGGCCAAGTCCTCTTATATGAGAGTGAGCTCCAATCCGTTCAATGCGAGTAATCTCGCGTACTTCTTGCACCTTAGCTGCTGCCGCGGCCTATAAACAAGTAGAATAAGTTATTTTATGAGGATAAAATAAAAAAATTAAAACGCAAGTACCATATTTAAAGCGAAACCCACCGCCATTTCTGAACAAATTCCAATCACAATCTACAACAAAACCTAACACGCGCCACACACTTCAGCTTTGTTTATTTTATATTGTCTCTGGTTTAGTGTTTACATCTATATAGCAACCAGAGCCAACGATATATCAAAGAGTTTTCAAAACTACCAGGATTCATTTTCGACTTATAGTTTATATATATAAAAAAAGACAATGGAACATATAAAATAAATTCAAAACACGTTCAGATACGAAATGTGGTGGCAGAGATGTTTCGGGTACAATTTTTAAAGGAGAATATTTTGTTATATCACCACACATAAAGTGATATGCAAAGACTGTAACATAAATTCTGTTTAATTTGAACACATTAATTTTTCAACAAAATTGCAACTATAACTTTACAAGAAATACTAAATAAAAACTAAATAATCCTAATGATACGAACCAAAGTAGTATTTTAACAAGTAAAGCTCAAATGATTTAATTCATGAAATAAAATTTATTCTAAAGAATTCGTTAAATAAGCCTCACTTTATATTAAAGTAATGTTTTTTAATTTACTTACATTTTTATGCGGCTTACACCCTATAGCAATTACCCTACGCACCTACTTTTGTATTTGATGATTTCTATTCTTATTATTTTTTTAACTTAAATTTATTTAGTGCAATCTACTTTTGCACTTTACGAATTTTAATTTCAGTCAATGTTTCAGGTACATTGTTAGTAATGCCTAAGGGATAGTAACCTATATGCTGCATGCCATTTAAGATTATACCTATATCTATTAACATACAAACTAGATATCATTTACAGAAGAATTTAACAATAAAACATTGGAGACGAGGGAAATGTTTATTGCTTGCTTGCTTGTAACCCTGTTATAAGATTGCAAAGGTCGAAATCAGTTATCGACAGGTAATCGATTGCATTGCCACCTTCTGGTAAGTTTCTAAAATATTGAGACTCGTTGACTGTAACTGACATTTGTTCAATTCCCAATGTTGGCAATACTTTTTACCGTTATCTAAGGTTCCAGATAGTAACAGATTAAATTATGGATAGCGGCATTTCGTGGAGAACCCACGTACATTCCAAGAACGTGATCACTTTTACCTAGCAACGATAAGCCCGTTAGATTAATCTTCTGCAAATAAGTACTGATAACAACCAATCAACATTGTAGTATCTTTTACAGATTAGTCTGACATTGACTACCATCAGTTATTCTTGGTAGTATCTTCAATTTATAGGGAATTAATACTTATATTTAATTCGGTACCATCGCAGTTAAATTAAATATAAAATGGTCAATGACTACAGTTTTTAAAACTATTTATTACTTTTTATTATTATTATTTCACGTGTATACTATCTTGAATTTTGATAAAATAATTCAATTGTTATATTGTGTTATTACCCCTCTTAACTTTCGTCTTAAGCATAGTGCTTGGCAAAACTGAGTGATGTCATAGATAATATACATACGACACAGTGAATTGCATATGGAGGATGGATATGAACCTTTTTTCGCGTAACCGTGATTAAATAAGGAGTTTGTGAAAACCCAGCTCTCTAAGTATCAGTGATTGCAACTGCATAATTTTCTTAAGTCATTTTCAGCATTCAAACACCGTTAAAGACGACGAAAAAGTTATCACCATTCGTCTACATCCCGACGCCTGTACATTCACACACTTCACTCGGCGCATGCGCGGAACGGTGAATACCCGTACTTTAACTGGAGGACTATGTAGGGGGGAAGCACCAGTTAATTCTGTTCAAAGAAAGATTGAAGATGTTTATGATGGCCAAATTACAAGACGTTTAGATAGGTAAGTCATTCTGTGAAACTACGAACGGGATGATACTTTAGCAGTTAATAATTTTGTTTTCCATACATCTCGTCGTGGATCTAATCTTTTATACCGTTTAGTTTTGTTTGTATCCTTTTACGACTTATTTTATCACAGTTTATTCAGTTATACGAGGATCTATGAGTAAACCGGTTGCGTTTTCCAGAGACTTTTCCTCTGGTTGTTGGTTTACCTTAACCTCAATTTCTCGGACACCACATACATCGAGTTATTTGTGTTGTGTTGGAGTGTTTCATATTTGTCGGAATTCTTGTGCATTCGCAATCAAGTAATATAAACATGAAATCAAAAATGTATTATTATGGAATTATTAATTAGTTAATTGTTTAGACGCATCGAATTTCCCATTAGTTTTTTAAACCGAATTCTGAGTACCAACACCTCGTCCTTTGTCGTTTAGAAATGATGTTTTCTACTGTGATTTTTTCGTGCTGAACCATTTATTGTGTATTCAAAATTTGTAATGGTGTAATAAAATACGTCAATTTTCCACAGATCTCAATATAAGAGACTGGCTCTGTAGGATGTGGAAAATTGTCAATTTACAGATAAACAGTTGCTTAACAAAATAGATGGAACACAAGATAATGTACTGTTACAGCATAATTTCCACATGATTATACGCCTACATGTACACAAACTACCGTAAATTATTTTATAGATATATTAGAAATAAATTCTTGGATTGATAGGGAGGAGATGTCAATTAAAAATACTTTTATTTTTTCCTAAATTTAATTTCATCACCTGCTGGATATTTAAGATGTGTTGGGAACTTATTGTAGATATGTATCCCAGAACCACTCTGAATTTCAGTTTGTGCTGAAGTAAAAAAAAACTCTACTTCTCTGAACTTTAAAGATGAGATCAATGATCAAAGAAAGATACATCATGTTTTTCTTCTTGACTGCATTTCGGATCTTGTTTCCAGTATGAATATCTTCTACTTGATCATTCATCCCAATCGTAGTTACGTATTTTGGAAAGCCAACTTAACATATGAGTTCAGCACAAATAGAGGTTTGGAATATTTGTATCAAATTCTTTGCATCTTTTGAAAACTCACAAATATATTATGTGTTTAAAATACTAGCAAAACTGCCTCTTATAGTTTTAATTGTAACTGACGTGGAGCATATGCCCCAGTGGCAATTTTTTTTAAATTGAAATTTCTTTAATTGCAAAAACACTGCTCATCTAGTTTTGCCCTTAGTGACTTTTTTAAATTCTTTCAATATTCCTGAAAGCTTAAATTGTTCAACATTACCCTTTGTAATTCATTCCAATCCCTGACACCCTTACCAACAAAATACAATTTTCCCACTCCTTTATGCTTGAAATTAATCCTGGTCATAGTCATCTTTTCCTTTCATTTATTACTCCTAATTCTAACAATATATGTCCAAGTTTCAGTGGCAGATTCAGGATTTTGGTTTGGGGGGGGGGGGGGGGCTTGACTCAGGCGAGGAGGAGGTCGCTGACAGAAATCTCATTATTCCAGGTTGCCACCCTTGTAAAAACAGTAGACCAAAAAAAAAGAAGAAAAAAAATTCCCCAAAATCCATGTCGCCAGAGGTGGCCTTGGTGCTTTTTTTTTGGGCGGGGGGCTTCAAGCCTCTGGCCCCCTCCCCTCCTCCCCTCCCCCTTGGATCCGCCACTGCCAAGTTTCTTAGCTGATATACACCTTACAAATTCCCTTCAGTTTTCTCCAGTCTTTAAAAGAATCCGTTTTTAGGTTGGTTATCATTTCAGTTTTTTTTTTTTTATATACTATTCTTCAGTAATTTCTGCAAACAAGTCTAATTGCCCCCCTGCATTTGATACACAGTCAACAGCAGTTAACAAAGGTTTTTTTTGTTTTTTTTTTACCTGAATTCTTTATTATGTCTGGATACCTATTCAGCTCTTTATTTTTTTGGTATTTATCTTAATTCTATACAAACTTTAGATATCCTGTCCAGATTTCCATGTAGCTGTCCACACTCCTTGCCCATTGTAATGCTATTGTGCAACATTTGCTACCAACAAATGGCGTAACTTTTTACAGTAAACCATTAACATAATCATTCATTAGAGTAATGAATAGTAATGGTACTAATATAATACCCTGTGGAACACTCATTTTCACTCCTACCTCTTTTGATACTACATTTCCTACTCTAACTTATACCTTTTAAGCTTGTCCAATTCAGATTTTTAACCTTGTTTACCACCATTTTATGACTGATTATGTCAAATATCTCAGATAGATCTAGTGCAACGCTATCAATTTGGCCTCCCTTGTGCATTGCTCCTGAAATATCTTGCTTATCGCCTACTAACTAAAATTGACATCAGCATCCTTGCCTAAACACACAATGCATTCTGAAGACTGATATCTTTCCTTATGGATTTTCTGAAGAGATCTCTCCATTAATTTACCCACCTCTGACGTCAGACTCGTCGACCTGTATTTTTCAACGTGCCGGTACTACTATCACACTTTGTCCTCTGGTAAGTAAACAGCGAACTTTCAGAATACATCAAGGTATTATACGATGTAATACATCTGAAGTAATATTACCCACTCAGGCCTTTTTATATATATGTGTTCCCAGTTGACACTTTTTATATAATTTCTTAATTCATTGGTGCTTTCCTTTGTCAAACATTTTTAGTGGCCTTTCCACAAAGGAATATCTTGAAGTTCTCTTGTATTTGAATTCACTTTTAAATTAATGGTATACTTATATTCTTCCTCACCATATCCTTTTTTTTCTTCTTTTTTTATAAAGCTGGTTGGATATAATCATCAGAAGTAAATGTAGTTGAGCTGTTAATCTTACCGGTTAAAATTTCTTGTTTGGTACTTGTACTGCTGTAGCTACAAAGGAAACCTATCAGTTTTTTGTGACATTCTTCTATCTCTCGCTCCCACAACTGAGGATTGCTTTCCAACTGACTCCTTGAGCTGCCAATTTTAATTTCTGTTAATATAGATGTCAAGACACCTCACAGTAATCGTACTCGGCCGATCTGCAGCTGTTGACAATTGTATGAAGTGTACGCCCGTCAGTACACAAGCTGTTAATTTACTTTAAATTTACATGATTATTCATAACTTGGTCTCTTGAACCATCCTATGTTGCTGTCCCAAATCAGAGTTAGTAAGTAACCGTAACATTTTTTTAAAGCTGTTAGGTCATTGATATGGTTTCTCTGTTCAGATTCCACTTATAATGTATCCTGTAATTCTCCAATGCACCTCTGGTTGCCATCATATTGCCAGGACTCAGAAGTACTGCTTGATGCAGTGCTGACAGTTAAAAAAAAAAAAAAAAAAAATCTGGTGCATTACTGTAAGTTGATTGGTAAGGAAATATATATTCATATCGCTGAACAGTGTAAATTTAAAAGGTAGCATCATCATAAAACGAGATTTGTATCTAAACCAGATTGTGATTAGAAAGAGGGATTCTTCTTCCCCACAGTCTTGAATTATCCAAATTTCTGATTATGAATGACACGTTGCAACCAGGGATAATTATTGTACAGGGTGATTATAATTAAAGTTTAAGTTTCAAAACGCGCTAAAAAACGAACCACTGATTAGAATGACGCCAAAATTGAACGGCGTATTATTGAAGAAGAGGGAAAGAACATGAACAAAAAAAAAAAAATAGTGTCAAATTTTAGCAACAGATGGTGCTGTAAACATCAGAATTTTGTCTACAAATGACAAACCGTAAAACATATCCCGCCAGATGGAAATGGGCTTTGTCTGTCCACAGAATTTTCCACAGCCAATCATTGTCCATTTCCATGCGAGCAAGAAATTCCAAAGCTTGCTGGCAGGTCAGAAGGAAACAACTCCTGCACATGGCAAATTTTGTACGGATAGCATTGCAGGATGTTTCGTAGAATGTTATGCACCGTGCTCACAGGCCTGTCCAATGTTCGGGCAATTCTCCATGCACTGCATGGTTGCACACCACCGCTCGACGCCTCCTGAACTGCTATGGCCACTTCTTCAACTACCGCCGAATCGCATCTTTTCCAGACTACACATCAAACGAACCTGAATTTTCGAATTTTTTCATCATATTCACCAGACCCATGACAGTCATCGGTCCAACGCCTTTTTTCATACCCTTGAGGGTCCTGAACTTCTGCAGAGCTACTGGTGCAGAATCACCATTCATGTTCTTTCCCCCTTCTTTAATAATACGCCGTTCAGTTTTGACGTCATTCTAATCAGTGGTTTGGTTTTTGGAGCGTTTTGAAACTTAAACTTTAATTATAATCGCCCTGTATATCCACTGAATAAGTAATTTATGTTGTTTAAAATATCCTCAATCTGTGCAAAACTGAAACATTTTGTTTTGGCAACATACAGAATAATTTGAGTCCTTAGTTCATTACATCCATCCCTCTGTCGCAGTCTTAACTTAACATTTGAGCAGAAATGCTGGACTTGCCAGAAAAAATGTCATTTACTTTGCTTACAGTTCAGATTTATTACATTAGTAAACGCCATGAAGGTTAATGAGACATTGTTGACACTGGCAAAATTTAAGTCAGGCTATGCAAATTACCTTGTAGGTAAAAAAACTTTCCTTTAATTCACTAAAACTTGTACTGTAGAGCAGCTAAAGATGATATTGTGTTTGAGTTAATAACTTTTTTTTATTAAACTGGGCCTGCCATCTCTGCTATGACTTTTACATAGAGCTGCTGATGCAGTTCATGTTTGTTTTCCTATTCTAGTAATCTTGATATCCATATGCTGAAAGTATTTCCTACTGGTATGTATGTAGAAAAAAAAAATCCTTAATTTCTGTAGAAGGTAATGAGGGAATGTATCAGTGAAGTTAAGGAATTGTTTTACAAATCTCTGTTCAGACCTTTGCTCAAATATGGTGGTTTAGTATGGGATTCACATTTTGAATATGAAATACAGTTTGACGGCGTGTAAAGGAGGGTAGCTAGATTTTTTTGTGGAAATTACTTCAAATGACAGAGGAGTGGGATTCATTGGAAGACAGGAGGAGGGTGAAGAAAGTGCTGGCAATGCACAAGGCATATATTGCTACAAACTGGCTCTCGATTTCAGGAATAGGGGTGTGGGAATTTTCTTATGTAAGAAAGGTAGTCGGGAATTGGAATACATTACCAAGAGAGATAAACGACTTACCTCTGAAATAATTTAAAATTAAATTTCATAAAGATAAATAGTAGGTAGATAATGATATTGCATTTATGGAATAAATGATGAAAAGTAAGTAAAATGGAAAAAATGTAAGGAAATTGCCATCTGGTAATGCTCTATTTTAATAAATTACATTTATTTTGAACTAATTGAATCAAACTATGTTTTGTACAGAAGTAGTAATATAGAGGTCTTCATATTATCTCAGTGTAATTAAAATGATGATTACATTTTGCAAGAAACCATTGTCTCTATTATATAAAGAAGTGAGATGTTGTCCTGTTACATTTTTTATTAATCATGTAGTTTTGAAGGCACAGATCAAAACTTATACAACTGAATCAGAAAATGTACCCAAAATATTTATTATTGATGCAAATGTTAAAAATACTTGGAAGAGTGTATGGTACACAAACAGTTTTTCAAAAAATCAGGAAATCCTTTTACCTGATATAATAAAAAAAAATGGCTGGGAAGTAGGAAGCTTTTGAGAATATGTAATTCATTTTCTGTGAGCTAGGTAACTTTACTTTTATTCTGTAATGCCCAGACAGAAAATAATCTAAAAGCTTACAGAATTATTCAGAAATTAAATTTAAAAAGTTTGCTCTTATTATCATGGTTCTCCGAGAGGAGCCATGTCGATTTGTTTAAACCTAACGTTTCGGCCATCGTGCTGTGGCCTCGTTAGATTTTAACAAACTGACATGGCTCCACCTGTAGAACCAAGGTAATACTTTCAACGACTGCAAAAGCCTGTGCAATTATTTGAAGTTTGTTCTTATCTGATAAAGGGCACAGCACGATGGCCGAAACGTTAGGTTTTAACGAATCGACATGGCTCCGTCTGTAGAACCAAGGTAATACTTACAACGACTGCGGAAACCTGCACAATTATTTGAAGTTTGCTCTTGTCACACATTTGGTTGCAGACTAGCTTGAAAAATATCGGCCAGAAGATGTTGTTCAACTGTATAATTTTCTATGGCTTCCTTCAATTCTACATCAAAGCTTAGATCATCAGTTCCCTTCTACAGATCTTCATATTTAGTCACAAGTATCTAAATTCCCAGTAAGAAGTCTTTAGCAACTTTACCAATATATAAAACTCCCTCATTTGTCCTGTGCTAACCATGGCTACAATGCAGATCAGTGACTGCCATGCAATCCCATTCACTATCCAGACTTGACAACAGCTACTTCTGACACTGATAAATTTGTGCTGTGCACACTATTTCAGCCTTAATTTTTGGACATCTGTTTTTATCTTGCTATTGTGTAGATCTTTTTTTAACCATTTTACTGTCATCAACAGATTTCGATTGTTTCTTATGTTTTATTGGTTTAACGTATGGAAAACTCTCTCACTGTTTCTGCACTAATTCATCATATTTTGTACCATCATTCTTCTTGCTACTGTTGTCACCTCCTCTCTTGCAAAATGCTTGAATCTGAAAATTTTACTTCACAGTTTTGTTTCCTTACTGCGTTTGTGAGTAATTCTGGTACCAACTGTGATCATCATCTATTTCTATCAGTTTGTAGCTTGAAACTGATGAGTAAAATGAAACTTCCCATGGGTAAATTCTTGGTTAAGAATTGAAGTGTACTTAATAGTGTTTACTTTTACTGGGAACACAAACGTCTTGATAGAGATTGAAAAATTGCACTTGTGATAGTTTTCCAACTTTACAACTTGATAAAAATGAGGCCTATATTAAGAAACTGTTTCAGCATTTGTATAACTGCTGCAATCTGGGGTAGCTGAAGAACTATTAGAACAACTCATTCATAGCAGAAGATCCAAAATGAGTAGGTGCATCACTATTTTGGTCTGTAGGTGGCCAGGTAGATGGCGAGAGGGCAGAAAAGGAGCTGAAAACCAGATAAAACCTGGTGAGTATGTTAGTTGAGAAGAAGATGTCCCTTGTATGTCAGTAATTATTGTAGAGAGTACAACTTTCTGTCAGAATTTCTTGGGAAAGGTATTTGGAGTGACCGTGGCTGCAGATTGGATGTATGAGGATGAAGAAGGGAAAACAATGCTGGCATCTAATAAGCCCTGGAAGTATAGCAGTGGGCTGTTACCAGGTTTTAGGTTGTTACTCCACACATGCTGAGTTCCTCACATGCTCTCTCCTTCCTGGCAGCGTAAGCTCTGAATGGACTCAGGCTAGCTTTTCTCAGGTCATGCTCTAAGCACAGTGACATCAGTCAAGAGGTGGGCATGATGTTTTAAATTGTGCAATAGCAATTGAACTCTTGCCTTGTTACAATTTTTTGTCCATATACTTACCTCTCAGTTATATCTTTAATTCCTCGAAAGTCTGTAGACTATGTTTCAGCTATAACTCCAGCAACTTACTTCAGTACTAGAGTATCTGATCTGCTTACCCTGTTGTAATGGTTATTGTACATGACTTTACTTTCCCTTCATATTGTACACTTTACTGTCCCACTCAGGTTTCATCATTGTGTGCATGTTTCCCAACCTTGTTCAGTTGTCCTGCCAATTTCTAAATGTTGTGTATCAATTTCTTTACTTTGCTTGTACATCTGTCGTCACTGTCTCCAAAAGATATAAGACTTTGAAAGTTTCCTTACCACTAGCAAAATTGCCAGCCAAATGATGTGTTTAGATATTAACATTTTATGTTTTGTTATAGCTACTTCTCCTCTGTGTTTATAAAAAGAAAATAGGCTGGGTCTTATTGGCATTTATTTTTCATCCACATTCCTATGGAGTGTGGCACTTCGTGGAGCAGAGAAGTGGACAGTGGCACAAGAGGATGAAAAAAAGAGAGAAGCATTTGAGATGTGGATGTGGAGGATAATGGAGAGGATAAGCTAGTAAAAAGCATATAATGTTGATGTATCGGAAAGGGTTGGAGAGAAGAGAAAAGACTGCAAGTCATAAGACGAGAGTGTTTGTTAAAAGACGCCTCAGGAGGACTCATTCATGGGGGGAGAGTGAAAGGAAGAAGGAGGTAGAAGATCACACTTAACATCAAAGAAAACAGCAACTACATGGAGATGAAGAGGAGGGCAGAAGACTGGAGAGCAGCCATGTGAAATCTGCCTGAGGGTGATGGTGATTCATTTGTCCATATTAATACCCTATTCATTGTCTTATAACTTTGAAAGTTTTTCTTGACATATCCTTCGCAAATGACACCTACAAACAACTTGTGATTTGAACATCACGACAGTAGTGCTACCTCTCACTTTTTGTTTTCTGTTTTAGTTACCTTTAGTCATTTCAGGAAACTGTTCTATCCAGAAAGCAGTGGCCAGTATGAGATATATTGGAGAGTTAATTTTACCCTACATCAGTTAATCATATCAGGAAATTTGTCCATTGATATGCACCAATAAGACAGATCTTTATAATCTGTTGTAGAGAACATATTTAAAGATCAATTGCTAAAAATTAAAGTATCAGGTATGTCTATAATAAGCAGGGGTGCTTTACCACCAGAAAGAAGAAAAATTTTAATAGCTATCTATCACATAGATTTAAGATAAGAAACAAAAAGCAGTAAATATGATTCCTTGCTTATGTTGGAAGGTCATTGCATATACAGACAAAAAACGTTAGTAATAAAATGTGATGTATAAAGACTGGCAGTTGGAGAGTAACTGGCAACTCGTGCAGAAGCAGGAATTCAGAGAAGGAATAAAGATGGATTCAAACATAGTATAGCTCCAGATCAGTATACTAATATACATTCATCTCAGTATTTGTTAAATGGTTCTTATTTTTCTTCTACGTCAAGTCTAAACATATTCGAGGGAAGGAAGAAGTAGCAGTGGTTGATATGGGGGCAGAGGATAGTCCATATAACAATGTACCATAAAAACAAAAAAGTAAAAAATCGGAAACAAGGTGAGGTTTGTCAGTAAAAATTGCAACTAGAAGAGAAAAGTTAACAGAATTGATGAGTGAGAAATATCACTTAGTCTTACAAAGCAGAAGAAGAAGATAAGTTGTTTAGCTTCTAATTTGAATGGAGAAAAACAAAAATTGATCACACAATTTGCGCATTGTAGTATTTCTAAACTGAGTTATTTATAGTTGTAAACATACAGGTAAAACCAGAATAGGAAGTATATTCTGAAGGTATTATGAAGAAACACCTACATAAAATGTATAGGGCCTGGCATGAATTATAGATGTGGATATGACATTGTACAATTCATAGAACTTTTTTGCTTATTGACATCAACATCATAAGCGGTGGTAATGGTGGGGGGAGAGAACGGGAATGAATTCAGCTATGGCCATTTGAATGAATATCCCAGCGTTAACCTAAAGTGATCTCAGGAAACCATGGAATACCAAAATCTGGATGGCCAGGCAGGTATTTGAACCCACATCCTCCAGATGCTACGCATGAGCATTACTGCTTAAATTGAGCCTCGGGCACTGCTACCTGCTGGAAGGCTGGAAATGAGCTGCAGTAATACTGGTTCTTACAGAAGGAGAAACAAACAGGTTTGGGAATGTAGACTGATTAACGTTAGCTGATTGGCACATCTGAATTCTCTGCGAGGAAGAAAGTGGTTTGAAAATCAGTGATATTGATTTAGGGGAGGTTATCATGTGAAACTCCATGCTGTTTCATATTAAATAACAAGAACTGCCAAGTAGATAATCTAGCACTGGATCTATGCAAGGGATTTGGCTGAATGGTGGTGAATCAGAGAACACTATTGCAGTAAATCAGGATGATGTATCCCAGTGGATGGAGGAATTGAAAGAGATAGGAAGGAAACAGTCAGAGAGGATGGAAATGAGAACTAGAGTACCACAGGAAGTGTATTTGAAACATTTCCATTAATTAATCTTGAAATGGGAAAATAAACTATACCCCCTGCCACCCACAATGTTTGTGAATTGCAGAATATGGATGTAGAACTCACCCAAAGTTTAAGACTGTTCAGCGGCCTAATCCTGCCTACATAAATGAGGTTTTATTGTATGCTTGTGTTCGTCTCGTGTTTCACAGCCCCCCTCCCTTCAACTTCAATTAGTGATAGGTTATTTTCCTTATCCTTTGTTATTTACGTTGCCTAAAACCTATTCCCTTTTCCTTAGTACAATCATTATTCTAATCAACAATTCTACTGGTTTAATTGGATTAAAACAAGATTATGAAGCATCTACAGATATCCAAACAGGATTATCTAGTTTGGTAGATCAACATGGAATGAAGATAAAAGAAAAAATAATCAGCTGATTTGCAGTATATATAGAAAAATTAAGGTTTTGTATGGTGATACTGTGTAGGAAGAATCATTTACAAAATGCATAAAGTGTAAATATCTTGGCATATAATGTGTTATTAAACTCAGCCTGGGAGGAGGCAGAGAAAGGTTTCTATTGGAGAGAGTGATGGAGGGGATATTCCAGGAAAATGAGAGATCTGGGAAACAAAACGTTTTGTCAGGCTTGAATATGGTGCAGCAGTATGTGACTCAAATTAGGGGTAAAAACTGCAGGAATTGGAGGGTGTATAAATGAAGGCAGGTAGATTTGTGTGTGGAAATTATTGTAAAGCACAGTCTGGTCATTGAAAGACTGGTGGGGTATGAAAAGAGTGCTGGGTGTTTATAAGGCATATATTGTTGGTTAGCTCTGGATGAATAATGGGAGAAGAATTAGGAATAGTGCATCGAAGGGAAGGACCGTGAGCACTTGATTTCAGGCATAACAGGGTGGCAAAACTTTCATTGGTTTGTAAGGGAGTTGGGAACTGGAATAAATTGTTGAGTGAGGTGCTGAAAAATTTATCTCAAACAGTGACAAAATTTGCGTGAGGTAAAATCAGATGTGTAGTGCAATTTCTACGGTGCATGAATTCCATCACAATTGATTAATAATGATAATAAAGGTAGATTACTGTTGCAAGGGAGTAGTCACAAGTGTACCACTGGCATACACACGTGAAAACTTCATTGCAGCCGTACACCGGGAAAGTTTCTGTTCTTACATCTTAACTATTATTTGGATGTGACGAGAAACGAAAGGATAATAATTATGAAATCCAACACTGGCTGAATCAGTCCTTTTCTTAAGGACACCATGGGAGGTGTACTCACCGAGCGTGGTGGGTTAGCAGTTAACGCTCTGGCCTCGCATTCAGGAGGTCGCTGGTTCTAATCCCCGTCCAAGCATCCAGATTTGGGTTTTCCCCCAAATCACACCAGGCAAATGCCAGGATGCTTTCTTCTAAAGGCCATGGCTGAATTTCTTCCCATTGTTGCTCCCCAGTCCCATCCCACCTCTAATGACGTCGACGAGGTGTAAAGCCATAAGCCAAAAAAAGAGTGAGAGAGAGCTGTTCCCATCTAACAGAAGAGTCAGCATTAACGGTGTCGTAGTCCTCAACCGTGTGTAATGCTGAGAGGTTTGGGATGTATCGCAGGCATAACACACAACTTGAACCTAGGAATTGTACGTCAACATTGTAAGATACTATCTAAATAATGAATAATTCTTCCGCAGTTGAAGTTTGAACCTTGTTTCAGTTTCAGATGCTGCCATAGTATCATAACGTCAGCCATGACATAGTCCAGTTTTTTTTATATACTTCAGGTAATATTTAGTTTCAAATATTAGTAAACAGTACTTGAGTTCATCTTAGTACAGTGGTTTAGACCTTTCACCACAAATTATTTGCCTTAGATGTGGCTTAGCAATTTGTCACCATGAGTCAGGTTGCACAGGCAAACTACTACTACATATTAAGCATTAAAATTGGCCATTTTATAAGAGCTATACCAGTTTCCTTAAAATATCTACAGCTCATTCTAAAGAAACATCAAGCTGTCAGGGTATGTAATAAAAGTATTTTCAAATTCCAGTGTATTTCACATAAATTGTTATAACTTATTCGTTGTCTGTTGAGCAGTGAATTTTGAATCTTTACTATTTTGTTGCCTTTTTCACATTTTTTATAGATCTCCTGTCCCTTCTACTCAGTTCAGCAAGGAGAAGCATTCTGTCTAGTAATCTCATTCTTCCAATATTAGTAACCTGAATTTTAACATATTGTGTTGTGGCTGATGTTAGCTCAACTCACAATATTCTTGTACCCATTCAACTTAAACAGTGTATTTCTTTAGTCTTCATGGACAGTTGTGAAGTGCTGGATGGTCATCCATTCTACTGTTAATTGGTTTGAGTTCATTGCTTTTTCTTTATTATTCTTCTTAAAACAAAAATGGGGGGATGGATTGTGGTTAGCTGAGTTTCTCACTATACAGCAAGCTCCTTCACTCAACCACTTCAAATGGCAATGTGGAACTTAAACTCCATGATAATGCCCTGTTTATTTTGAAGGCTTTAAAGGCTGAAGGCCTCCAATTTGCGAGAAAATGTATTAACTTGAAATTGCAAAATTTCAGTTATTACTTTTTCTGAAAATTTGAAGAATGTGTTAGTAGAAATTGGTTTATCTGGAGCACTCGTGACTGGAAACCTTGGCTAAAGTAAATGTAAAGTGTATTGTTTTACACTAGTTAAACAAAGGTGAAAGAAAATCAAAACTTGACTCAGTTCACAAGCTGAAGATAGTTTGCATCCTCCTGAGTCTTAATAAACCAGTGTGTGTCAGAAGTAGGAAAGCCAGCACCAAAAATTTAATATGCAATCTGAACACAGTATAATTCACAGACGCAAAGCAAGGTTTGCAAGAAATATATGTCATAGAAAATTCTTGGTAATAAAACTCTAGACCTTCAGTTTTCAAGTCAATGAGCTATGAACGCCGTGTTTCGCAGCTTACCACTACTAAGCAATTAAATTTTTATTTTATTTTGACACAGTAAGTTGACTTTAGTGAGAAGAGTGTAGTAGCCGTAGGAAATATGTGGTTTAAGAAAAAGAATTTTTGAATGATTAGAAGGTATGTTTGAAATGACAAGGAACAAAAATCGTGATGTATTACTTTCCAGTGGAAACAGGGAATGGCAAACTATTGACATTTGGTATATTTTTACCGAAAGAGGGATTTTATGGTTAACACAGAGTAGTAAAGACAAAAGTGGAAGTGGGTAAATTGGTAAGAATAAAGGAAATACAAGGATGGAAAATAAAAGTATGGAAACTGAAAGACAAAGATATCGAGACAAACTTTCAGGAATACCATGAACAGACAGAGGAGGTGTCAGCATGCAATTCAGAAAACACCTGTGGCAGAATGTTTCAAAGATAAAAGGAGAAGCCTTGATGGAACGAGAGGGAAAAGAAAGTGATAAAAGAGAAGATGTAATTACAAAAATGGAACATGGTGGAAAAAAGAAGAAATCAGAAGTAGTGCTAGGAAATATAAAGGAGATGTAGAATATTGATAGCGGAAGAAAATAATTACCGTGAGAAATGATTAGAGGTAAGACAGAAGAAAAAATACACACAAAGATGAAAAAGGGGAATTTGATAGTACGAGCAGAGGATATAAGGAAGAAATGAGATGCTTATTTTTAGCAAATTTGTGAAAGTGAGAAATAGTGCAAATGTGAGAGCAGTAGTAATGATTGAGGTGGAAAGGGTAAGAGTTGGAAATGGCAGTAAAACAAATGAAACTGGGATCGAAGATGATGACGGCAGCAGGACTGTTTATAGACTGCTGAACTGTGTTTGGAAAAGAAAAAGTTTGCTGGAAGTTTTGGGTAAAAGGACTGGAAATATGAATCTGTTAGAAAGTGAGAAGAAAGTACGTAGTAACCACTGAAGAATCATAATCATCACAGGTAGCGAAAGCCTAATAGAGAGCAGAATGAGAGAAAACACACTTGGAAATGCAATTATGAGAGGAATAGCACAGCTTCCAGAGGCAGATCAACAGAAGATTCTAATTATAGTATTAACCTTATGAAGGAAAATGGAATTACTTTGTGAAGTTATTCTTAGACTAGGAGAAGACATGTGACATGTTACTGAGAATGAAAGAGGTAATCAGTACACACATAACAGGGACTGTACAATCATTTTATATCTGTTGTAGCAACATCCAGATCAAAAAAATTGGACTAAGCCAAGAAACTGTTTTGAAGCCACTTGTATTCAAAATTATTATGAGTCAAATTGTGAAGGAGTTAAAGGACACTGGAGGTTTTCAATGGGAAATATGGGATGAAAATCAGTGTGGGGAAAAAGCAAGATGAGGATATGAAGTAAAGTAAAGATGTGTGAAGTGTAAAATAAATTCAGCAATTTACAAAGTGAATAAATGCAGTTAGACAAGGATATTGGCAAAAAAACATTCTTTGAGAGAATAAGGCTTCGATATGGTAAAAGGGTCTTCAGAGTGTAAGGCAATGATGATCAAAATCTACCATGTAGCAGAAACTTTGACTACAACAAAGAGAGAGGAAATGGAGTAAAAAATGAGAATGTCAGAAAGGAGATTGGAGTTAAGAGACTGAGGAGAATGGAAGAGGCGATGATGCCTTGATAAATGATTGAAGGTGAGGTTGAAGGAATCAGGCAGACCTGAAGCAAAATGGAACCTGTATTAGAACACAACATGGAGAAGTAAGCAGCCTTCATCATTTTCTCCATGTCCATTGCAACAAAACCTGCAGTTTTCTTCCTTTAAATTTCTTCACTTCTCCAAACATATATGTTTTGGAGTTAATTTTAAACATCGTATGATAACAGTTAAAATACTCAAATTTTCCTTCTTTTCAGTATTCCTAGACTTTGGTAAAAGGTAGTCCTATATATGCACAGTTTAAGAATATTGTTTCACAGTTCTGTATCAGTGTCCAACACTAACAAGTGTCTGCATTTAAAGTGGAGATTGTTAGCAGAGGTTGCTATGGTTTCTTTTCTCTAAGCATGGTTACATTCACTTGAAAACCAACAGCCTCTCATACATTAACTACTAGGCATAATATGCAAAGAACATATGCACTAAATTTTTTGTGTCTTTCGATTCAGTCGCATATTTGTGCCCCAAAAATTTATATTCTTGGTTTGTGATCAGTCAGTGCCACTGGGTGTCTTAAATACATTTGTTGTAGGTCTAAGTGTTAACAAGTAAAGCATCTACATTAGCCATAGCAGCAGGATATCAAAGAGCTCAACATACTTTTTCAACCATTTAAATCTTGCGCACAGAATATTGGCTAAGACATTTGCGTTCATGTTTGGCAAAGTTCGCCGGGAAACGCAACCCACTGTTAGCGCTACAAGGAAGAAACTGCTCGCGGCGAGCGAGCGCTCAGTTTCCGGCATTGTTCGACCGTCGGCCGCGGACTATTTCATAATAATTACGCTTCATAAACTTGTGTGCTAAGCATTTAAATGTGACGTAATTCATTAGCTTACCTTATAAAAGATGCTGGAAGTGTTGACCCTCTTGTGTAATGCACATTTCACATCTTCTGAACATTTTTCGAGACACACGCTGCCCTAACTGACTTAATGATTTTTTGGGTGACTGTTCTAGTCGAAAAGCGATATCGTCAATTTTCTCCTCTGTGAGAATACGGTTGACCGACAGTCTCTTTTTGTTAAAAAATGAACCCGTTTCTCTTACTTTTTTAACCATACGCAGAATTGTTGATTTAGCTGGCAGTAAAGCGCCAGGAAATTCGCGACGAAATTTACTGCGACACTTTTTAAACGACTTCTTCTTCACATATGTATCGTAGAGAAATATTCTTTGTTGCAAACTGTAACGTACCATAATTTTACTCACACTCAAACACGGTAGAGATTAGTAAGAGTATGAAGCCCCAAACCAGCCAAACCGCGAAGAAACGTTTATTCACAACACTGATTAATAAGAGACTGAAGTCACAAACTAGCTACAATGCAAAGAAACCGTTCTTAACAATGTAAGGGTCCCAATATACTGCGTCACTGCACTGTTGGGGCAGCGGAGGTGTTAAACAGTGCGGTGATTCACGGCGCCGTGGCGGAAACTGCTGGCACGACTGACCGAGCAAGTTGCCGACGGCAACAGACTGGGAGGGTTGCGTTTCCCGGCGAACGCCCTGTATTTCCATTCTCTTTTAGTGAGTTTTTGTCTCCATTGAAGTTGAAATAGTTAAAAGAAACTCGTTCGGTCAAAAAAGAAACAACTTTCTTAAGGTAATTAGTTGTAGCACTCAATCTAATTTAAATGAATTAATTAAAGTCGGAATAAATAATTAGCCATATTTCACCCTGGGCTTTACGGTTCGTCGACGCCAAGGTCGTTAGTGTCGGGAAACCAAGCAGAACGAAAATCTGAATGTTTGGGCGGGAATTTGTTCCCGTCGCCTCCCTAATGCAGAGTCCGGATATTACTGATAACTAGAGTTTGGATCTTTACAAGTCATATTTGTTTCCTGCCTTCTTTTTGAGCTGAAATGCTGATTTAAACACTGATTCAACGTTTCTGGTTGTATTTTATATAAATGCATATTCAGACCATTCTCCTAGTTTTGGTCATTTTTCGATAATATTTATGGTCATATTTTGATGAAAAATCTCGTAGTTTTTTAATAGTACTGGGAATTCACTAGATATAAATGAGAAGAAATTAAGATAATTATTCACAGAACTATACTTATGCTCTACAGATAGAGCGGGGAGGGGGGGGGCTAATTTTCACTGTAGTCAGAATTCGCCAATCAAAATCAAGAATTAAAGTTATTCATTATTGTCACTCTCTAAACGTAATGTTCAGCCCGCCTTTTAATATCGACAATGCAACAGAAGCATGTCTCTGTCGATCAACATTAATCAATCAATGAAAAATCCTGCATTGGATCAGTGAGTAGATTTCCTGAAAGTGCGAAGTTACGTAAGGGTATTTAAGAAGCAGTATTTAGTACAGATTAAAGAGTTCTATTCTGAAATTTAAGTTACTTCAACAAAACGATTTAAAATTTAATATCCCAATGGTGCAGGGAGTACACGGAAGCAAATTATGCTGTCTACATGAAAGCGACACTACTACATAAAATGAATGATAAAATAATTGAGCATGTTATGATATATAGTAAATTTAAATGTTTGGTCATATTTTTCATTTTTAGGTCATATGTTCCCATTTTTATGGTCATATTTGCCTCCATATTTCTTTATTTTTTTGGTCATAAAGACCCACAAGATTGGTAGACATATATCTACCACAGGTAAAATGAAAATACTAGTGGCACAGATCTTCCTAAAAAGTGAAAATACATTTTCATTTTACGTGAGTATGAAGGGAGCATTAAATCTTAAAATACTTTTAATTGTTTTCGCACCCGATGAATGAAGAGTAAGATAAATGTAGCGTGCAATGATGTGTGTATGTGGAAGGATGCTGTACGATAAACCTCGGGTATTAAGATGGAGTTTAAACGCGATATTCGCGTCAATTTAACGAGGTACAGTCTTATCCGGTCACGCAGGTGAATTATCATCCTGTAGACGTCACGCTTGGATTTACACCATTCTTACGGACGATTGCGTAACATTACTTTGACCAGATAAAAGATTTTGTGTTAAAACGATTCACCTGAACCATGTTTCTGGAGACGTCACACTGTGATTTCCACCATTCCTACGAGCGATTGTGTAACATCACTTTGATCCGATAAAAGATTTTGTGTTCTACATCTATACTCTCTGATTCACAAATATTGTGGACGGCGGAGGGTGCTAAGCACCAATCCTAATTCTGTGCATTGCAATCCCGAACAGAAAGAGGAAAGAAAGAATACATAAAAGCGTCAGTACGCCATCTTATTTCTCTAATCTTATCCCTTCCCAA
The DNA here is from genome assembly GCA_031002005.1 of Vandiemenella viatica. Taxonomy (NCBI): domain Eukaryota; kingdom Metazoa; phylum Arthropoda; class Insecta; order Orthoptera; family Morabidae; genus Vandiemenella; species Vandiemenella viatica. The sequence continues at coordinate 176,790,133 of CM061914.1, read as the reverse complement.
TTCACGACTCTGCTCGTTTTTCTTTTGTTAATTCTGTTTTTCAACGTACATTATGTTCTCTGTTCGTTTTTATAGTAAGAAAAGAAATATGGAATCACGTTTATGCGATACCGTGAATGCGTTAATAAGCGTGCGATAAAAGCTTTCATTTGCTTGCAGAGATATTAGCATTTGTCTTTACAGCAGAGGAAATTAGTTATTTTAGCTTATAATAATTATTTTAGCTATAAGCCAACCGGTCATTTTTTAGGTGCTTAGAAGCTAGTTACTAACGAAAATTTAACGGAAGAACTGTTGTCAGATAAAATTGTCCAACATGTTCTACAATATAAAGCTCTAAACATAAAATACAGAATAAGTCTCGGTGCAATATTCTACAATCTACCGAAGTGTGCTTTAACATTTTAATAATTTTCATTTGTTTACGAGGATAACTTGGACATTGTTCCTATTGACCATACCGAATAAAAATAGTATCATGCGAAAGAAACATCGAAAACCACACAGGAAAAAATACATAGAAGTTTAACTTCTTGTGACCGAGCGTGGTGGTGTAACGGATAGCGTTCTGGCCTCGCATTCGGGAGGACGGCGGTTCGAATCCCCGTCCGGGCATCCAGATTTGGGTTTTCCATGGGTTCCCCAAATCACTCCAGGTGAATGCCGGGATGCTTCCTTCAAAAGGCCATGGCCGAATTCCTTCCCATTCCTTGCCCCCATCCTTTCCCGTCTCTAAAGACCACGTTGTTAAAAAGGGACGTTAAACTGTTACAAAAAAAAAAAAAAAAAAAAAAAAAAAAAAAAAAAAAAAAAAAAAAAACTTCTTGTGCGTGTATACACTGATACATGAACCAGTTTATATATATATACAGAGTCCGGCAATAAAACCTCCCTGATTTTAATATGTTGTCACATAAAAACTAAATATGATAGAGAATAATTACTTTTATTTATGAAAAATACATACTTTGCCATTTTAATTATTTGGTTTTAAAAATTATATCTGCTAAATGACGTCTACATTGTTGACACATTGACCAAGTCTATCCCGAAAGTTCTCCATACATTTTCGTGTCATTTCTCTTGGAATGGCTGCCAATTCTTTGGTAACGGCCTCTTTAAGTGCTTGAAGTGTTGTGGGACGATGTTTGTACACTATAGACTTTAAGTGTCTCCAAAAATTGGTGAATGTTGCATAGACCCACTCACACGCGCCAAATTTTCCGGCGTTGTTGCAGTCCGAGGACGGCCTGTAGGTTTTCTTTTTAGTGCTGAACCTGTCTTTCTAAAGTTTGACACCCACAGTTGAATAGTTTTTCCATCCGGGGCACGATTATGTAGGCCAAGTTCGGATCTACTCCGAAAATCTCAGAACAGCTGCTACGAATAAATTCGTTCACAACAAACGCACGATGCTCACCAAGCCACATGGCGCCCACTGAAAATGGCAGGTACACCTCTTCAAAACAAAACACATTCCACATCAGTATCCTCACTACAACCCGGGAAATGCGATAGGTTTTTTTGCCGGACCCTGTATATATATATATATATATATATATATATATATATATATATATATATATAAGTGAAATTTATATAGATAGTTATTTCATATAGCTACGCAACAGAATAACGTTGGAGAGCGATCAAAGATATTACACCACAGCGGGAATTTGTCCAATAAAAGGAAAATAAATTAGTCACGCGGTCGTGTTTGTTGGCATTATTATTACATTTAATCAATTCTACGCTTATGATTAATTGATTATATTCATAAATGAGACAGCCCAAACTTTGCAGCGATATCAAACAAGGGGCACTCGATACAATATTAACTATATTCATCAATACATTAAAATCACGAGTTTTATTTCTTATTTCAGCTTTAAAACTGATTGTTTCGCTTTTAAAACATGAACCTCGTGGAAATGGAATAAAAGTTACGTTGTCAGTGTATTCTTGTAATGGTGTAGAGCTAGGGAATCATTCACATGGGTGGCGAAACTCTCTCAAGCACCCTCACTTCCCCGATGAGTCTTCTCGTTCCGCTGTGCAGGGTGTGCCCCCCAAGGAACCTCTACACTTTGGGGGCGTCCATTAATTACGTGAACAGATTTTTTTTATTTTTTTTTGATTTTTTAAATCGGGATCGCCCCCTAGACCTTGGTGAGTATCGGTGAGATCCTGTGGGGACAAACCTTTACTAGGTGAGCATTGGCAAGTGAGATCTGGCGGAGGACCTGCCCCTCTGTGAGACATCTGCTGGCTCCCCTCTCTCCCCCACCCCCCGGTGAGCATTTGGTGAGATCGGGATCGACCTCGGATTCTGGAGACCTTTTTTTATTTTATTTTTTTCTCTCTACTGTTCTTGAATATTGAAATGATGACGTGAGTTTTCTGCGGACTTCTCCCACCTCCCTTGGTAAGATTTCGTCTGATCCTCCTCCCCCTGTTTGTACTCACGTAATTAATTTCGTTGACACACCACTATAGCTTTGACTCTTCTTCTTCTACATCAGCTTTCTCCCAACATTGGGGGTCGACTGACTTTGATGAGTTGTACTCATCATTGGTATGGTCGTATTGGTGCTTCATTTTAAGGACCCAAGCCCTTGCTGACACCCAGTATCTTATACCTGCTGCCAGGTCGTACAAAGTACTAACGGAAGAAGAGGAGTGTTGCCATCTGTCTGCGAATCCTGTAACTATATTCTGAATGTGACGAATGTATTTTTTTGTTTGTTAAATGTGTAGTTTATGAGGCAGAGGCATTCGCTTTGATGACCGCGGTAAACCACCAAAAATCCCGCAGTCAGTACGGCTGGTACGTGGGGGCCCTGAGGCACAGTGGCGGGTTTCACTCAAGCTTTGACTGATGGCCGTTTCTTTTTACAGATGTGTCCGCAGTGGTGGACATTGTCCCCGAGCTTGCGAGCCAAGAAGATGGACGACTGGCCGCTCAGCAGGAAGGACACTGTGTTCGCGAAAAAGGACACGGTTGTCTACCAGGGGCGGCGCCTGCTGCCCGCCCCGACTCCGGAGCCACAGGTGCTGGTCCGGAAGTTCCTCTTCCCGAACCTGGTAGGCTCGAAACCGGGACCGAGTCCGTCGCCACCGCCAGCGACAGTGGCAGCGCCGACAGCGGCCAAGGACACGACCAGCCACACCGCGGCCAAGGTGTCTTCAGCTCCGCGACCTGCGACCACGACGGCAAACGCGTTCAGCAAAGTGCCGATTCCTCCAGTCTCCAAGCCCGTCGCGCGCAACACGTCGAGTCCAAACTACATGCCGCTGGCACCCAAGGCGGACGAATCTGCTCACTATTTTCTGGTAAACTCCGACGGTTCCGCGGTCAGCCTGTTGTCCGTCAATGACGGACCGGTTGATCCGACAAAGCCTCCCAAGCTGATGCTCAAACGCAACGTGGCTCCGGTGATGACCACCGCGAATGTCACTGTCCCAGCGGTCACCGCGACATCGGGAAACGTCAAACTGCAGCTTCACCCGGTCACCTCCGCTGACGCCAACATTCTGCTCCAACCCAAGACGAGCCCCGCGGTGATTAACGGCGTCGTGGCATCGTCCGGTCTCAAAGCCACCTCGCCTCGCCCCGTGCTGATACAGAACGTCGGCGACGGTGCAGGTAAGACGTTGATCCTTCAGGGGAACCCGTCAGCCGGGAAGCAGGTGATCCTCAAGAACACGGAGCTGAGAAAGTTGATGCTGCAACCGGGAGGGGGCGTCGGTGCCAGTGGCAGTGGCGGGGGCATAACTCCGATGTCGCTTCCTCCCGGAGCGAAGACAGTGTTCATCAAGGGGCTGCCCACGGCATCGTCGGGGGAAGGCAAGCGCACCCTACTGCTCCAACCCCAGGAGAATGGCGGCGGCGCAGTGGGGACGAATCCGGCCAAGTCTCCTGACAAAACCGGCACCTTGCACCTCGAGCTGGTGGTCAATAGGAAGTTCCCGAAGATCGCTCCGGCGCCCACGGTGACGACGTCGACGACTGGGACCAGGCCGAGCGCGTCGGTGTCGCTGCCGCCGTCGCCAGGGGGCAGCCTCATCACCGTGCCGCCGCCTCGGTCCCTCGGCAGTCCCATGTTCTCTCCCAGCGACTGCCCCAAGCCGGGACCGCGGCTGGTCAAACAGCCCGCCAGGGACCTGGAGGTGTGCGAGGCCTCCTGCCAGACGGAGCTGTGCTCGCTCATCGGCGCTGACAGCATGCTCCAGGTCACGCTGGACGAAGTCCCAGGTGAGTCCTAGCTCACAGTACAGCCAACTGATTGTACATTCATTAGGTTATTTTTCTACATACTCTCCATGTCGGTTTTGGCACTTCTCCCTTTGTGGGACGAGTTTGAATGTTCCCTCCTGGGAAAAGTTCTGTCCTTGCGTGTTCAGCCAAGTTGTCGCGAAGTGTTTCACTTCCTCGTCTGAAGCGAATCGTCGGCCTCTTAGATGATCCTTCAAGTGAGGAAAAGGTGAAAGTCACTTGCAGCAAGGTCCAGGCTGAAGGGGAGCGTCTATAAACTATGTAGCTACGTTTTGGCCTCCTGTGAAACCTCCCTCCCCCCACGTACCCTGACGTGGCTTTTGCCTCTACTCACCCCTCGCTCGACCCCCCCCCCCCCTCGTTGCCTTTTGGCCTTATTGATTCCAGGAGACATTTTGTACTAGTTTCTCTTGTCAGACTATCGTTTTTTTTTATTACTTATGGCTTTACGCCTCGTCGACGGCTAAGGTCATTAGAGGCGGGATGGGACTGGGGACAAGGAACGGGAAGGAATTTGGCCATGGCCTCTTTGAAGGAAGCGTCCCGGCATTCGCCTGGAGAGATTTGGGTAAACCATGTAAAACCCAAATCTGGATGCCCGGACGGGGATTCGAACCGGCGTCCTCCCGAATGCGACAGACTATCGTAAATTACATACAAATATAATTATATGACTTATTTTAACTATGACAAATAATATGAATGAAAAGCTAGGTGGCTTGGCTTGGAAACCCCCCTTCCCCCACGTAGCCCAGCGCAGCTTTCTACCAAAACTCTCCCTAGACCGAGCCACGTAATTAATCGACGTTCTCTAGGGAGGGTGGTCGATGATCCTCGTCGGTGACGTTTTCTCTACCGGCCGCAAACTGTCGACGCCATTCTGCGACATGCTGACGAGACTTTACAGTCTCTCCATAAACCTCTACCAGCTGCCGGCGAACTTAAGCCGCCATTGCATGTTTAGCCGTCAGAAATCAAATAACTGAGCGAATTTCTTCGCGAGACCATTTTTCCAAATGGGTAGCCATTTTTGTTTACCTACAACTAGCGCCGTAAGTGGCGGGTGGCTGAAACTCTGCACAGTGTCTTTGAATCACCGCACAGTACCAATTTCTCTATAACGGACGAGACTCCGATAACATTGGCCCTGTAACCTTAGTTTCAGATCTCCCCTGGTATTAGTGAAAAGTAACGAAACCTGGAGCAGGATACCCAAGTCTGACCCCCCCCCCTTTTATTTCACTTCGATGGTGCTGCTTTATGGCGGAATATATTTGGATATATAGGTACCGTACCGAAAGAAGTAACGTGTTTTGAAGTTTGCAGGGTTCACCAAATACATACGTATATTCCGCCTGTTACACTAATACTGCTTTGAATAAGAGTGAAAGTTTTTGCAGAGGTGCATTAAACAGCGTTTCTAGTGTTCCAAAGGAAGAAAGTAGCAATCTGTCGACTGCAGTGTCTTTGACAAATACTATTCCATGTCACTAAATCCTTTTTTTGTAATCTTTCCAACTTTTGTTTTAAATGTCTGAAACATCCAAGCCAAAGACCCTTCGACGTTTCCTAAGTCGGCCCCCCATAATTCATATTAAAATTTTGTAAATTTATTAAGGTGATTTGAAATGCTGTTTCAGATAGCCAAAACAAATAGATACATTGGTGAGGAAAACTGGTGGTTTTTGTCGCTACTGGAAGAACTTATTAGCGTACAAACTTATCGCTTTTTTCTTAAATGGCAAACTATCAAATATTGTGAATATCAAATAAGCTAAATTGGTTTACACCGCATGGTCAAATGTTAAAATAAAACTTTTTAATTTTAATGTACTTTTCTGACAATTTTTTGTTTTGTTTTTATGAATTTATTATCCGTTCAGCAAATATTGCTGTTGACGCTACCAAAAAAAAATTGTGTATATTCTTTTTCTCAGTTTTTTTGCAACTTTTTAGTAAAATATTAATTTGAAGACTGTGTTCAGATATTTACTAACTTTTCTCATGCAGGCGATTTGAAAATATACCAAAGAACATATTCCGTTAAAATTAAACTTAAAGATGAGACAACTGAAAGACAAAACGAAGCTCCAGCTTTGGTCGCTTTCCTCTACTATTACTGTGGGTGGCGGAGTGCGCGTTGCATATGTAATCATTTACTCATCGGAATGGGTACGGGGGATGTAGCAGGAGGCGCCCATGGGCTATTTTGAGGGAACATTTAGGGATTAGCTTTTACTGTATCAGGATGGCCGGAGACCTACTCCCGCCGTATCCTGAATTTTCCCCTCGATAAACCCGTCCTATTCCATTTCCTTATCTCTCGTGCAAAAAATTAGTATAAAAAAGAATCGGTTCTGGTCTTGATTTCTCTTACCTTATTTTTCGGTCATTTCTAGGTATGAATGTTGCTGGTAGTAATATATGTTTCCTGCCTTCCTGAAATAGGTCTGTCGTGAAATTTTCAGTATAGCTTCTGCCAAGAGCAACGTTTTCGGTGTTCCAGATCTTAATGTCAACTTTACTCTTTCTACATCGCACTTATGGTTTCCCTTCAGCTGTATAGGCCTATATACCTGTCAAGAATCGGACGACTTCTTTGGACCTTCTCCAATGCATCTGTTAACCCCTTTTCATGGGGTCCCCATACAGAAGAACAGTATTCTAAGTGAGGTCGCTGTTAGTGCTTTGTATGCAATCAGTTTACAGTTTCACCCTTTTAACCAACTGTGATCAAACATTGTTTCCCAAAAATTCCAGCATTGATCACCCTCGTTTTAACCAATATCACATCTTTGTGTAGACTTCTCCCAAAGCTCTACAAATCGGCTGGCTAACTCAGATGTAGTATAGGATGCCATCGCCTGTCGAAAACATGTTTTTTTTTTTTTTTTAATTGAGATGATTGCGGGCAAGGACGAGGCGAGAAATCAGCAGTGGCTTTTATGAAGTAAAACTTTTCGCATTTTGGAAAAAAATGTAGTACTGAAATCTAATTGTCCAGTGACAGGTTCGTTAGTAAATATTAAGAGTCAGTTCAATATATACTTTTAATACGTAGTTCACTTTCAATTTCACAACTGTTTTTTCATATTACATCAGAAGGTACTTTTAGATTTATTATATTACAACAGTAAACGTTAGTAGTATACACATAGATAAAAAATAAGACCCCTATAAGTCAGTGGTACATAGATTTATTTTTCACATTTTACAGATCTTTGGAGGTTGAAAAAGGTTAAGAATCGCAGCTCTAGCCAAAGGCCTGGCTTTAAGATATTCTGGTGGCGGGGAAAAAACCTAGAGATTAAACAACGAAGAGATACACAATAAAAAATGATTTGATACAATTTTTTGGGGGGGATTTTTTTTTTTTTAAGTGAAACTTCTTTAGGATCTGTAGGGAGAAATTTGCTATCATTACGAGATACGCGTGCGCACTTCACGTTCTGCGCATTAAATCTTAATTTGGCCGGCCTCGGTAGCGTAGGGGCTAGAGTGCTAGCTCCACGTGCCGAAGGTCGCCGGTTCGAATCCGGCCGCGGGCATGGATGTTAAGTGTTGTGTGTCTGTGTGTGTGTCCTGTCCGTCCTGTGGCGTCCGCACTTTGAAGACTATATAAACACTGGATTTAACTGATTCACTGGAAGCTTTAATATAACACATTGAGCTGGCTGTATGGCCTCAGCTGCCAAAAGCCATTAAAAAAAATAAAAAAATCTTAATTTGCTTTAGTACTCACCGAAAATCACGTGACGACGTCAAACTGTTCATTCACATCCGAAGGAGTCGCTAGTGAGACAGGCAGCAATATTTTTAGTTGCCTTTTTTTTCTATCGTTTGTTTTTTGTTTGTTTATATTGGTTCGATGTAGATGGTTTCATTATATTCTCTCGTCGCCATTATAGTAAGAAACGAAATAGGCGGAATCAAGTTTGAATCGCGATACAGTGAACGCATAAATGCACGTACAATAAAAGCTTTCATTTTCATGCACAAATATTACCATTCGTATTAACACTGCAGGTAATTAATTATTTTAGTTATGAGCCAGAAATATGCGTTAAGCTCGTCATTATTAACGAAACTTGATCGTAACAATGGTTACCAGATAATTTTTTTGCAAGTTGTTCTCTAATATAAAAGCTCTAAAGGCTCGAAGCAATACTCTGTAGTTCAAGGAACTGTGGTTTGTTTACGAGAATAACTTGCAGAAAGGTCCTATTTACGTTACAAAGGCAATGAAGATAATATCGTCCGTGCACTCGAGGGCAAAAGAAACATAAAAAAATTATACAGAAAATTTATATAAGCTTCACTTCTTGCGCTGATACAGTAATTTAGTTGCAATACAGAGATACTGATTGAGCCGCGCGATGAGTGACGGTAAGGCACCAGAGATACTGATTGAGCCGGTAAGGCACCAGAGATAACTTTGCATGGCGAGTGCCGGGTTCGGTCTCTGTCCAGTGGAGGCCGGCGATGTGGAAGCCATGCTACAGCAACCGGGACTGGAGGGCGAGACATCTTGCTTCATCCGCTCCCAACACAACACCGCCAACAGCTTAAGGGAAATTGACATCGCAACTAGCGGTTAAAATGTTTCAGCCAACATTTACGTTCTCTCCCTGCCTCAAGCTTTGTGTGCGATACGTTTTCGTGTAAGTTATAATCTGTAATAACGATGTGTAAATGAGCTGATTGTACCCGTTATTTATCTATATATCATATAAATTATTTCTAAAAGCTGTTCTTTTTTAGACGACCCATCTTACTCCCTTCGTACTTAAACAAAACAAAATACATTTTAAAGCGGAGACTTTCCCGGCGTATCGATGAAACAGAATCCTCTCTGGTGTCCAACCGGATGGTGTTTTTAAAACACGACGTTTCGACAGCTGGCTCTGCCGTCTTCATCAGGTATCTTGTAGCTGTCGCAAACTGACTATCAGCGCCTCGACAGCTTTTACAACACCATCCGGCTGGACAGCAGAGAGGATTTTGTTTGTTACATTTTAAAGATTAAATTCTTTACTTTGGTAACATCGTTTTGTTTTTCGAAATTTGACCCGTAAACAGCAAAATTATTAACAATCAAGGTCATGGGTATGCGATAGTTCAGAATCATGGCGCTAGCGTCGATGAGGAGTTATCGGTACCAAGCACCAGGTATCACAGAGATGTTGGTAAACTGTGTGTGTTTTCAGATATTTTTGTTCCTATTAGGCAAACATTTAAATGTTTTAACTGTTCCGCTGCGTATCTATTTCAGTTGACAAATAAATAATTGCTACAAGCGAGTCGATTCTTCTTTCATGCTATCACAACCACCTAACAATGTAATTTAATTGTGATGGAGCTCATGCCCCGATGGCAATTTCTCTAGTCATCTAATTACACTTTTCTTAATAAATTTTTAATTATTGTTATCTTATAGAAGTTCAGTGTTAAATTCCTCTCTCCACCTACCTCGAGATTTACGAATTTTATTTTTAAATTCCTTCAGAGTGTTTGCTAGATTATTTCGTCACTTATTCCCTGACACCCTTACCCACAAAAGGAAATTTTCCCACTCCATATGCATTAAATCGAGTGCAAGCTTCTGCCCATGGTCATCTTTTCCTTTTCCTGCATTACTCCTAATTCTTTGACTAATAGGTATGAAAAGTAGTGCATGGAAGGGAAAAGATGACCATGACCACAAGCTGGCACAAGGGTGTGAGAAGATCCTCTTTTTTTTAGGTAAGGGTGTCAGGGATTGGAATAAGTTACCAAGGGAAATGATGAATAATTTACCAAAAACGTTGAAAGAATTTAAAGCTAAAATTTGTAAAGGGCAACTGTAGGTGGGTGCAGGAAAGGAGGAAGATGGTGTGTAGGGAAATTGCCACCGGAGCGTGCGCTCCATTGCAATATAATTAAATATTATTATACCTCCAAGCCCCATTACCATGGAATACTCCCACCACTCTCTTCACCCTCCTCCTTTCCTCCAGTGACTCCCAATCCAGCTCCTTTATCGTATCAGTTACCGACTGAGTCCTGCAGTAATTTCCACAAACAACTCTCGTAAATCATTGGCGATATTTTCGCACGGGGCGCTTAGTACTATTATAACTCTTTATGTTTGCGGGTCCGCTGAAGCATCTGCAAAAAGCACCGCAGTAGTTTGGGTGCGTTTTCACCGTTTGAAATCTTATTGGCTAGTTTAAAATATGCTGTATGTTCTCTGACTACGTGTCCGCGGAACGGAGCGTAAAAAATACTTTAATTCGTATCGAGGACAAGGATCACAGATAATACTGCATCCCAGATGAACACTTCTTTACGAAATTCCCACCAAAGATCACGATAATCCATCATGTTACGTACATGGAGGAAGGAATTATATGGAGGAGAAGTGACGTTAAATCGGTGAAGCAAGCACTAAACTCTCCCGCATGGTGGCAGCACCGGCAGCGACCATATGGCGCTTCCCAACAATTATGGTGTTCACATTGTGGTAGATGCAGTGATTATTTCATTTAGTATTGTGTATAAGTGTTTAAAAATGCCAGCTTGTGTTGCGTACGGTTGCACAAATAGGCCAGACAGGAAAGAACCTGGAATATCATTTCATAAGTAAGTTGAATTGTAATTATCGTTGTTGAAGTGAGCGGTAGACACCGCAAACTTTGCAGCACGTCTATAAATATTTAGTCATACCTCTCAATGGGATGGCTTTGTTCTCAAATTTTTCTTGGTGTAGTGTAGAAAATCAGCAAACTTGCTATTTTGCACATAATAGACTAGCATTATTTTTTAACGAGTGTTTAAAATGAGATTTAAAGGGGCGTGTTTTACTTCGCGATTCAGTGAATTTACTATTACGATTTCTTTCGTCACGTTGCTTATTATACTGACAATGGATGATGAAATTAACTGTTATGTGAGAAGCTGTGAGTTTTATTAATTTTTTAAATAGCTATTTCAGGCCATTGACTTAGGTTATTTTTAAAGCTTCATATAAGACTTGTTTCTGTTTGTAAATACGTCTATACCTATTTTACCGATTTTGAAATCTTTCTCATCTATTTACACAGACGGAAAAAAAAATCCCAACACCAAGAAAAAATTATTGTAGAGTAATGAAATTTGGACAATGCATTTGTCAAGTTAACATGTTTAATTGATTAAATTTTCAAGATCACAGGTTAATTTAAGCTCAAGAAAATGCATTTCAAATGTGAAATACTGTTAAATTAATAGCCGGTGTAACCTCCAGAATTTTGAATGCAAGCCTGCAAACGTGAATGCATTGTGTCATACAGGTTTCGAATGTCACTTTGTGGTATGGAGTTCCATGCTTGTTGTACTTGTGCTGTCAATACTGGGACGGTCAGTGCTGGCTGTGGATGATGCTGGAGTTGTCGTCCAATGATATCCCATACGTGTTCAATTGGAGACAGATCTGGTGATCTCGCAGGCCAAGGTAACATGTCGACACTCTGTAGAGCACGTTGCGAGACAACAGCGGTATGAGGGCGAGCGTTATCCTGTTGAAAAACTCCCCCTTGAATGCTGTTCATGAATGGCAGCACTACAGGTTGAATTACCAGACTGACGTACAAATTTGCAGTCAGTGTGTTTGGTATAACCAGAAGAGTGCTCCTGCTGTCATAGGAAATTGCTCCCCAGACCATGACTCCAGGTGTAGGTCCAGTGTGTCTAGGCCGCAGACAGTTTGGTTGCAGGCGTTCCCCTGGCCTCCTTCTGACCAACACTCGGCCATCACTGGCACCAAGGCAGAACCTGCTTTCATCAGAAAACACAACAGATCTCCACTCCGTCCTCCAATGAGCTCTGGCTTGACACCACTGGAGTCGCAAACGGCGATGGCTTGTAGTCAGTGGAATGCACGCTACAGGGCTGGAGTCATGGTCTGGGGAGCAATTTCCTATGACAGCAGGAGCACTCTTGTGGTTATACCAAACACACTGACTGCAAATTTGTACGTCAGTCTGGTAATTCAACCTGTAGTGCTGCCATTCATGAACAGCATTCAAGGGGGAGTTTTTCAACAGGATAACGCTCGCCCTCATACCGCTGTTGTCTCGCAACGTGCTCTACAGAGTGTCGACATGTTACCTTGGCCTGCGAGATCACCAGATCTGTCTCCAATTGAACACGTATGGGATATCATTGGACGACAACTCCAGCATCATCCACAGCCAGCACTGACCGTCCCAGTATTGACAGCACAAGTACAACAAGCATGGAACTCCATACCACAAAGTGACATTCGAAACCTGTATGACACAATGCATTCACGTTTGCAGGCTTGCATTCAAAATTCTGGAGGTTACACCGGCTATTAATTTAACAGTATTTCACATTTGAAATGCATTTTCTTGAGCTTAAATTAACCTGTGATCTTGAAAATTTAATCAATTAAACATGTTAACTTGACAAATGCATTGTCCAAATTTCATTACTCTACAATAATTTTTTCTTGGTGTTGGGATTTTTTTTTTCCGTCTGTGTATGTCGAAACAGGTTCATGCAGAAATAAAAATGGGCTTCATAAATAAAGAAGTTATTGGCCTTTGAACAAAATCAATTTGGGGAATGTGTTTCTAATTTAGTCTCTTTTTTTTGTACAACATTCTCCCCCCCCCCCCCCCCCCCCCCGTATCTAAATCTAACTGAGAGATAATTTTTTTACAATTGTCCTAATAAGTAGGGCTGTGAAATTAGACAACACATCTTGATCAAGAGAATGTTCATTAAGGTGACTGAATAAACATTTTATTTCTGGTACCAGCCTACAAAATGTCTGGGTTGCTCATCCCTAGAGTGGGTCCTCTTACTTTTTTTCTGGTCTAGGGCACATTTCAGACTAACCACAAGTGGTAGTAATAAAACTGAAATATCCATTCTGCATGTCAACCATGTAATCATTGTGGCTTTGACAGAATTAATTTTTGGTCCAGCCTGCATCCAAACCTAAACCCCTCAATTTGGATGTTGTATATCCCCCAAACTACGCAAGATATCGAAAATTGGTTTAAGGCAAATTCATTAAAATTAAATTTTGAAAAAACACATTATATTAGGTTTAAAACAAAAAACTATACACAGCCAGATATATGTATAAACTATAAAAACAACACAATCTTAGAAACAGAGAGTATAAAATTTCTTGGTATTAAAATAGATCAGAAACTCTGTTGGCATGATCATATCACTACACTACTGGCAAAGTTAAGTAGTGCCACCTTTGCAATACGAACACTTTCTCTAACAGCAGATCTAGAATTAATGAAACAGGTGTACTCCTCATATTTTCATTCAGTAATGTCATATGGCATAATTTTTTGGGGAAACTCTTCACAAAGTAAAAAAGTTTTCATAGCACAGAAAAGAGCTATTAGGTTTCTGTGTAGGGTAAAACCAAGAACTTCTTGCAGACAACTCTTTAAGAAACTCAATATTCTTACAATGTATTCTCAGTATATATATTCTCTCATGAGCTTTGTCATAGAAAATTTTAACCTGTTTACACCTAATTCACAGGTACACAGTTTCAATACAAGAAACAGAAATAACTTGCATAAAACACAAACATCTCTGTCATTAGTACAAAGAGGAGTTAATTATTCTGGGATACATCTGTTTAATAAACTACCTAATCGTATAAAACAGCTTTCAGATAATAAAGATGTATTCAAACAAAAACTTAGAGATTATCTTATTGGCAACTCCTTCTACTCCATTCAAGAATTTGAAGAAAATAATTAATTGTACTCATTATGACGTTTGCAAAACTCAGTTGCTAAAATGTATGTTTATTATTATTTCTTGTATTTGTAAAATATGTATATATATATATATTTACTATGATATGACTCATATTATGTGTATATGTATCAACAATGACATGTTTCACATCCCAGAGGTATTTCCTCAGCAGGGATCCATGGAACAAGATTGATAAATAAATAAATAATAAATAAATAAACATTTATTCCTTATTATCGAGTTTTTTCGTCGTGTTACATAAGAATCCATCATTAAATTTGACTTTTGCGAAATTTTTCTTCTGCATTTCAACTCAAGACACCTCACTTTTGAGACAGTATATCTCGAGAACTAGGTGAAATATCGAAAAATTTTACTCTTTATTTTTTATTTGTCTCGTCTTTTTAAATAAAAATTAATCATAAAATTTGACTTTGAATAATTTTTTCTTCTGAATTTCAACCAAAACCATTTCACATTTGAGACAGAATATCTCGAAAACTAAGCAGGATATCAAAAAATTTTATTCTTCATTTTTTATTTGTCTCATCGAGTTACATAATAATCCATCACCAGATTGCGGCGGCACGTTTATCCTAGAGTCCCCTTGAGGTGTTTGTACATATTCCCCGTGTTTGTTGGGAAGCTGTCAAGCCCCCACCACTCCGGCCATGCCCCCCCACTCCTCCGCCGGCCTGCTTCACTCCCATGCGTGGTAAAGGTCTCTTGCGTCGTCTCCATATTATTCCTTCCTCCATGGTTACGTACAGTAATACGGTATATGGATGTAAGACCTCAGATAATCTTCGTGTCAATAGCTTCTGGTGTTTGTAAACTATAAATCAACGACAGAGTAATAGGTCGCAGTAAGTGACAGCCTGAATGTTCGCGGTTGTTATGATGAGTTTTACGACTGTCTGTTTTTACCGGTGGTGGGTATGCTGACGTTAGTTTGAGTGTGGTCAATTTACTTGATGAACGCCGACGGTAAATGGCAGCTTGTCTTAGTTCACGCTGGGTCGGCAACAACCGCTTAATTTATGGACTCCAAACTCCACTTACCTTTACGATTATTACTCTGTTGTGGACAGTAGGTACTTTTGAAAAGAACTACTGACAGTTTACTGTGGGTAAGATTCGCAGGTTCCAGTGAAGCAGATAAATAACAGACTATCGTACTGTATTCCATGAGTTCCACTTCAGATAGTTTTAATTACCTTTTTGCCTTCTGTTCTTTGTATAATACTATTAGTAATAATCATACAAACAAATGCATAAGAGAAATTCGTAGTGGTAAAAACTAAAAATGTTGTTCAGTAATATATTTTAGCCGTATACAAAAATTCAGTATTTTATTTAAATTTATTAGTACCCAGTATTAATTGCACAATGCAAACACTACAGTACGCTTTGCATTT
The DNA here is from genome assembly GCA_031002005.1 of Vandiemenella viatica. Lineage (NCBI taxonomy): Eukaryota > Metazoa > Arthropoda > Insecta > Orthoptera > Morabidae > Vandiemenella > Vandiemenella viatica. The sequence continues at coordinate 176,774,659 of CM061914.1, read as the reverse complement.
TTGCAAACGAAGTTTTTCCAAATTAAGTTCATCAGTGAGGTTCCTATACACATGTAATATTGCGATATTATTGAGTCGGCATAAGATCGATAAACTTCGTTCATTTGAGCAGGACTACCCCGCAATTGTGACGAGTAGCTGCTATCCTCTATTACATTTGTTAGTTTTTGCCTACTCATCTTGACTATTCAGAAGTTACACACGCACAACGAACGGCCATACAATGAGTGCATGTGTTTGTACGATAGACATACATAATTGGGGATACGGAAAACGTATCGATACTTCTTGGTATCGAGTACTTTTCTTTTGATACCGATGCTTTTGTACTCGATACTTTTACTCATATCAATACTCTTTGGGAGCCATTGATATCAAAATGGCGCTGGAAAAATTATTGGCAATAGTACAAAGCCACGAAAATAAAACGTGAAAATATTATTACAACGGACATGGCTATATAATTTATGGCCCCCTAGACAGGAATAGGAAATCTGAAGACGAGAATCGAGATATTTTTTATGTTGGTAGAACTGGTTTCAGAACTTGAAAATGACATGAGAACTTGTTTTTGACATTTCTCTAACTTTTAATTTAAAAAGGCGTCTCAAACTCTCTGCTCTAAAACTTACGGGCTAAGTTACATTATCTTTGGTTGCTAACGTTGTCGATTGCTTAAGTTGTTTGGAGTGTTTGTGAAGCTTTGGTTTGTACTGTACTCCTACAACGGTGTTGCAATTACAACTGTGAGTTATCTATCTGCTTATCTTATTATTATTTTATAATAATAATACATGTAATTGTAAGTTCAGTAAGTGTTAGCACATACAAAACAAAAAAGCACAAGACAAACATGAGGCTCATCTTTACAGTTTGCTTTGGCTAATGGAAAAGATAAATGAGCCTTTATTTGGCAACGCCAGTGTCACCATTGTCGACTGACCCTTTGGAGCAATGGGAAGATATGAAACTAGTATTCCTTTACTTGTACACGTTATCCCATTAATGCCTGACAGTACCAGAAACTTCATTTGACTGACGTTCTTCCGAACGTTTATTTTGGAAGGCAGACAGTACCGTGTCAAAGACGATAAACAAATTATCGTCGAAACGATTGGATAAATTACTATTTTGAAGTGACTGAACGGAGGAAGAATATGTTTTAGCTACTTACAGTTTAATGACTTATGACATTTTGCTGTTAATTTGATTTATAACTAAAATAGAGTCAGATTCAATTTTAACTTTGTTTTAATTTATAATACATTTTTGATATAGTAGGACTACAAACGGAAACATGATTTTTTGCTGCAAATTTTATCATCATGAAAAAAATATTGTCCAATTCGCTAGAATTTTAAAAAGTTTAAAATTTGAAATTAACAACCAACTGCAGGCTCTTTACATAAAAAAAATAATTAAAAAAAATCCCCATTGAATGATTTAAAAAATATCCTGTTATCGATACTTTCGTTTCGATAACTCAAGGTATCGATAGTTTCTTTTCAATACTATTATGAGTACGATGCTTTTTTCCCCCTACACTACTGATGAATACAGTATCGATACTTTTATTCGATACCGTGTTCCTATACTTAATAGGCCATGCCCACCTGACAGACTGCAGAAAAAAATATAAAAATGCAGATCGAGTCACTGCCATTCTGTTTCTCACTAACCTGCAAACGGTTATAGAATCCCCGAGACCTTGGTAGAATACCCATCCGGAATATTATCCGCCGGCCTTGATTACGGAAGCTCCTTGTATTAGAGTCACCTGGTCCATGAGAAAACCTGTGTTAATTTCGCAACGCACGCGACCTCTATCCACTTTGGAGTCAATTTACTTAATATTCTGCAAATCGTTTTAATTTAAAAAATGCCTGTGTGTGGACACATATTGGCAGGGATTTGTATGGGATGTTCCGATTTTTCACGTAATGTCTGAACAGTTTGTGTGAGGTGACGTCAAATATACAAATCCCGATTCTAGTTCCGGGTCTGCCAGAGATCGCATTACTCCTCTCTAATGACGTCATAATACTGCGGTAGTCAGTAGCAAGACATTATTTTCAGGCAGTAATTACTTTTTAATACAACCCGCACCATCATGACACTGTTAAAACTAAGGAAGCGGCCATAAACCACGTAGCGCCATTTTGGCCTTCTGTGAACCCCCTCTCCCTCCCTCCGCCCCACGTAACCCGACGTGGCTTTTGCCTCTACCCCCATCCCCCCGCGTAGCACGTAGCTTTTTTCCCCTTTTGATTCCAGACGACATTTTGTACTGTTTCCTCTTGTCAGACTCGCAAATTACATACGGAGATAATTAAATGACAGAAATTTATATTCACATGCTGTTGTGTGTTCTGTACCTCACTTTAACTGTGACAAATAATATGAATGGAAAGCTAAGTGGCCTGGCTCGGATAGCCTTCCCCCCCCCCCCCCCCCCACGTAGCCCATCTTAACATTTGGGGCGTCCATTAATTACGTGAGGTGTTTTTCTGGAATTTCTGCCCCCCCATCCTTCTGGTGAAACTTCGTGAGATATGGTCGTACCTCCCCCCCCCCTCTAAAATGACGTGAGATGTTGACGGAACCCCCGCTAATCGACCTCGTAGTTTTTTAGACTTTTTTTTTAGCTCTCGTGCTTGGAAGAGCGGTTGTACGCCCCAAAGGTCAGTTTCCGCGTCGTTTCTAGAGCATATACCACCCCTAAACTCGACTTTCGCGTCATTTGTATACTTTTTTTTAGCTTTACCATCGTTCGAGACTTTCAAAACCTCACGTCAGATTTCCGTTGACCCCTCCCCTCCCCCTTGGTGAGGTTTCGTGAGATTTTGCCGGATCCGCCCCCTTCCTATTTCACCCCACGTAATTCATGGACGTCCCCTTTCCAGTCAACCCCTCCCTCCCTTAGACCGAGCCACGTATTTTATGGGCGCTCCCTAATTCGTAAATTATTTTTAGCTGTGTCTTGCGTTTGACCACTGCAGTATTATGACACCGCGATCTCCAGTAACCCCCAAGTTCTTCAAAAGTATGCAAATCGGTGTGGACATAACTTTAAGATAAAATACTAATGTAGGAACGAAGTCTTTCTTAGCGTTGAGAATGGATGTAATCAGTCTTCTCGGGAGATTAGCCGAGTAGTTAAGATGTTTCGGCGATCTGAGGTTCCGTCGCCATCTTCAGATCGCCGAAATATCGTGTGGACACACCTTCATTACTCGGCTAGTCTCCCGAGAAGACTACATCCAAAATACCAATGTTTGACAATGTGGTGCATCGAAAACTATTCATTTCCAGTCGAGTCATAAGAGCAAAACTGTACCAAAATTGTAAAACCAAGTGCAATAGTGTAAACAACATGCTGGTTGAGGTCACGGGCGACCAACGAGCACAACGCAAATGTAAATCAAAACTGTACACTGAAGATACCCTCGACGAGAGGCGAAACGCGTCCAGAAAATGAATTATATCGAACAGTCGTACTGGCATATTTATTAAACAATAATTAATAGTTTAACAGGCAACTGTAGAAGAAATGGCCTACAATAACCAAATATTAAGGCAAAATGTCTGCCGTGACGCCGGCGGCCCCTCCGGTTCCCCCACTCCGCGGGCGGGTTCAAGGTCGTCTGTGCCGCCCAGACGCTCAGTCTGTCTCTGCCCTCGTGTTGCAGCATATGGTGAGTAGCTGCTCTGTCGGATACTCCAAATAAAACCTTCTCTTCTGCAGCTGCAGACAACTCGGTCACTCGCGATTCCAACATTTATGCCGGTGCCGATCTTCTCCATGCTTCGTTGGTTTGCGATGTGTGTTTCAAAGTCGCAAATGGCATCTGCGAAATCGTTTAACAGCAGGGGTCTCCAAAGTGGTCGATACAGACCCCTTGGGGTCGATAAGAGACCTCCCGGGGTCGATTAATACAGAGGGGTCAATTAAACTGTACAGGGAAAAAAATAAAAATAGAAATGTTCTACTAAAAGTCAGGTGAATAAATAAAAGTAAAGCCCATCCTCTCAATTCTCGTCTGTTTGTGAAGTCATGTGAATGAAATGATGAAACTTTCAACCAATTACTTTTGCACACTGAGGTAAGGTGGTTGTCAAGAGGTGATAGTTGCAGTATTGAGAATTGAAGGACTGCTTTAGGAAGGTGGATCCATCGCTGTGTGACAAGTGAAAACAGTGCGACAACCATCTGCTCTTTTTTGGCAGGTCTTTATTAGAAATTTATTCCATCTATCCATAGTTTTGTTCCTATTTTTTGAGATTATAATAGTAGAAAGTATCTCGTTTTTCTGTTAATTTTATTGGGTGGATTTTATTAATTATTTCGTTGAGTTGTTATGCAGGTCTCCTTATTGCTTAGCATCAGAAATGCCAAATATTATTTAATGTTTTTATTAAATACTTGTGGGGATCGATAAGAAGGCAAATATAGTATCAAGGGGGCGACAGGGTAAAAAGTTTGGGGACCCCCGGTTTAACGGGGGGAACGAGGACTGCTGAAAACAAACTTTTTTTGATTTTGTTTTATTTTATTTGTTACTCTTCTTCCACAGTTCTCTGCTGAGGAATGACCCCTCTGATGTGGAACATGTCATGGTTATATATATATATATATATATATATATATATATATATATAGTTGGAAACCTTTTTTACTAACATCACTTACTTAATGGGTTTCCTCTGGGATGTCAATTGTTAGTACTGAGAGTAGCCATATACATCTTATATAAAAATAAAAAAATTGTCCGGTAGAGGACGTGGTAACTTTTGTTTTTATGGAAAGGAAGCGTGGTAAGAAAAAGTCTTCTTTCCGGACTTTTTCCTACTTTTTTCCATAGGCTTGTGCTTATTTTTGACGGTCGAGAGACAAGTTTCTCTGTGGATTTGAAAAAGTGACAGTGTGACATCTTATTAATCTAATCTTTTACGTCATATTGCTACGTCGAAGTCAGATAGCGACGAGAGAGAGCATTTCACAACTGTCCGACACGGGCGTCGAATATTGCGCCTTGTCGAACAGTTCCATGCGGAATTACTACGCAGCGTGTCGATCAGTTGGTTCGGAATTCCACCCGCACCTGTTGCATGGTCTGTTGGCTCGGCGATAAAGCGTGCCTGGCTGCTTCGGTTCGAATCAGGACCCATGCTGTGATTTTTTTCTCCGGCACTGCTTGACTTTTGTGTGTGAACTGGGGTGTGATTGATCGCCAAGTTGGTTGGCAAGATAGGAGTGCATTGCGCGTGAAGTTGAAACTGTGTCACTTCACCGTCATGCCTGTCCCACTATAAAATGAATCCGTAGATATTTATATCATACTTTTTTTTCTATATTTTTTTTTTATTTATTTGGGCCATTTCAGCCCTACAGTCAGCTGCAACTGTGTGTGTGTGTGTGTGTTTTTTTTTTCTGTTATTGTATATATATTTTATCGCCTCCATTATCGTTTACTTCTCAGTATGGATAACGCAGGATGGACACTTTATTAAAACCACCTATGCCCTCGGCCGGACTAGAACCGAAGACCCTTGCAACGTGAGGGCAGCTCGCTAGCGCATACATTACAAGGCCCGGCGTGTATCATAAGGTGAACGCAGTACGGCGATTGTATTACGACCTCCACCTTCAGAAAATTGGCACTAATTTCTATAAGTATGGATTAATTGATTCAGTATAATGTATTATTCACGTTCCTCGTTCACATTTACCAAAAATGTCCTCGCTAATTGTTATTATTACTAGCCTTAAAGTCCGTAAAAAATAACCTGTTTAACGGAGTGTTCTGACAATTCATTTCTCTGCGGATGCCTAAATAAATAGAATTGTTATGTAATGCTCATAACCTTGTTTTGTAATTCGTAAATATTTCGGTATTAGTTTACACAGCTATACAGATGGAAATTCTACTGAATAAATGATGTCAGAATTAGAGAACCAATTAAATTAAAAATAAATTAGGAATCTCAAAACCTTATGCTACGTTTTTTTGCTGTCGTCAGTCTTTCGACTAGTTTGATGCAATCCTCCATCTCTTCCTATCCTGTGCTAACCACTTCATCTCTACATATCCCTTGCAACCCACGTCCTCAGTTATCTGCTTCATATATTCTAATCTCTGTCTTCCTCTACAGTTCTTACCTTCGACTGTTCCTTTCACTAACAAATTAACCAATCCAGCATGTCTCAAAATATGACCTACCAGCCTGTCTCTTCTTCCTGTAAGCTTCTTCCATAAACTTTTTTTCTCACCCATCATTTCCAAAACTCGTTCATTTCTTACTTTGTCTGTCCACTTAATTTTCAGCATTCTTCTGTAGCACCACATTAGAAATGCTTCAATTTTCTTTCTTTCCGGTATTCCTAAAGTCCATGTTTCGCTACCATAAAGTGCTGTGCTTCAAACAAAGAGTTTTAAAAAGTTTTTTCTAATTCCTAGATCAATATTTGAAACTAAAAGGTTTCTCTTTTTCATGAATGCACTTTATTGCTAGTGCTATTCTGCTTTTAACGTCATTCCTGCTTCGGCCATCGGTTGTAATTTTGCTTCCCAAGCAAGTGAATTCACTTACTTCTCCTATTGCATCCGATCCTATTTTTATATTTAACCTACTAGTATTGGTATCATTTCTGCTACATTTCATCACTTTTGTCTTGCAAAAATAAATTATGAATCCGAAAACTTTATGCTACAGCGCGTGATGTTGATTTTATTCACGGTCCAGATCTCATTCAGAAACTAAATTCATCGTGAATTAATCTGTAAAAAAATGTGTTAGTTGTCTGGTCCTATCTGCATTTCGAATTTCGACATAACCACAACTTCTACAAATATTGCTGTTAAAAGTTCATAGATGCTATTATTACTCCCACACTCATACATTCATTGTATTGCGATCTATTCCCGCCCGGGAAAATTCAGTTTCATTACAGTTCTCAATTTGCAGTGTGGTGCCGCGTGTCGATTGTGGGGAGGCTGTGTGGTGGAAGATCTTTAATTTAAATAATAATTTGCAGGAGCTGTGTCGCAAAAACTGGTGCTTCGTCGACCTTCGTCCGATGATAGCTGCCAGCTGGGACGCATTTGACAGGTCGGGCGTCCACTACACACCTAGAATGGCGTCCAAGGTGGCTGCTAAAATTTGGAACCGCCTTGATATGAATTATTTTTTAGGAACAGTGTGAGGCCCGAGGATCCTTCATTTCACCGAAGAGGATGTGCTGATAACTTAGAAGCTGGTCCCGGTAGTGATGGCGCGAATAATTTTAATATTACAGCTCCAATTACTTCACCCGTTTACCGTCAGAGTGCGAGTATGAAAAATGCTATATCAGACACAAATAACAATACGAAGCAGCTAAGGATAATGGTACTAAATTGTCGGAGTATTAGAGGGAAAGTAGCGGATTTTCACGCCTCAGTAGCGACTAATGATGTCGATATAATACTAGGAACCGAGAGCTGGTTGACGCCTGAAGTTGAATCTAGCGAAGTATTTGGCCCTCATTTCAATGTTTTTCGGAAGGACAGAACTGTCTCAATGGGTGGGGGTGTGTTCGTGGCCGTAAGTAAAACCGTTAATTGCTCTGTCGTAACTGAAACGGAAAATTTTTGCGAGTTAATATGGGTCAAGGTAAAAATTGGCAAAAATTTAAAGTTCATACTCGGGTCATTTTATCGACCTCCGGATTCTGATCTGGCTAACGCGGAATACTTCAGAGAGTCACTTAATAACATTTACAAAAAATTTCAAGGACATATATTGATCGTGGGTGGTGACTTTAACCTACCGTCGGTTAGGTGGGACACATACACGTTCAGGTTGGGTGGAAGAGATAGGTTAATAACCGAAACGTTCCTAGAATCATTTGCAGAAAGATCTCTTGAACAGATGGTCGAAGAGCCAACGCGGTGCGACAAAGATTCCTCGTCCATTCTGGATCTTTTTCTAATTAGCAATCCTGATATTGTAGATAAAGTTTGTATAGAAGACGGTATAAGTGATCACAAGGCGGTTGTGGTAACGTTAAACTGTAGTCTGAGTTTGAAGCATGACAAAGAGAAACTCGTGTTTTGCTTCGATAAGGCAAACGATGCGGGTATGGTTGATCAGAATTTTGAAACGTACATGCTAAATACAAATGTTGAGAAACTTTGGTTTAATTTAAAAGAACTAATATGGACCGGTTTAAACCAGTTTGTTCCTAAGAAGTGTATTAAGGTCAGTAATAACTTCCCTTGGTTCAATAGGGAAGTGAAACGTTTGCTCAGGAGGCAAAGGCGTTTACATGCCGCGGTGAAAAAATCGGGGGACTCATCTAATCGGGCTAAATTAGTCCAGTTGCGTGCGGAAGTGCGTAAGGCAATGCGCGATGCGTTTAAAGAATTCCAAGCCAGGAATTTATCCGAAGATCTCATTACTAATCCAAAAAAGTTCTGGTCGTATATCAAAGTAATAAGAGGCTCTCGTAAGGTTATGCCGTCGCTGATTAAAGAAAATGGTGAATTATCAGAAACAAGCGTAGAGAAAGCAGAAATTTTGAATGATATATTTAAAAAGGCTTTTACGATAGAAAACTCAGAGGAGATACCGATATTTAACAATCGTACCGACAAAATTATGAATGATCTCGCTCTTGATGTCGAGGGAATAACTAAACTGCTTTTGAATGTAAAAACCAATAAGGCTCCCGGACCAGACGGTATTCCTACAAGATTCTACTCAAGATACGCAAAGGAAATTGCACCGTATTTAATGAAATTGTATACCGTCTCTCTGGATCAAGGAAAAATACCAGCCGAATGGAAAACCGCTATCGTAACTCCAGTGTTTAAAAATGGGAATGTTAATGATCCTCAGAATTATAGGCCGATTTCGTTAACTTCAATATTTTGCAGGATTTTAGAACATATCATCTATTCAAATGTCATGCGGTTCTTGGATGAAGGTGAGCTTTTAAATCCAAATCAACATGGATTCAGAAAAGGCCGATGCTGCGAAACACAACTTGCACTTCTAATTCATGACTTGTGCCGAATTATAGATGAGCAATCCCAGGTTGATTTGATTCTATTAGACTTTAAAAAAGCTTTCGATACTGTGCCTCACACTAGGTTACTTATGAAACTTCGCGGTTACGGCATATCTAGACAAATATGCGACTGGGTTGCAGACTTCCTGAAGGGCAGAACACAGTGTGTAGTTCTCGACGGTGAGCGTTCATCACTTACTGAAGTGGGGTCTGGAGTTCCCCAGGGAAGCGTGTTAGGGCCACTGTTGTTTCTCATATACATCAATGATCTATGCGACATAATAGGGGGGATGAAAAGATTATTTGCCGATGATGCTATAATTTATCGCGAAATCAAAACCCAGGACGACTGCGCTTTGTTACAAGACGATATTATGAAAATAACTGCGTGGTGTAAAGATTGGCAGTTGGAGTTAAACGCTAAAAAGTGCCAAGTCATGCGTGTAAGTAAAAAGGTGACACCATTTAACTATGAATATACGATTAATGACACTGTCCTTAGAACGGTAGATTCTGCTAAATACCTAGGGGTAACAATTCGTAATAATTTGTCGTGGAATGAGCATATCGAGAATGTAATGGGAAAAGCAAATCGTATGCTCCGATTTCTAGGTCGTAATTTAAATCAATGCACCCAGGAAGTTAAATCGATTGTATACAGGTCACTAGTACGTCCTCACTTAGAGTATTGTTGTTCTGTATGGGGTCCCCATCAAAAGGGGTTAATTGAGGCATTAGAGATGGTCCAAAGAAGAGCCGCCCGATTCGTGACAGGTATATAATTATAGTTGGAGGGAAAGCGTAAGTGCGATGTTGAAGGAGTTAGGTTGGGAAGACCTGGAACACCGAAGGCGTTGCTCTCGACGGAAGCTAATTGAAAAATTCAAGACAGATGTATTTCGGAATGACAGTCAGCAAATATTGCTTCCAGCAACATTCATATCTCGAAATGACCATGAAAACAAAATAAGAGAAATCAGGGCCAGAACCGATTCATTTCTGTACTCATTTTTCCCACGAGCGATTAGGGAATGGAATAGAAAGGATTTACCGGGCGAGTAAACTTAAAATCCGACAGGAGTAGCTTTCGATAAAGCACTCCAGCCATCCTGATCTGGGTTTTCCATGGTTTTCCCAGATCACTCCACGCGAATGCGGGGATGGTTCCTCACAATAGCCCATGGGCGCCTCCTGCCATATCCCTTATAACCCTTCCAAACCATAACCCTTTTCGATAGGTGCAATGCACCCTCCGCCACACACTTTTAGTGAATCGCGGAGTAACAATAATAATAATAATATTTGACGCTACTGTAAATGTTTACACGTGTCCGATATAGTGACATCAGTAATAAAAGCAACTAATTATTAATATATTAATGTAAACGCAGTACATACCTTTATTCAGTTTTTCGGCGATAATTCCTTCCAGTATATTATAACAGCGATTTAAAATAACTACATTGGTAGAAAATATCTTGTAAGCCCGTCAGAAATGACGTTTTTAACGCAGTATTTTAACAATTCGTTTCTTCGCTGACTTAAGTACAATTTTCATCAAATAACGTTCATTATCTTGAAATTGATGTAAAGTAGATATTTGTTAGCTTACTGAAACAACGGTATCGCTGTCCAGAGGTTATAAGAAAAATCTACATCGAACGAATTTTAATTAAGAAAAAGCAACTAATAATTAATACGTCGATTTCAACGTAATACGTACTTTTCTTTCAGTGCTCTGACAATTAACTTATTCATGGATCCATAGCTAAATAGAGCTGTTAGGGAGCGTGCATAATCCACGTAGCTCCATTTTGGCCTCCTGTGAAACCCGCCCCCTCCCCGGCCACGTAGCCCTATGTGGCTTTTGCCTCTATCCCCCCCCCCCCTCAACTTCCACGTAGCTTTTTTTCCTTTTTGATTTCAGAAGACATTTTGTACTGTTTTCTATAGTCAGACGATTGTAAATTACATACGGAGATAATTAACTGAGGGAAATAAATATTCACATGCTGTTGTGAGTTCTGTTCCTCATATTAACTGTGAAAAATGTTGTGAAAGGAAAGCCTGGCTCAGAACCCCCCCCCCCCCCCCCCACGTAGCCTTCCAGTAAACCCCCCTCCCCCTCCCCCCCTGGACCGAGCCACGTAGTTTGTGCACGCTCCCTTATTAAAAAACGCGCATAATCTCAGACATCATTGTTCGTCTTTTGTTGAATAGCTGTGTCTAAAAGCGTGACGTCAAAGTCCAACGCCATAGAGTGACGTCATGGCGTGACAGTTACAACATGACAAAAATTAGCGTTTTATAAGTATATTGTCATACGTCATCTATCGTCTGTGGGTGGAACGAATTCGCAGAGTTGTTCTGCGTGATTGAGGATGATTGTTAATCGCTTCCTGACAGCGCGCCACTCGAGTTGCGACATCTTCCTGGAAGACCAATGTTTATCAACAGATTTCTGCGATCAGCGGAATTGCTCCAGATAACATCCATTCTTGTTAATGAATCTTTTGTACGTTTGATTTACAACACAGGCGTTGGCTACCAAGGAATGGACCCATGTCTTCCCTATTCAATTTTTAGCCACATCAACCTGTTTGAGCGTGTTATAGAATAGCACCTGAGGATACGACCCATTGTGCCAGAGGTACCGCCATCTGGTTTGGTTTCAGCCGTCTGACCGATTCGTAGACCGAAGTACTTACTCCAGTAGCATATAGAGACTAAACAAGTTACAGCTTCGAACATTGCCTGTAATTTTTTTGAGTGTGGGTTTCCGTTTTAACAGTGATGCCTTTATATCTCGCAGAGTCTGTTCAACGGTGGTCTCAAACCTACCGATTTTTTCGGTATTTCTACCGATATGGAATCTGTCCTACCGAAATACTGAAAAGTAACCATTTTTCCACGATTTCTCGATTTTCCAGATTTTACATTTTGAGGTTGGCAACCCATTTCGTATATGTTTTACGGGGAATTATTCGATCGATTATACGACAGGTAGTTACTTACCTGTTACGGGATGTCACAGCCGTTATAGAGGAACAATCCCGGCATTCACCTGGGGTGGTTAGGGGAAATTACGTAAACCTTATATTCTGCAGTTCGAATCCCCGTCCGGGCATCCAGATTTGGGTTTTCCATCGTTTCCCAAATCACTCCTGGCAAATGCCGGGATGCTTCCTTCAAAAGGTCATGGCCGAATTCCTTCCCATTCCTTGCCCCCCATCCTTTCACGTCTCTAAAGACCTCGCTGTTAAGAGACGTTAAACAGTTAAAAAAAAAACTATATTCTGCTGCATTTCAGGCCCGACCATTAACCACTCACGCCCCAGTAATGACTGTTTACTTAGCTTGTTGGTGGAATTACACGTTAAACTGTAGGTCCCTGTACCCGGTATGATTACCGGGTTAGGTTAAGGCTGCTACGATGTGTGCGGATTGCGCGGCCAATAAAAACCCTGTCACGTGGTCACTACGACCATATGAGCGTTCGTTTTTGTGTTTTTTTTTTTTTTTGTTTTAGTTTATTTCGTCTGATTTGATGATCCCTTTGGTGAACTCCTTTCCCGCCTATTGTGTCAGGTGTTATGATTTTCCTGAATTGTGTAGTGTAAGAACCAACACGAGCGATGAACAAGGAAAACGATGTGATTAGGACCCACTCCTCACTGGCACTCTTGCTAAAACACCTGAAGAACACTTCTGACGAGCGTGGTGGGTGAGCGGTAACGCTCTGGCCTCGCATGCGGGAGGACGCGGTTTCGAATTCCCGTCCGACGATCCAGATTTCAGTTTTCCACGGTTTCCGAAATCGCTCCAGGGGTACGCCTGAATGGTTCAATCAGAAAGGCTTCGCCGAATTCCTCCCCGTTCCTCACTCCTAACCCTTTCCTGGCTCTTAATGACTTATAGAAGGCGTAAAACCCTACGCAAAAGTCACGTGTGAAAATTTGCGTATTTCTGTTTATGATGTTGGAATCTGAGACGCAGTTTGAAGTGCACCTTGGCCTCTATGTGACTGGTCATTCCGCAATGTGCGATGTTGTGTCGCCGGTGCATTGCGACATAGCCGATACGGTACAGTACCCGAAGGTCGCCTATTGAAACTGCGCCTAACCGCGGTGCAGACAAAACACAAGGCGCCGCTCCCTGTTTCAAGTACTCGACGACGGAATCATCATAGTCTCGAATCTTACGCCTTGTCGAAGTCGAGGTCACTAGAGGCGGGAAACCACTGGGGACAGGGAACGGGAGGGAATTCTGCCACGGCCTTTCGTAGGAAGCATTCTGCTGGAGTGACTTGAGGAAAGCAAATCCGGATGCCCGGACGGGGATTCGAACTCGCCTCATCCCCACTGCGAGGCCAGAGCGTTACCGCTCACCCCCCACGCTCGGTATCGGACGAGAATCATTCCGGCATTCTCTTCGGCTGCATGCTCGGGGACTGGAGAGGCTCTGTGAACTTTACACTTGTTGTTGAAAATAGGAATGGAAGCGGTTGTCCTCAGAGTACCACATTGTGACGCCACTTTGTATGTTCGTTTGGACCAACTAGGACCACGTTAAGCCTTCGTTTGCCTTGAGCTTACCTTCTATGTGTGTACATCCTTCTTACAATTACATTTATTAGCCCTAGAAGGGACCTGTAGTTTAACGTGGAATCCGCACCACGGAAGCGAACTTCACATTAGGGGGCGTCCATTAATTACGTGAGGTGAAATGGGGGGGGGGCGCCGAAATCTCACAAAGGGGTAGGAGGGGTCGCCGGAAATCTCACGTGAGGTTTTGAAAAGTTTTGTTGGACTGTAGCTAAGAAAGGTCTACTAATGACGCGAAAGTCAAATTTAGAGAGGTATTTCGTCGAAAAGTGGGGGTGTAACCGGCTTTCGAAGGGTGAGACCTTTTTTTTTTTTTTAAAAAAAAAAATGAAAAAAAAGAAGGGGGTTTCAAAAAGTTGCGAGGGAGATTTCTAGGGGGGGGGGGCTCGCGGACCGGATCTCACTAGAGGGGGGGGTCCAGTTCTCACGAAGTTTCCCCCGTGGGGGGGGGGGGTTCGGAAATCCGGAAAAACACCTCGCGTAATTTATGGATGCCCCCTTAGGGATGTAACAGATCTCCGCATCCGGAAGTGCGAAACTTTCGTTTGAAATCCTACATCCGCTTTCGCATCAGCAATATTTATTGCGGATGTTTTGTTTACATTTCAATGTATATTATTCTTTACACGAGGTTCTGCCCATCGTCACTTAGTTAACAACAACGTGGTTGTTATTTTTCTGACGATCTTGCAATAAAAATAACAATGAACTGAACGGTGTTATTGCCTAAGCGCCGAATTTACAAGTTTGAACTAACGTGTAAAGTAAAGAGACCTATTCACGGCCCAACTTATAGGACATCCGCGTAGAACTACCGTGCCCTAATGACCCCGATGTCGACGCGCCCTTAAGCAATAATAACAACAACAACAACACAACTACCGTAGGATGTTCCAAGCAGTCCTTTCCACTCGTACTTTCTCGCGGCACACCATGTGTCCTTATCACTCGTAGGATGTTTCCTCCAATCATGATCCACCACCATAGCTTGTAGGACGGCAAGGACTCGTGTGGGTTGTTTGGGAGTCCCAACAGCCAACACGTCCTGCATGAAGTCCTCTAACCCCTTTCACGGTCCATCAAAGGTCCTTTATCGATAATCGGACCATCCTAGGTCCTACAAGTTGTACTGTGAACGTGCCGCTAGAGCGGTGGAAAGGCGGGTGGCGGGCACGGAGATGTGTGGTGGCGTGGCCTTGTGCTTGACGCTTGAATTAGTCGAGCCGCGAGCTCCGCAAAGTTCACATGACAAAAGATTGTTTTTTAGACGCGTGCGTAGTAGTTGTGTAAACAATTTAATTCACTCGTGAAATCATCCCATGTTTTTTTGTTATTTTCAGATAAGGCAAAAAATAAGTCAATGAGGCAGTATTATATGGTAATAGAGGTTACTTCTGAAAAAAATGTAGAATTTGGCATTAAAAATATACTAATTTTGATTTTAAGTTTATTTTTGATAAAATATTAAAATATAAATAAGTATAAAGTTATTTCTCCGCTTTCGCAAAAATTCCGCATCCGCGGATGCTAAGCACTGAAGAACCACATCCGCGAAGCTGACTCCGTTATAAGCCTACTTCACATTTCACAGCTAATTATGCTAGAGTTTAAGGGTGAACATGGATAGACCTACATCCTCGACCAACACTGTGTTCACTCGTGTTCTGTTACCGTCGCTCTAATTAATAAACCTCGTAACTCCTTAATGACAGTCTTTGCAAAAACGAACAAAAACTGAATTTTATTTCCATCATTGTTTCCACCACATGTTTTTTTAGTTACACGTAATTTTTTTTAAAAAAAAATCATAGATATTGTGGATATTTCATTTTTTCCACGTTCTAAAAAAGTTGAATTTGTTTACGATGAGGTTTTACAGCAAAAAAATAATAATAATACTAATAATAGAGTCGCGAGACTTGCTAATTAGTATGACATTATATTATTTTGCTGTCACTGAAGAGAGTTCGGCAAATAATGTTAACCATGATGATCATTTATAAAATTACTTACTATAATTAATGGTTACTACTGCAGCCAGTTTACTCGGTGCGCTACTGAAATTCGAGAAAAAAGGTGTTAGACGGAGTTGTCCAATTATTATTAGAACTGTAGTGACTACGCTGCCGTGGCGGACTCGCACTGTTCAGTCTTAAGGGCGGTGCTGGTTTTCCGTCTCGCAGAGTGCAGCCGCTTTATAAAAAAAGGGAGAAAGTGAACAATTTCAAAACTTTGAAGGGCCGCAGCAAGCTCATTCGGGAGGACGCCGGTTCGAATCCCCGTCCGAGCATCGAGACTTGGGCTTTACATGTTTCCCCAAATCTCTCCAAACGAGTGCCGGGACGCTTCCTTCAAAAGGCCATGGCAGAATTCCTTCCCGTTCCTTGTCGCCAGTCCCATCCCGCTTCTAATGACCTCGACGTCGACCAGGCGTAAAGACATAAATAAATAATAAAAAAATTGAGGGGCCGCTTCTAAAAAATATTACGTCCTCGTAAACCAACCTGCTGCTACACAGTCAGTTACCTGTGGGGTTGTTGTTTTTTTTGTTTTTTTTTTTTCTCGTAAACCCAGTGCTTCAGGATTAAAATTGCAAAAAAGTAAGCAAAAAATGTCGTGATACTTCAGAGAGTTTGCCGATGTCTAAAACTTTGGTTTTACCATCAGGCACTGACGACGTAGAACGTATCAGAAGTACACATTTGTCGTCGGGCAGGTTGCGCGGTCTATTAGAGCGTGGGACAGGGTACCGCGCCCGCTCGCTGTTATCTACCGCATGCCTGTAGATAGCGGGGCTATCGCCGCACGGCCGACAACCACAATGCGTGTCGGATAAGTCGCCGGGGTGTCTGTTTACAAGTGGCGCTAGTCCGCTCAGGCCCCTAGTCTTAATTGTTGATCCAAGCATCCCGAGCAGGTCCTTGTGTATTGCTCGAATTGTCACTCTACAGGCCACTGGCTCGTAAGCTTTTTCTACTCGCGACGCACCATAAATTATCTAACATAATGTGTTTTATCGAAATTAAATTTTGATTAACCACATTATATTAGGTTTAAAACAAAATATACTCAGCAGGATTTACACATATACCATAAAAATAACACAATCATGGAAACAAATCGACATGAGAAAGGCCTATCACAAAGTACTGAGGGAAATCATATGGCTGAGTTTAAAAAGAGAGGAATAGATGAACGTATTGTGGAATTAATAAAGAACATCTATAAGAAGTGTGAGAATTGCGTGCGCATAGACAGTAAACATTCAGAATAGTTTCACGCGGAAAGAGGAGTAAGACCAGGAAGTGTGTTGTCACCTGTCCTATTTAATGTAGTATTAGATGTAATAATAGCTGAAGTCCAGGGACAGAGATCCAACAGAGCTGAAGGTGATAGCATACAGTATGCTGATGACATCATAATATGGGAGGAGACAGCAGGATCTGGAAAGAGAATTACGGAAATAGTGGACTGCTATGGGTAAACATGGCCTGGAGATTAGTGTGAAAAATACCAAAATAATGAAGATAACAAGAAACACTGGCCCTTTGAAGGAGTGTTACTGGATGGCGAGAAATTGGTATGGGTAGAATCGATTGAGTATCTGGGATGCAAGGTAACTATCAACGGAAAGATGGAGGAACAAATAGGTCAGAGAGAAAGAAAGAATGGAAAACTGTATTATCAGATAAAGGACGTAATCTGGATGTGGAACATAGGTAAGGATGCCAAAATTTTGCTCCATAAAGTATATTACCAGCCCATACTGACTTATGGTTCTGAAAAATGGACGTGGACAGAGAGAGATATTAGCAGATTTCAGGCGGCGGAGGTGAGGTTTCTGAGAGGGATAGAGAATGTCACGAGGAAAGACAAAATCAGAAATGAAAACATCAGGGAGATACTACAAGTGGAAGCATTAGAAGAGATGTTAAGGAGGGAAAGACTGCAGTGGTTGAGACATGTTATGAGGATGGAGGAGGGGAGGATGCAGAAGGTAGCACTGCTGAACAGTGGGGAGGGAAGGAGACCAGTTAGAAGACCTCGGGCGAGATGGATGGACCAAGTGAAGAAAGATCCAGAGGGTAAGGGAGTCTTGTGGAGAAAAAGTGATAAAGGGAAAGTCTTGAAATGACTGCCAGGCACTAGCGTGGTGGTGTAACGGCTAGCGTTCTGGCCTCGCATTCGGGAGGACGGCGGTTCGAATCCCCGTCCGGGCATCCAGATTTGGCTTTTCCATAGTTTCCCGAATCACTCCAGGCAAATGCCGGGATGCTTCCTTCAAAAGGCCATGGCCGAATTCCTTTGAAAAAAAAAACTTACAATACTTGGAATTCAAATAGATCACAAACTCAGTTGGCAAGAATATATTACATTATTACTGAAGAAGTCAAGTAGTGCCACCTTTATAAAAGAACACTTTCTCTAACAGCGCATCTGGAACAAATTCATGGAATTCAGTCACGTCGTATAGCATAATTTTTTGGGGAATCTATTCACAAAGTAAAAAAGTTATATTAGCACAGGAAACAGCTGCCTCTTTAAAAAGCTCAGTATTCTTACTATTACTTCTCTCTCTCTGTGTATATCTACATCTACATATATACTCTGCAATTCAGAAAATTGTGGCTGGCAGAGGGTGCTCAGCACCAAAGCTAATCTCTTTGCTGTGCATTCCAATCCCTAATGGTACGAGGGAAAAAAGAATTCATATAAGAATCAGTCCGGCACCTTATTTCTCTGATTTTATCTTTCCTGTCCTTCCGACTCAAATAGGTTGGTGGAAGAAGTATTTCACTACACTCAAAATTTTATATATATTCTTTTATGTGCTTTGTAATAGAACGTTTTCACTTGTTTACATCTAATTAACAGGTACACAATTTCAATACAAGAAACAGAAATAGCTTGCACAAAATACAAACATCACTGTCATTAGCACAAAGAGGGATTAATTATTCCGGGACACTTCGGTTTAATAAACTTCCTAAAAGTATAAAACAGTTTGTAGATAATAAAGTTGTATTTAAAAGAAAATTACTGTCTTATGGACAACTCCTTGTATTCCATTCATGAATTTATTCTAAAGAATTAATTGTATCTAATATGACTTCTGGAAAATTCAGTTTTCAAAATTAATGTTTATTTTTTATTTATTTCTTTTGGCTTTGCCACTTAAAATTATTTTTAGCCATGATTAGCCTATTATTCATAATATATATATTATCCATGACATATTTCACATCCCAAAGGTCGTCCCTCAGCAGGGATCTGCGGAATTGATTTGAAATTGATAGTATTATAAAAATCAAATATTAAAAAAATTGTTAAAAAATTGTAGTCTGATGTAAAAAAGTTTTGAAAATTTTCAAATACGATGTACTTATTATCCGATTCATGAAATTATTAATCGAATCCTACATTAAGTATTTTTTTCTAATATTAAACTACTTGAGATTAAAAATTTAATAGAACTACTCTTTTTTTTCTTAGAAATCCGTTAGCTCCAGGAAATGGCTATAGTTTTCTTGTAATCTTTAGGAGGCTACATAACACTGCAAATTATGGAAAAAGTTGTGACCAGAAGTTTCGGATATTATCTGTGTGCCTAATAAGCTCATCCTTTTTGGCATTTATCACGATCGTTCCTTGTTGACCTACCAAGCTATAAATATCGTCTGCAGATCTCCCTGTAGATCAGGGGTGGCCAACCCAAATGATCTTGCGGGCCACATACAAAATTGCATATCTCCAATAGAGTTTTTTGCAGTGAAAAATTGAAACATGAGTTATTACTGTGTTTACTCTTCTTCTTACAGGTATACATAGATAATATAATAATAATGATACTATACGCATATTTTAAAGGAATATATAACACTAAAAATGAAATATAAAAAATAGTTTGTAAAAGTGTGATGAATCTTGCGGGCCAGAAAAATGTTCAAGGTGGGTTGGCCACCCCTGCCGTAGATGTTCAGACCTCTCCCGTACTTCCCCTTATCTCCTTTCAATGCCCCCTGTAGTGGCGGACTTGCTGCCCTGTGGTTGCATAAGTAATGTTCACGGGTTAGCTCAGTGAGGAGTGAAAACTGTTATGGAGCGTCCATAAACTACGTGGCTCGGTCTAAGGGAGGGGGTTGGGGGGGGGGGTTGCCTGGAAAGCTACGCTGGGCTACGTGGGTTCCAAGCCAAGCCACGTAGTTTTCCATTCATATTATTTGTCTCAGTCAAGGTACAGAACACACAAGAGCATGTCAATGAAACATTTCCGTCTTTTAATTATCTCCGTATGGAATTTACGATGGTCTGGCAAGACAAAACAGTACAAAATGTCTTCTCGAATCAAAATTGGATGCCGTAATGGTTTATGGACGCTCGCTTACAATCTTAGCCTCGTCAGGTCGGCAGACGAAATTTTGTATCCTCGTGTTTGGACTTCATCGACAGCTCGGCGACAATGTTGAGTAGCAATTGGCTCTTACTTACGGTTAGGGCGTTAGCCAGTTTCCGTGGCGGTATTTCCGAAGCGAACACCGAGTAAACCATTGGAACTTCGGAACTTCTTTACTCCACGTAAAAGACTGATCCCATTTTAATCATCCTATTATGCATTAAGGTACAAGTGGGCACTATGTCTCGACTCTCATCAGTATTTATTGATGAGATTTGAAGTCTACTGATATACAGGTCTACTCAGGTGAAGTCAATCTGTTTGTTGTCTTCCAGTGGGTGAGCGGCAACATTCGGGCCTGGCATTACGCATGTCGCGGGTTCGACTCCTGGTCCAAACACCAAGATTACGATTTGCCTCAGTTTCCCGAAATCACGCGAATTCCTGGATGGTTCCGTCAAAATGTAAAGAAGAGTCAGCTAATTAGATACACAAATAAAAAACAATAGGTTAATTATGAATATAAGGTGGGGAAAGAATTGCTTGCTGAAGACTTAAAATGTAAATATCTTCGCATTACATTTGATAACAAGCTTAACTGGGCAGCACACATTGGACAGGTGGGAGGAAAAGGTTTAGAAATTCTTCACTTGTTGGAGAGAGTGATGAGGGGATGCACGAGCGAAGTAAAGGAATTGGGTTACAAAACTTTGGTCAGACCATTGCTCGAATATGGTAGTGTAGTATGGGACCCACATTTTGAGTATCAAATACAGGAGTTGGAGAAGGTGCAAAGAAGGGATGCTAGATTTGTTTCTGGAAATTATCGCAGAATGCAATCAGTGATAGATATGATAAAGGAGCTGGAATGGGATTCATTGCAAGACAGGAGGAGAGTGATGGGAGTGTACAGGGCGTATACTGGGGATGAGGCATGGAAAGATATTGCAGTAGGTATGAAAAGTAGTTCATGGAAGGGAAAAGATGACCATGACCACAAGCTGGCACTCGATTTCAGGCACAAGGGTGTGGGAAGATTCTCTTTTTTAGGTAAGGGTGTCAAGGATTGGAATGAGTTACCAAGGGGAATGATGAATAACTTTCCGAAAACGTTAAAAGAATTTAAAGTTGAAATTTGTAGAGGGCAAATGTAGGTGGGTGCAGGATAGGGGGAAGTTGGGTGTGTAGGGAAATTGCCACCGGAGCGTGTGCTCTATTAAAATTAAATTAAAAATTAAATGCCGTGGCCGAATTACTCACAATTATTTCACCCCCTTCCTTTCCCGCCTCTAATGTAACTAGGCGTAAAGCCATAAGACAAAGAGAAAAGCTAACCCAGTGTTTGAATCTTAATCAAGTTTTCTACGTTGGTAGCTGTGTCCAAGAATTTGTCACGCGGTACTTGTGCTTCCTTCGAAGAGTACGCGGCCGATTTCCTTCCCGGTCATTGTCCACAGATTCTGTCGTGGCTCGAACAGTCCTTAGGTTGACTGGCAATAAAGTCCCAGACAGTGGAAACTAGAATACGTATTTTAGATACCCAGTCGACGGCAAAGTCCCATAGTCACTCTGTGAAGCCTTGTTGACGTAACAGAACGTGCGATATTTTGCGAGTACGGCTGTGCGCGTATGTAGGGGGCGTGGCGGTGTAGGGGTGGGGCGCGACGGGCCAATCAGGAGCGGGCAGATATTGATCGCTTTACCTCTCGCGGTTTGTCCCCTCTCTACCTGGACGGCAGGCCGGAGTTCCCCGAGAGAAACTTCCTCACTGGCAACCCGAACTAACGGACATGTCTATCATCGCCGCCACAACCTAATTCTTAATCGTTGGTTTCATTCGAGCTGGGACGTTTGTTAAGAATTAAACCAATAACCAGGGTGTATGCGTGTAGGCATACGTGTTCCCTATTACTGGTTCTGCCCAGGGTTACCAACTTACTAGGAAGAAAATAAACTACTTATTTTGGGAAGAGTAAAATTATTAATGCAATGTTGTTGCAGGCCATTTTTTTCCGCAATTGCTTAGTTAATTGCTAATTGAAAGGATAATGCTAATGCAACTGTTTACAAGCTAATATAGACAAACACCACAGACAAAACAAAATAAACACAAAAATGTAACAAATCCACAAGGGCATTCCGTTATATATATATATATATAACTAATGTATATTTTACGAGAAATAAAATATTTTCACATAATTTACGGTTAGGGTAAAGTAAAGACAGGAGGAGGATGAGGAGGGTCATGGGAGTGTACAGGGCATATACTGGCGATGAGGCATGGAAAGATACTGGTGTAAGAATTAAAAGTAATGCATGGAAGGGAAAAGATGACCATGACCACAAGCTGGCACTCGATTTCAGGCACAAGGGTGTGGGAAGATTCTCTTTTTTAGGTAAGGGTGTCAGGGATTGGAATGAGTTACCAAGAGAAATGATGAATAATTTACCGAAAACTTTGAAAGAATTTAAAAATAAAATTTGTAGAGGGCAAATGTAGGTGGGTGCAGGATAGGGGGAAGATGGTTGTGTAGGGAAATTGCCACCGGAGCCTGTGCTCCATTGAAATTAAATGAAATTAAAAGTATACCAACCAGAAATAAATGATGATACATTATAATAAAGATGAAGAGTTTTGCGCAGGGTGGGGGGGGGGGGTTACGAAAAGTATTCACTGCCTTTATGCGATCAAATTTCACAGTGAAAATAATTTTACAATATGCGGTGGAATCGTTTTCCTTTTGCAGCCAAGTTTTAAACCCTTCATTTGGCAACCACTCGTCTCTGGAGAGACAATAACATATCTGTATTTTCTTTGGTAATTCACTGATTATTTGTTTGTAACGAACAGGCCATGCCGAATTCCTTCCCATTCCTTGCCCCCATCCTTTCCCGTCACTAAAGACCTCGCTGTTAAGAGACGTTCAGCAGTTAAAACAAAAAAAACAAAAAAAAACGGACAAATCGCGTTACAACCGGGCAGTCCGGGCGGTTGGCAACCTTGCGACAGACTCATGACAGCAAATAATCGTAATAAAAAAAAGTAGTTGTTAACCATAAGTTCTGCCCATTAACAACGGATTGTATTTGGCGAAAAATATTGTTTAGCAACCACCGACATACTTCTGGCACGGTGATCAAGATTAAACGCCAAAGGGATGCATTAGATAATGCAACGGGAAAAAAATGCGTTTTGATGTAAAGCAGGAAGCAACTGGTACCTGTTTCTTGAAGGGTATCAACTTCTTACACACGTAGTCCTCCAGGTTTTTCGATATATTTTTTACGTGGTGAAGGAAGGAATGCGCGGAAGTGGACAGGAATTACCGATGCCAAACTTATTGGATGGGGTTGAATGTACATTCAACAGGTGCACTTCAGTAGACGAAAGGAACCCCACCTCCTTCGCATTTAAGTTTTATTTTTAGAGGACTACTTTCTTTGGTGTGTTTTCAAATAGCCTGCAGGACGAAGTTAGTAAATATCTGGATCATACTCTTCAAATTCATTTTTTTATTAAAAAGTTGCAAGAACAGTCTGTGAGAAAAAGCCAAAGTCGGACCGCAGTTAAGAATATACAAAAAAAATTACCATGAAAGTCCATTAAAATTAAAAAGACTATGAAAGCGTTTACTTTTAACACTTGACGAAGTTGTGTAAACAAAATGGCCTATTTGACAATCGTAATATTTGATAATCTACCATCTACGGAATGAATGATAAGTTTCTACGCTAATAAGCACTCCCATTAACAACAAAAGTCACCATTTTTTTTATCAGGAAGGTTTCTCTTTGTTTTGGCCATCGGAAACATTTCAAATCACTTTAACGAATTGGCTAAATATTAATATGAATTATGGAGGTACGACTTAGGGAATGCCGAGGGGTCCTACGTAGGACTTTTTGAGTTTCAGGCATTAAAAAAAATTTGTAGAACAGATATCAAGGTATGAAAATGACAGAGTGATATAAAATAGTATTTGCCAAAGACAATGCACTCAACACATTGTCACCTTCTACCCTCTGGAACACTAAAAACGCTGTTTAGTGCAGTTCACTGTTACTGAAAGCACTAATAGCGTAATTTGGGGGATACTTGTCTCTGCCCAGCCCTGCGAACTTCAATAAACATCATTTCTTTCGATACCTTCATATTAAAGCATATGCTGGAAGAATGGAGCATCATCGGAGATAAATAAAGTAGGGATCCGACTACATGATTTCTATACATTCATCAGTTATTTGATCGAAATGCATTTTTTATGTGTCATCATTAGCAGCATAATACGATTCTGGTGAATTGCCTATCAAACGTAGGCATAATTAAATTTTCAAAAAATTTCGTTCGCTTGATTTCTTTTAAATTTATTTCAAAGAGAGATATGTTAAGAGCATAAAAAGTTTGGGTTGCCATTGTAAAAGTGGTCGGAAGTTGGGGTTGGGGAGCATGCATAAACCTCG
This sequence comes from Vandiemenella viatica, assembly GCA_031002005.1. NCBI lineage: Eukaryota > Metazoa > Arthropoda > Insecta > Orthoptera > Morabidae > Vandiemenella > Vandiemenella viatica. The sequence continues at coordinate 176,750,145 of CM061914.1, read as the reverse complement.
TAGCTCCATTTTGGCCTATTCTGAACCCCCCCCCCTTCCCCACGTAGCCCTACGTGGCTTTTGCCTCTACCCCCCCCCCCCCCCCAACCACGTAGCACGTAGCTTTTTCCCCTTTTGATTCCAGAAGACATTTTGTACTGTTTTCTCTTGTCAGACGATTGTAAATTATATAAGGAGATAATGAACTGAGGGAAATAAATATTCACATGCTGTTGTGTGTTCTGTTCCTCATTTTAACTGTGAAAAATGTTATTAAAGGAAAGCTACGTGGCCTGGCACGGAATCCCCCCTCCCCCCACGTAGCCCAGCGTAGCCTTCCAGCCAACCCCCCCCCCCCTGGACCGAGCCACGTGGTTTGTGCACGCTCCCTTGCCAACTGTTAAAAGTTCGCACTTACATATCTTTAACAGCTGGCAATCTCAAGTTGCGGCCACTTTTACATAGGCAATCCAAAGTTATGTTATTTACATCTCTCTCTTTGAAATTAATTATAATTTATTTTAAAAAAAACAACAAAAAAAACAAGTTAATGATTTTTTGATTTTTTATAAAAATGTAATTAAAAATACTCGCGGCAATGTTTGATAGGCAACCCGGTAAAATCGTATTCTGTTACTAATAATTATGCATAAAAATTGTATTTCAATCGAGTAACAGATGGACGTAGAAATCAGGCAGTGGGATCTCAGACTATTAAGGACTCGGGGCCGGGTTTGGTTACTTTCCTCCACTATATGCCAGACTTTTTTTTAAATTTGTTTTACAAATCATTTAAGTTATGCTTTATGAATTCTATCTTTATTTATTTCCTTCTGAGTGCTGTGGTGTTTTTCGACCGCTGTAGTGTGCGCTTCATGGCCGATCAGTTCCTAGCAACCCCCTCCGCTGTTTGTTTCCACTAGTTTCCTGCGGCCCCGACAGACTGCGCCCCGGTGCCAGGTCAGTCACAATCTTTGGTGGCGTGTAGATGCATGGATCACAGACGCGGCGGTGAGTCTGTTTCAATCTTCTGTTGTGAATCTCTGCCTAAGCATCAGCGATGACATAGTGTGTGAAAATCTTTTACCTGTGTTTCATCGCAATCTTAAATGGCGGGAGAAAATTATTTTCCTAATAGATTTTTTAGCAAAATAAGAACGAGGTAAGAAGGAATTGTGCTATTCTTTTAAAATTTGTCACACCCGTTCCTCAGCTTATACCTTTCAAGAAAAAGTGTACCTGAAAGCGAAATGAAAGGTTCCTCACACGTGGTGCCACACGAAAGTTACGAAACGGCGAATCTTCACCAGTAAACCGACCGTGGTGGGTGAGCGGTTAACGTTCTCGCCTCGCATTTGTAAGGACGGCGGTTCGAATCCCCGTCCGGGCATCCTGATTTGGGTTTTCCACGGTTTCCCCCAAATCACTCCAGGCGATTGCCGGGATGCTTCCTTAAGAAGGCCATGGCCGAATTCCTTCCCGTTCCATGTACCCAGTCCCACCCGCCTCTAATGACATCGACGTCGACGAGGCGTAAAGCCATAAGTAAAAAAAAAAGTCAGTAAAACCCGCCATTTCCATTCAAATTGTTCACGCCAAAGGTAGTATCTATTCTCTATTCAAATAAATGTAAAATCGCTTAAAAGTTTTCGTGATAACAGACCACTGGACCAGAATTAAAAAAATACGAAATTAACTACAACAAAGAAGCGAGGAATTAAGTTTTCATTGATAACTTAAGCACACCTGATTTTTGGACGGCAATATACTGCCCTGGTGGTTAGGTTTGAATTCAGCTTGAACCGGAATGAAAAAAACGCGTAATTTGCTACAGAAGACGAGAGGAATTCTAGTTTTTTACTGTTGAAGATGAATCTTTTAAAAAATTTGGTGTCCCACCACGTCTAAGGTATGTTTCATTTTGCTTTCATGTACACTTTTTCCCAACAGGTGTGATCTAAGGAAGGTGTGTGCCATATTTCAAACTAATAGCACAATTATTGCACTTGTTGGAGAGAGTGATGAGGGAATGAGAAGTAAAGGAATTGGGTTACAAAACTTTGGTCACACCATGGACGAATTCCTTCCTGTTCCCTACCGTCCCGCCCCCAACATCGTATGATGGCATGCCAGTTTCTGGCGTTGGCTGTTATCAAGAAGGATGTCACCCTCCATGGAAACTCTGTTGGGAAGATGAATAGTGATGGTTGATTCTTGGCTGTCTGGGTGGCGCCGGGTCACATTTCTTGTAGACGACGTTTCGACCCTCATTCTGTGGTCTTTTTCCAGGGCAGAAATTTGTTCTGCCGCCCGAACAGCCAAGAATCTACTGACTCTGGCCGCGGAAGCCTTCGATTACATGATTACGGATAATTTCCCGTTGCATGTGTGTTCGTGTGTGTTGTTGTAGACGTGGCTGACTGTGATAGTGTTTGTATAGAGTTTGTATAGTGTGTCGGGACATTGAAAAGGCATATGACAGCCTAAGGCGAAACAAAGTGTGGGAAGGACTGAGAAAAAAGTCAGTAAAAATGGAGATAGTGGTAAGAGTGAAGGATATGTATGAAGGTAGTAGGAGCTGTGTAAAATTGGGAAGGGATAAAACTGGGTGGTTACATTTGAATAATGGACTAAAACAAGGAAGTGCCCTATCACCCTTCATATTTATCGTAGCTTTGGATGAAATATTGAAGGTGGTGCAGAGCATTGGGGAAGGAAAAATGAAAGCAATGGTATTTGCAGATGACCTATTAGTTTGGGGAGAGGATGAAAGAGAGGTGCAGGATCAGCTGGATGTGTGGGAGAGAGTAGTTGCAGCCTATGGTATGAAGTTCTCTGCGAGAAAAAGTGAAGTGGTGATAACAACAAGAAAGAAGAACAGGAGTACATAGGCATATCACTCGGAGGAGAGCAACTAAATAGAGTGGAATGTTTCAAATACTTGGGAAGCTGTATTGAAGAAAATGGATGGAACAGGATATAGGATGACCGAGGGGCAGATGGATTAAAGGTGTTAAGAAATGTTTGGAGGAAAGAGGAGGAAATTGGGCGACAGTGGGAAAAGAGAAACGGTGGTTAGACAGGAAGCGCTGGCGAGGCTTTTGTTCCCAGCCGACCCGTCCAGCGGCTGGAAGCTGCCCTAGATGATGATGATGATAGAGTGTCGTTTGTATTCTGTGAAATGAGATATAAGGGAGAACGTGAAACCCAGTGCAGGAGCATTCAGTCCTACTCTTCCGAAACAGGCGAGGAGGTCGCCAGGCTTAACGGACGAATGACCATCAAAAGTGCAGCGTACCCTCACTCCATACTCACTGCCCTGGACTTTTGGGGTAGAGTGTGCTGAGTCGGAATTGTGCACCACCGTCTCTCCTACCCTGCCAGCAAAGATGATTAAAATTTCTTCCACCACCTGGAATCGATCCAGCTAACACCGTGTCAGCGCCCGACACCATCACCAACTCCGCAACCAATGGGGCAGGCGACCTCGACACCGTATATACATAAGCAAACAGCAAGCGACAGTCAGGTCAAGTTTAAGATAGATATCCCCGACGTGGTGCCTTGGCCAGCCGCGACTCTCGGTTCCCGCAAAGATTGTGACGTAACGGAGGCGACATTTAGACAGAAATGTGGACGGAGGAGGCGCGGCCGTGACTCATTCGCTACTCCGTACTACACGGTGACGTCACGCATCCGCCATCGCACAAGCTGCGTGGGTGCGTCTCGGCTCCAAAGATCATAGCCTGGCAAGATGGTCATAGGTCAGCGCAGACCCGTAATATCGAGAACATGTGTTAAATATTACAACAGCGTAAGGTAAGCAACGTGGACTGAATTTCGCTTCATTACTGTATTTTTGGTCTAAATATAAGCCAAAGCATGACAATAGTCACGAAATGTACTAGAAATGATAGCAAGGGCAGTAGATTAAATGTAAGAATAGGATCAGTTGTGACATTACACAAATAACTGTATTGTGTTGGTTTGGGGGCGTCCATTAATTACGTGAGGTACCGAGCGTGGTGGTGTAACCCTTGTGCTTGAAATCGAGTGCCAGCTTGTGGTCATGGTCATCTTTTCCCTTCCATGCACTTGTTTTCTTACCTACTGCAATATCTTTCCATGCCTCATCGTATGCCTTGTACAGTCCCATGACCCTCTTCACCCTCCTCCTGTCTTGCAATGAATCCCATTCCAGCTCCTTTATCATATCCGTCACTGATTGCATTCTGCGATAATTTCCAGAAACAAATCTAGCAGCCCTTTTTTGCACCCTCTCCAACTCCTGTATTTGATACTCAAAATGTGGGAACCCAATTCCTTTACTTCTCCCGTGAATCCGCTCATCACTCTCCAACAAGTGCAGAATTCTCAAACCTTTTTCTACCACCTGTCCAATGTGTCCTGCCCAGTTAAGCTTGTTATCAAATGTAATGCCAAGATATTTACATTTCAGGTCTTCAGCCAGCAATTCTTCCACCACCTTATATTCATAATTAACCTTTTGTTTTTTATTTGTGGGTCTAATAAGGTTACTCGTCTTTCCATTTATCTTCATCCCATGTTTACCAACCCAACTAGATATCCTGTCCAGATCATTCAGCAACTGTTTACAGTCCCTTATCGTTTTGATCCTTTTATGTAGCAGAGCTGATACCCGCGACTTCGTACGAGAGGACTAAGTATTTTTTTTACCAGAATTGAATATAGAAAGTTGTTGGTAACGAAAGACTGGTCCCAAACAATACCGAGTCGGCATAACATGACAGAAAGCTATCACTATATCATTCTGCCGTCGAACCTGTCTCTTGAAGAGAATCAATTTCCAACATATTTCTGTCGCCATTCGATAAGGTCTCAAAATTTCGTGACTACAACTGTTAATCATACTGGAAAAAATGTCCTGTGCCCTTCATACAGATTTTCTTGTCAAATTCCATCGATATCGGTATAGCCATTTAGTCGTCAAAACGTAACAAAAAGACAGAGACTTATTTCCGCATTTATAGTATTATTACTGCAGATCACACACACACTGACTCCGAACAACCCCTGAGGGATCATTATAACGCAAATAAGTGTACACCTACAGCATTGCAAGACTACCTACAATTTGTCTCGCATTGCACCCCTAACTTTGTGATATCTACAGTTTGATAATCCGAATAACCTACGGCCCAGGCGTGACTCTTAAGATGATAAATTTTTTTTAAAAATTTTAGCCTCCACGGAGATTTGAACCGGAGACCACGTCCCAAACATTAGTAAGCAAGCGCTTTAACCACTGAGCTGCCTGACCGCTACACGGAAAAACAGTGCAGAGACGTCCATATCCAACTCGTCTTTCTATCGCCGTTCAGTAGTATTTCGAAATTATGAGACAACATGTATTATTTATAAAGATTATAATCCAACCAAATGTAGACAGTATTTTTCTCCTTGTTTCAAAGGATAAGTTTGCAAAGTTTCATCGAGATCGGATCAAAACTGTGGATTTTTATGAAGAACAAACAAACAAACATACATTCATCTTTATATATATATAGATTATGTCATATGCGAACAATCTATTTCGAATAGTAAACAATCAACAGAACTGTTCATTAGAGAAATTAATAGCAATGGTCCCAGTACGCTACCCTGCTATCGTTTCCTGGCGAGCGCCCTGTAGTATATGCATAGGTAAAAAATCAGACCGGTATAAGTCAGTGGTCCACAGAATTGTTCTTGACACTTTACTGGTTGAAAAAGGTTGAGAAACGCTAGTGCAAGTGATGTATTTCTGAGTTGGATAAGTGTTAAAGAAGGTTAAGGATCGTCAGCATAAAAAGAAGGGGTTCCGTATGGAATACTCATATTTTACTCTGCACAGAAGAGGTTTTAGGAAGCAAGCTAATTAATTTTTTCTGCAGTTGCTACAAGAAGTTTCCAAATCCGTTGAAAGGGTTTCCTTTTTGAGTTTGTTGAAACATTCTGAAATTTTTAGGGAATACCATTGGTGGCTACTATTTTTGTTCAGTGGCAGTAAAGAGCCAGCATTAAATAATAATTCTTAAACTCCGTCTATTAACAACTTTTTTTATTAATGTTTCTTTCACCAGACGCGTTTCGCCCTTTTGGAGTGGGGCATCATAGTAGTGAGAAAATTGTGGTGGCTATAACACATCAGTCCAGAACAGCACTTTCTGCATTTTTCTGGACTGGTGTTCCTTTCTAAAATGTAACATTTCTCTGTGTAAACTTTCATACACTTCACTTTCTGATATTTGTTTTGAACACACACGAACTGGTTTGTAGTGTTTACTACCACAATTTTCCCACCACCGATGATGCCCCACTCCAAAAGGGCGAAACGCGTCTGGTGAAAGAAACATTAATAACATTGTTAATAGACGGAGTTTAATTCATAAACATTTATGCAACAACTGTGGATCATGGCCATCTCCAAAGGTATTATTGTGTAATACTTTCAAAGGAAAATAGAATAACGATTAATCATTAGCTTCTGTATTGGTATTTTCGGTGGTGTAAGTTACCTTTCTCTGATGAGATTCTGGGAGTATTTGACTAGGATTTTTTTTATCTGCATTTGATTTTGAATGGAGGAAATTATTATTGTTATGAAAAAGTTTATATGCATAAAATATAATTTCAAAAACGAATACCTATTATTTATTTGATTGATAAATATCGTGATTTCCTAAGTTCATCTATGCTTTTTTCAGTTTCAATCAGCTTTCTTGTTTGTTATTTTCTGAAAGAAAAAAAAAATACACACAGCGGAAACATCGGATGCACTTCAATTAGTGCATCTAGGCTTAAATAAACAAAAAGCAACATATAAATTTAACCAAACATCACACACACGCACACACACACATATATATATATATATATGCCTCACATTTTAAGTTTTATCTCTACTAAACAACAGACAATTTCATTTTAGCAGGCATTGCAGTTGCACTTTCTTTTAAGAATGTAAGTGCAAAAAGAATAGAATTATATTATTTATTTGAAATGTACACTTCCTGTAGCAATATAAGTGCAAATAAAGTCAGTGCAGTCATTCATTTGAAATTTCCTGGTTATGGAGCGTCCATAAACTACGTGTCTGGCTCCAGGGGGAGGCGGCCAGGCCACGTAGATTTCCTTTCATAACAGTTTTAACAGTTAAAATGGGGAACAGAACACACAACAGCATGTGGATACTTATTTCCCTCAGTTAATTATCTCTCTATGTAATTTACAATAGTCTGACACGAGAAAACACAGTACAAAATGTCTTCTGGAATCAAGACGGAAAAACGTTACGTGCTTCGTGGAGGGTTGTGGGGGGGGGTAGAAGCAAAAGCCACTTAGGGCTACGTGGGGGAGAGTGGGGGTTCACAGGAAGGCAAAATGGAGCCACGTGGTTTATGGACGCTCTCTTAGACATGGTTGCCATTGAGGTGAGTCCAGTCTCCAGGCAGAACGCATTGTATCAGAGCGGACAAGAGTTTCGGTTGAATTGAGAAGTCAGAATGTTGCGGGAAGCGAGGCTGTGATCATTTCTTGCCGCCCCATGACGTCAGCCTTGAGTTGGTGATAAAGTGCCTTTGTTTCGTGTTGACAGTGGACACGGACTACTTTTCTCCTGCCGCCTCTGGATGGCTCTATGCTGACGGGACTGATGGACTGTCAGGTAAATACAGCTAAGTACTCGTCTGGGCGTCCACGTCTTGCTTACCGCACTCTATAGCCTCCAAGCAAAATTTGCTTTTGTGTTTGAACGTTATTAACACCTCAGTGTAGCGTTTTGTTGTCGTGTTGCTTCTCTGGTTTGTGTTTCGAGTTATAACAGTGGTGGTCTGATGCGGTTTACACGAAATTGCACCGTTTTTACTTTCTAAATCCACCCCTTCACTGAGTCTGAAGAACCTGCGATGGTGGGGTGTTGCGCTTTTGCTTGTGCGGGCATGTTGGGGCACTGGAGCAGTTCCAGATAGGGTTGCCATTCTTTTTTTTTTTTTGTAACAACAGCATTTGTGTTTTCGTATGGCAAAAGTAGGGTACACTGCGTAGGAAAGGAATACGTGTATTATGTTTAAATACACAATTTTCATTGCTTTTCCACACATTCAATAAATACAGATTCTTCTTAAACACTTCCACAGCATCTGTGCGGTCCATATTTAGATTAAAATATATGATGAGCTCAAACTTTATTAAGTGGAGCGAGGATTTGTTTGTTTCATCTCTCTCGCTTAGCATTCATAACAGTCTCACAGTGAATGCAGATAAAAGCAAAGAAATTATTTAAAATAAAATTTAAAAATCTTCAATTTTATTGATTACGTACTCTCATTTTTTGAAGTTGGCAAGTCAGTAAAACTTAATCATTTAAGATTTTTTCGTGCAACTCATTCGGCTGCATTTTTTATCCGTTTAAAAGGGCCACAGCAATTCCCAGCTTATACATATTGTAGTACAAGGGCCTTGGTGGGCATGAATATATATGGTTAATATTTATAAATTTATTATTAACATTAATAAAGGGGTTTAATTTTTGATTTTGTGAAGGAGTAAAAATATTGATTTTGCAAGAATCTCGATGTTATTTGGAATGTATGAAAACTGCCACTGACATTTATTTAGTATCATTGGCGATTATAAGTCTGAGCGAATTTACCGTTAATATTAACACAAGTAGGCAAAATCACAAAGCAACGCTCAGAGGTACAATTAGCCGTCATGAGCAAGCAAACAATTGTAATTTACTTTTAAATCCATTTCAGAATTAATATACAAGAAAGAATGATACTTGGAAACAATGTGCAATACAAGTTAAGATGCCTCAGACACAGGTATCATAATACTGTGACTTTACATTTCAATAAATCAGTGCGCCACGAATGAACAATATGCCATTCGAAATTAAGTAGTTCTGGAAAATTATGCCTCTAGCTCAGGGGGTTTTCAGTTATAAAGTTAGAACATGGATCTATCTATCCTCTCCAAGACACTTAAGGGTTTAGTTTCACGGAATGCACAATCAGATGGCTTGGTCGTAATAATTTACCATTGTAGTTCTGCGTCTGATGTCTGCGGTGATTTAAGACGGCTACAGGCACGTCCGTTCTGGAAATGCGCATCATCGCATTACTGACTTCTGTCCCCGTGTCGAAAACTGCTCCAGCAAGCCGGCAGTATCAGATTTTCTACACCAAAATTTTCAGATTTTTTTATAAGACTTCAACAATAGTATTATTACTTTTATCAGTTGAATTTTGTGTGTCTTTAACATATATACCATTTGAAAGTCAATTTTACATAACACAAAATGAATTATATTTTTTTTAAATGCCGTTTTTACTGGTTGAAAATTAACGCCAATGCAACTGTTGAATTTATTTATTGCTGCGTCGTACTCCTCGATGAGATATGAAACGCGTACGACGCAGCAATAAATAAATTAAACAATTGTATTGGCGTTATTTTTCAATTAGTAATTAAGTAAGCAACTGCAGAAACATGGCCTGCGACATCATTGCATTGAAAATAGCTTTTTGTTGATATTTTTTTTTGTGAATTCAGCACACTGTCATGCGCCAGAGTGAATTCCTCTTGAGAAAGCTTAGTTCTGTTTCTGGCTGAGTAGACTCTTCTCGGCGCGCCGGTTGACTAAACACGTTTTCGCAACCGCCTGGGACTTCCCCTGCGAACTTACGCAACGGCTGCGAATTCCTGGAGTGCGAATGGCGAGCCAGGCAAAGCGCTGCCTGCTGACACACGCAGTCCACGGCCCAAAGGCGTAAATTACGTCACAGAAACTTGGTGATTTTTACAACGCCTGCTGTCACGCCATCATACACCTTGGCCCTCTTCCGTTGTGACAGCGCGCATTTTACGATTGTAAATCTACCACTTCCAACGTGACGTCACGAACCTACGTACCCCCCCCCCCTGCTCCTTGTCACGCAGTGTCAAACATTGTGTTTCTCCCGATCGATTCTACCGACTGACACAGAGTTCGAACGATTCATTTCCCTAAATATCTCGTTGCAATATGGACGGAATTAACATTCTTGAAATGTGAATCGAAAACTATCCCCTCAGATTTAATATTATGTTTGATACTAGAGAAACGACTTTTTTTTCAGAGAGAGAGAGGTTTTAGGAGAATTCTATGCATTTTTCTCCAAACTATTGGAACAGCCAATTAAATATGGGGAGAACTTCGGAATGAACTAGAAGATATATATATATATATATATATATATATATTACAAAGAGGCCATCAAAAGAGCTCTGCAAACAGATAGAAACAATAACTGACAACTTTAGAAAAAGAAGAATGAAATTTTATGGACATATTAGCAGGATGAACAAGAACAGGCTCACAAGGCAAATCTTCGAGATAGTAAACACCATTAAAAACAAGATTAAATGGATATCTGAAACAGAATAGGACCTTAAAGAATTGGGTATCACACAAGAAAACATAAACAACCCAGAACAGTTTAGAAACATCATAAAGAAACATACACTTAAACAAACACAAACAAAAAAAAGAACAGGAAACAAATGGTCAGAAGAGGGCAAGAGAGAACACAGCGAGCGTATGAAGAGAATTTGGGAAGAAAGGAAGAAGAAAAAAACATCGTGACTACTCAAGTGCAGTCGCTCTCTTTAAAGGGAATGATCGAAGAAGAAGAAGAAGATTACAAAGAATGCGACCGGCCGAAAAGCATTCGAATTTCGAGGAATGTATTTCTCCAGAAGATAGGCTGGCAGTGACACTGAGGTAGTACTTATGTCGATATTAATTAATGCAGGTGCACATGACATGTTCCAAACAAAATTCCCTGTTCCCATACCAAATACATATGCATTTGTTAGAGTGAAAGTAATAGCCAATAATACCCTAACAACTCGTCCTGTTGCTGAAACGCAGCCATGTTTAAATTTCAACATATGCATTTGTCCAAAGATTTTCATCCCGATACAATTCATTTGATTTGTGTTTATTTTTAATTCCATAATTATCCATTTTTAAATTTTTATCTGTGTTATATATAACCAATATAGTCTGGCATATTGTCTACTGAAATGAAGATGTGATGTTAAAAAAAGTAATGTTTAATGCGATAAGGAGAGGTCTACGGATATCTCACGTGAGGTGTTGGAAATATTGTTGGACTGAAGAACTTAAAAAAAGAAAATAAAAAAAACAGGTCTACAAATGACGCGAAAGTCGATTTTATGGTGGGTATTTCGTCGAAAAGTGGGGGTCTAACCGGTTTTGGAAGAGTGAGACATAAAAAAAGTCTCAAAATGTTGCGAGGGCGATTTCTAGGGTGGGGGAGAGGGGGCTAACGGACCCGATCTCACCAGAGGGGAGGGGGGTTGGACCATTTTTTTTATTTTTTTTAACAGTTTAACGTCCCTTTTTAACAACGTGGTCTTTAGAGACGGGAAAGGATGGGGGCAAGGAATGGGAAGGAATTCGGCCATGGACTTTTGAAGGAAGCATCCCGGCATTTGCCTGGAGTGATTCGGGAAACCATGGAAAACCCAAATCTGGATGCCCGGACGGGGATTCGAACCGCCGTCCTCCCGAATGCTAGGCCAGAACGCTATCCGTTACACCACCACGCTCGGTGGGGTTGGACCAGATCTTACGAAGTCTCACCAGAGAGGGGGGGGGGGGCGGATATCTGTAAAAACACCTCACGTAATTTATGAATGCCCCCTAATGGGGAAGCCATCACCATAGTATTCTACCACTGAACCTGTCTCATGAAAAGAAGCAATTTGCAACATGGTTGGTTAAAAATAGTAACAAGCTAAGAGGAAGAGGGTTAACTGTGGGAGATTACCTACCACAGTCCCTCCGGCAGATTTGTTTGTGATTTAAAATTTCGTGACTTTCTGGGGACATCTTCTGTCAATACCGTTTTGTACACATTTTGCTGTTCTTTGCTGTGATACGAGTATGTAGCGTATGGGGGTTGGAAACCAGTTAACTAGCTACATATAACTGCTCGTGGGAATACAATGTCCTTTCTAAGTGTACCTCTACTACTTGAAATTAGTGAACGGGTCATACACAAACTGACTGCGAGAGAAACAAAGCCTGAGTGAGCGATACAACATTACAGAGACTACACACGCTATCCGTCTGTCTGTCACCGTTCGGTAAGTGACAAAATGTTATTTATCCCGAAAAAGTATCCTATGCTCTTCCTATGATACTTAATCATTCCTTGTCAAATTTCGTCAACATCGGTTTAGACTAAACGGTTTAGCCGTTTGGTAGTGAGAACGTAACAGAGACAAAGGTAGTTTCGCATTTATAATATTAGTATAGGTCGGACATATAACACGACTGACCAAGAACATTTTCCACACCGCAAACGGACCACGACAAACCAAAGCACGTTGGCTTGTAGAAACCCAGAAGGACCTTGCAGAAGTTAACCTAGATCCACTGACATCTACACGCAGTATATATAGACAATATATCACTTCACATTAGTTTTCCGCTAAGAATACAACAGCAAAAAATCTGAAATTCACACATGCATGCACACAAGATAGACGTCAAGCCTACAGCGAAAGGATGAGGTGGATTTGGGAAGATAAGAAGAACAGCAAGAGGAATAAGTACAATGCAAATTAATGGTTCCACGCGTTCGTTAGTGGGCTAAACGATAAACTAAATAATATGCTGAGCGTAGTCGATGGAACTTTGTAAATCAATGAAAATAATTAACAAGTCGGCAACGAAACGACCGAAAACTTCTCTGGTCCTTGTTCATGACGCCATGAGCAAAAAGAGTTAGTTCCCTATAATAAATTTTGTATATTTATGGACACGTCATCACGGTCAATGAATGTACATGTATGCTGTTTAAATAATCTGTAGATCGCAATGTGTGATTGAACCCTGAATCTGCAAGTGTAACGTCAAATCTCGCGTAAATAATTATCCCATTGCTTTGGTTATCAGACGTACAGGAATTCCGAAATTTCTTCTGCTGAGGTTGCGTAACTTTTATACGTTTTGTGGAAAGTCCCGGCACAGGCAGGTAAATGCTAGCAGGTATCTGAGGCTGGAAAATACTTTGAGTGGGAGTGTTTGGTGATCTGTTAAGCTCAAGTTCGATAAGGGAATACTTGCCATGACGAGTCGGAGAGCTACGTGGAGATTAAACGTGGCTCAGCCTTCACGCCAATCAAGTTCTAGACTGTACACAAGTCGGGTCTAAAATACCGAAATAGAACAACACTTTACAATCTCTATAAGTAGCTATAATAAAAGTAGAGGATCATAATAGACATGCGTCAGTTAATAAGGGTGAGAGACAAGGTTGTAGTCTGTCCGCATTAATATTCAACTTGTATGAAGAAGAAACAGTGAAGGAAGTAAAAGAATGATTTGAATGTGGCATAAGTGCTCACGGAGAAAAAAAGAAACAGTATGCTGCGATTTGCTGATGACATTGTCGTGTTAGCAGAACAGGCTTGAGATATCGAAGAGTTACAGAGTGTCATGAAGCAAGATTTTGGACTAAATATAAACCAAATCAAGACAAAAGTGATGACGTGTAGCAGAAATGATACCAGTAATAGTAGATCTATACCAGTGTTTCCCAACCTTTTTTGGGTAATGTCCCACTTTTAACATTTTTTTTTTCTTTTGCCCCCCATACGTAATTTTTAATAAAAAAAATTATTTGTTATTAAAGAAACTCATATAGGATGGTTTTTGAAAGAAAACACTTTAATATTGCCATAAAACACAGCAAGCAAAATTAAAAAACATATAATGATATACTAAAATTCAAAAGATTTTTAATAAAGATTTATTATGGCAATTTAGTGTGATCCTTGCGCTTGATGTTAAAGACTACTAATACAGTAGTAAATGTTTGAGATTTGAATAAAAATTTTAATTGAAATAACTTGTTTATTTTTATATTAATTTTTGTCTTACACATTAATTTCCGAAATAGGTACGTCTGAGAATGATACGAATCTCCCTGCAAGAATTATGAATACTAATTATCGGTGTAATTTTTTTACTTTTACAAAAATACACATTTTTGTATGTTATCTTCTCTAACCTCACCCGATGTTAACCGAACGACACCGACAAATCACGAACAATGGCGTTATTGGCGTATTTTAAAACGTCCGGGTTCCCGAGACAAGCGGAACATTACGCGGTGAATCCCAAAAAGGTCAAGTTGACGACTCAAATCTTCCAGATGATATATTTTGCTAACATCAAACGAAACTATACCTAATAATTATTTACAGCACTGTTTTAAGAATTTGCTTTTTTGCTATATTTTGTACCTATATCTAGCAATGCATTTAAATAACCCGAAGAGAAAGTGGTAAAGTCGTATCAAGTCAATTTCTAAATTGCCCCCCTAAAAAAACCAAATTGCCCCCCTGTGGGGCGTGGGCCCCACGTTGGGAAACACTGATCTATACTAAACTCTGTCTGTTTGTTATGTTTCTTGGGCTAAACGGCTAATCCGATCGTGATGAAATTTCACAAGGAGATGCTACGAGTTGACATTAGGATGGACATGGGATACTATTTTCTGTATAGATAATACATATTGTCATTGATTTATGAAAGACAGACGCATAATATGTAAACGTGTCTGTAATGCGAAGCGATAGAGAGGGATTGTAGCGCAGTGCGTAAGGGGCTTGCTTCATAAGAAATTTCGCGTTTGGCTTCGGGTTCATACCCCGCTGGGAGCAAAAATCTTTAATAATTATTTTTCATGGTTTTAGCCAAGCCTGGAATTTTGTAGTAAGGATACAATGTTGAAATGTAGGTCCCATAAATTCAGGGCTGGAATGCGTGGCACATCGTAGGCGGTAGAAGAGTGCCTTAAGCGTTTACTTCATTCACAGTATACTGGTTCCACAGGCAGTTTGTGTGTGATCTAAACTAATAATATTATATATGCGGAAGTAAGTCTCCGTCTTCTTGTTCCGTTTTGACGATGACAAGGAAATACTTTGTGTCTTCAGGAAGGAAATGAGATACTTTTTTCCGGTGTGGATAACAGTTCTAGTGATGAGACAGGTTCGACGGAAGAATGGTATATCGATGACGTTCCCGTCATATTATACCGACTCGTCGTTTGTGACGTATAGGCAACTTTCAGCTTTGTGTATCCAATTCTAGCAATCAAATTCTAAGTCCACGCGTACGAAGTCGCGGGTAACAGATAGTTAAATATAAAAATAGGGTCGGTTGCGATAGAAGAAGTTAGTTAATTTTGCTACTTAGGAAGTAAAATTGCAACAGACGGCCGAAGCAGAAATGGTGTTAAAAGCAGGACAGCACTAGCCTTCAAAAAGGCCACGGCCGAATTACTTTCCGTTCCTTGCACCTCAGCCTCTAATGACTTCAACGTCGACGAGGTGTAAAGCCATAAAACACGAATGGTTTCCTCGTATTGAAGCTGATGTATTGTGTTACTCGTGATTAGAGAGCCTTTGCGTGTAGTGAAGTTTTACAGTGAGGTCGCTTCTCATAAATCCGTGTTGACAGCGCGTTAACTGTGAATGTTTTGCGGAAGTGAGCGGTTAAGTTGATGTCATCGCTCCATCGCTAGTGATTTATAGGTCACAGCACAGAGCGTTACGTAAGGTCTGTTCCATGCTAACGAGCTACAGCTGACTTATAGAAAGGTATCGCTTCGCAGATGTCTGTAATTATTCTTGAACCGCTATGCCTATCCGGTTGTGAGACGAGCTGTCAGCTTGAAGCCCCCAGGGATGTTGTTATGATGAAACCCGTGACATTTGAGGAGCAGCGTTTTGCGAAATGGTTGCCCGAATTCGCCTCAGAATATACCAAGTAACATTTGCTGGGCTCGAAAGCTAATCTTAAGGAATCTTTCCCCCATTTAACAACAACAAAGAATGATGGGTATGGGAGCTATTTACGTTTCATTTAACGTAGAATCCGAGACAAAATTGACGGATGATGTGTTTTGACTGTAGTGTAGTCGGGAATATCACTTTTTTACGTAAAAAAAGTTTTGAAATAAATAAATATTAGGTTGCGACATATATATATATATATATATATATATATATATATATATATATATATATATGTGTGTGTGTGTGTGTGTGTGCGTGAAGCAAAATTTCTAACACTGGTTTTCCTATCATCTTTTCCTCCAGATCCGTAACTTGTTGCAACAAGGCAGTTTCAAATAATAATTCGATCTTACCTCAACTCCATTTTTTTAAAATTATTTTTTTAGTAATTTCGTATAAGTGGTTCGAGACGACAGCATTAGTGTTTTCTGAAGCACACGCTAGCAGTTCGATTAGAGGGCCCAGCATCATACTGGTCCTTATCTCTATCTTTTATCTGTACAGTCGGTGGCAATAAACCTGGAACCGCATCGCAGTGTTACTCAAATCAGTCTTTCAAAATACAGTCCCCATGTCGTTATGGGAAAATTCCGCTATGCTGATGCGATCTCGGCAACATGGCCATGGTGTCTCTACCCTCCCACGGCAACTTCTTGCGAAATTTAACTGAGTTGGTTTTCGGTTACCCAGCGTGCGTCTGGCATTTTGGGAGATGCGGGATCGAATACCCGTTCGGCTATCCAGATTTAGGCTTTGCACGAGTTCCCGAAACCTCAGCAAGGGAATGTCAGAACGGTTACCTCAAAACTTCATGACCGAATTCCTTCCCGGTAGTTGTTCCCAATCCTCTCTCGTCTCTGATGACTTCAACGTTGATGAGGCGTAAAGCCCTAAGCCAAAAAAAGTTTGGCATCGCATTCCGCATTGATTGGAAGTGTATTCAAGTATTTTTACTGTGATGTGTGCGTATTCAATGTAGTGTGTTGCTAGCTTCGTGAATAGAAGTTGAAAGAAGTGAATTGGTGAAAGAATTGTTATTTGATTTTGTCTGGCCTGTGGGGTTATGTTGCGTACATTTCCAGATCACTATATGTAATGATGATATTGGCTTATGATAGTCTCTCGTACATGTTTGTTTTTTCATATTGTAGTAGTCCTTAATACCTGGTATATAGATTACCCGCGACTTCTTACGCGGAGACTTAGAATTTTATTGATAGAATTGGATATAGAAAGCTGTAAGTTATATAAAACGTGTCGCAAAAAGTAGAAAGTCGGGATAATATGACGGGAAAGCCATCAGTAAGTTGTCAATACTAGATGAAATATATGAACAGATGTACACAAACTGACTGCGAGAGAAACAACGACTGAGCGACCGATGTAACATCACAGAAACTTACGCACTGTATCCGTCTGTCTGTCACCGTTCGATTTTTCAAAATTTCATTACGAAATGTATTATTTATCCTGAAAAGTCTCCCATGTCCTTTCTAATAATACACAGTATTTCCTTGTCAAATCTCATAAAGATCAGTTAGCCGCTTAGTCGTGTAACGTTCTGACCTCATTACCTGTTTTAAAAATATAGTTAATTTTTTTTATTTTATTTTCTTATCATGAAAGGTAGAACTTGCTTGAATACTTTATACGAGAAATCACAAATGGTTTTATTTCAATTAATCACATGACATACATAACAAAATTCGTTAAAATTAATTAGTTGTCCTTTTGTGGGCGCCAGGGTATTTTATATAAAATACACAAAATTTAAACAGTAAACGAAGTCAACATTTTGACTTCACTTCTGAAAGAGATGTTTGCTCCGGGCTATGAGAGTTCTTATCTGCAGGGTCGTAGCTGGGCAATGCTATGAACTTGAAAGTCTAGCTAGCACAGTGTCCTTCTTTGGCGATGTATAATTACCGAATGTATATGTCTGCCGCAACACATTGGATGACGGTCGTCTCTGCTATGGACCAGTGTAGCACAGTTCCTCAGATGTCGTCCTTTGCCTGAGCTCATCTGCTCAAACAAAGTAGCGGGTGTCCGGATCCAGGTAGCAGCAACAGTCCCACTCACGAATAGAATGTCCAGAAATCACATCGACCGGACGTGCTGGCTGGCCGGCATCGAATATTCCTTCCCTCGTTCGTCGTGCCACATGCAAAACAGAAAACCCTCGCCGATCACCCTGTTTGTCTACCTGGCAAGCACAAATCTCCCCTCCATTAGGCACTCACTATTCTCCCCTCGCTAATTCTAGGAACCGGCCTGCTGGCATTCCTCAGATCTGCCGCTCCACACTTGTACAATGTACACTGCGCCCAAACGCCCACTAAAATATTCCACATTTTAAATAATAAACATATAGTTTATTAATGTAACTAGCGGTCACAAGACGCGTTCGTTACAGTCGTGAAAACGTAACAGACAGTTACTTTCGCATTTATAATACTAGTGTATTTATTTATATTTTAGAAATAAATACTGAAAGGGTTATTAAAAAAATGTTTATGTTGGTTTATTGTACACATTGATCCATCCTTGTTTCGCTTTTTTTCTGCGAGAGCTCCGTTCCATTCGGTATAATTGCTAGTGCTACACTAGAATATAATGACGATACTAGGGTAGAGGAATTGCTGCTACAATGTTAGGTGGAGCAGGAATGGAGTGTACAAGAGATATCAGAGATAAGGCGGTCCAGCCTGCGAGACGAGAGGTGTGTTCCCTCCTCGTGGAGACAGATAAACCAACTCACCGACTAAGTAGCACTGTACTGTCACTTACAGCCGTTCACCTCCTGGCATCCCGCAAAACAAAGTTTTATCCACTCCCTTATGCGTGAAATCTAATTGCGATAGTCGATTTTTCCTTCCACATGCTACTCCTAATTCTATCAGCAATCAGTGCTGCCAAGTTAGCACTTTTATGGCTAAATTTACCATATTTTGAAGTAATTTAGCATGGAAGCACACAGTTTAGCACACAGCATATATTTTTTTAGCATTTTTACCTGATAAGTCGACGATTTTCTTGGAGCGATAAAATTATTATTAATTTTTGTTAATTTTAAGTTGATTGCTTTATACTTGTAAAATTATAAAACGGTCATCTCCGTAAAAAGATTGTTTAAACAAATTATATGAAACATTAAACATGTATTGTTTATTCTTATTTTTAGCTAAAATATATATTTAAGTTTTGTTTCAGATAATTTTCAAGATAAAATTTATACATCACTACATGCGTCGCTCAGACGCCAGATAATTAATATTTTCTCCGCTTTTCATTGCATTCTAAATAGTTAAGTTAGGTTTTCCTGGTAGGGTTGAATTCTGGTAGGTTTACCATTTGGTTGATATGTTAATGGTAGGTTTGTGATTGGTAAAGAGTGAAAGAGGTAGCCATATTTATGGTAGATATTGCGTTTGTTAGAGGTTCCCGTGGCAGAGATGTTTTTGGTAGAACTTTCATGCTGTAGTGTTCACGAATGGTAGAGACGTTACTGGGTAGAAATAACATTTGGTAGAATCGTTTATTGGTTTAGTTATTTTGTTGGTAGGATTTAATATCGATAGAAGTGTTGAATGGTAGTGACGTTCATGGTACCTGTTAGGGTTTAATTTGGGTAGAGTTTTTTCTGGTAGACATGTTAATGTAGCCTTTAATTAAGTTGGATTTTTTCAGAATTTTTCGAAAATTAACATATTTTCGGCTTGTTCTAAACGTAGATTTGGCGTAAAATATATACATATATATATATATATATATATATATATATATATATATATATATATATATATTTAGAGTTGACAGCACTCTTTTTCACCCACCTTTCTTCCAACGATTCCCAATCCAGCTCTTCTATCATTTCAGTTACTGTGTTCTATGATAATCTCCGTAAAAAATATTGGCTGCCTCCTTTGCACTCCCTCCATCACGTATCTCATACCAAAAATTGCGTCCTGCATCGCCACATTCAAGCAATGGTCAGATCAAAGTTCTGTGACCTAATTTCTTCACATCGCTGGTAGATCCCCTCATCACATTCCAATAAATGAAGTATTTTGACTATTCTCTCAATTACCTGGCTAATGTGTCCTGATAATTTGAACTTACTATAAAATGTTGAGACAAGATATTTACCACATTTTGTCTTCAATAAGCAGATCCTTCTCCACCTTTTAATCATACTAATCCTTTTTTTTAGTTTTTTTTGTGTATTTAATAAGATTACTCTTTTTGGCATTTTTTATGTTGACTAACTCAACTGGATATCGTGTCCAGCTTTCCTTGCATCACAATTTTTTTGGATTTAATCCTATTAAATGGATTATGTCCTCTGCAAAGAAATTTGGCTAAAACTTCGCACGTCTCTGTTCATATAATCCAACTCTTAGCTTCCAATCTTCCAAGAATTGCTCTACCCAGAAAATCACTTTCCATCAACCTCTCGAATCAAATTACTCCGGAGATAGATGAGTTGCAAGTGTGATATAGTTGTAGAAGCAAGCAGATCCAGAGGTGGTCACGTAAGCAGACTCTTCACTGCTTATAACTTACAAGGGGAGGGCACGACCTTGGGATTTTATTGTTGGACGAGATTTTGTGTAACAATTGTACTCCTTTAGGATGTGTACCTTCTGCAATCGTAAGACGCAACGCTCAATAGATTCGGAGAAAACAGCCTTTTTAAATTCAAGCCCTGTGTATATACTAGTGAAATTCCGATTAGGTCAGCAGCAGAATAGCACAGTCAGTAACGAGCCTGCGTCATGTCTGTGCGCTCTGGGTTCGAATATCGATTTCGTCTATTTTTTTTTCATTTTTATTTTTCTGTTTTTACAATTAAATAACTTTTTATTCAATGTTATTGATTATTTAATTTGAATTTCAAATTTTAAATCATAATATGAGGATGTTAACTACCCTATAACTTACTTAAAATACTTTAAAACTATAATAGTTTAATTTTAAGTTATTTTATTAACAGTGTTATAAGTTTTATTTCGGATATTACCGTTGTTCTAGTAAAAATTCCGCTTTCATTAATTGTGCTCGATGCTAAAAAATTAAATGTTTTTTTGATGATTATCATCCCAGCTCACATTTGTAATAAAAGTGTATGTTAAATAAAATCAGTAATAAAAAAACACAATTAATGTTTTTTTACTTATGATTAAATATTATTATTATAACCATTCGTAATAGTGTATTTTAAACAATAAAATATTGTAACTATTATACTTTTATAGTATTTTAAGTTAAAGAGTAGTTGATATAAAAATTGAAAAAAATTATAGACCAAATCCAGATTCGAACCCAGAGCGCACAGACATGATGCAGGCACGTTATTGACTGTGCTATTCCGCTGCTGACCTAACCGGAATTTCACTAGTATATACGCAGGGCTTGAATTTTTAAAGGCCGTTTTCTCCGAATCTATTGAGCGTTGCGTCTTACGATTGCAGAAGGTACACATCCTAAAGGAGTACAATTGTTACACAAAATCTCGTCCCAAAATAAAATCCCAAGGTCGTGCCCTCTCCTTGTTAGGGAGTGTGCATAAACCACGTAGCTCCATTTTGGCCTCCTGTGAACCCCCCTCCCCTCCACGTAGCCCTACGTAGCTTTTGCCTCTACCCCCCCCCCCCCCCTTTCACGTAGCGCGTAGCTTTTTTTCCCTTTAAGTTTTGGACTAAATAAATAAATTGTAGTTATTATTCGATTTATAGTTAATTTCAATTCTGGTGGATTAAAATGTTTTGGGGAAATCCATTTCGCACAAAAGAAATACCTTGGTTTTCTCAGGCAGAAGCCATGCAGCGTATAACTGCACGCGTATATGAAATAATTTTTCCCATTTTTAATACCCAATAATATTATAGCAAAAAGTACTGCAGAAGTACTCCATAGCGGACACACATATTAACATTGCCTTTCATAAATATATAGATTAGGCACGGGCAAAATATCGAAATTTTTCATAAAGTAATCGATATTTTACATAAAGTAATCGATACTTATCGTCGATATTTTATTTGGAATATCAATTTTAAGTAAAAATTCGATATTTTTTGTGTGAACGCAACAATTAATTATGCAAATTAATATGTTACAAATGTATTGGATAAATATACGCACATATCCAACCTTCTGAAAGCTACTTAAAAAGGCAAATCGTTGCAATTTAACAGGTTTTAATCTACGGTTACGAGGTTAAAAAAGGCTCTTTAACATTTTAACAGGCTTATGTTATGTCATCTTTTGTCAACAATTTGAATGTTAACGCTTAGGTTATTTTTATAGTTTAAGAATACGTATTGACTAAATAATATCCGTGTTGCGATGTTAACGCTATTGGTAAATTAACAGCTTCTGTTTTCAGCTGGTTTCTTCATTGATAAATAACAGTTAATGCGTAGGCCAGATACCTGATAAGCCAAGCAACTTCTGTGCACTCCGAAAGAATGGCTTCTGTAGTTACTTGGCGGCACCGGACAACAAGAGTATTTTTTTTTTGGTCTGCTTTACGTCTCTCTAACAGCGAGGTCTTTAGAGACGGGAAAGGATGGGGGGCAAGGAATGGGAAGGAATTCGGCCATGGCCTATTGAAGGAAGCATCCCGGCATTTGCCTGGAGTGATTTGGGAAACCATGGAAAACCCAAATCTGGATGCCCGGACGGGGATTCGAACCGCCGTCCTCCCGAATGCGAGGTCAGAACGCCATTACACCAACACGCTCGGTAACAAGAGTATTGACGGGGAAACGTATAGAATAGAGTTCTTTTGAAATCTACTTCAGATAGATTGTAAAATAGATAAATGTTTCCGTAATTTCCACATGTCTTCAATTTTCTTAAACTTGATATATTTTGGAAATATTTTTAAAATAATTACTAACTTTAGGCAAAAATGTCCATATATCGACATATCTATATTTTTTATCGATGTATATATCCATACTATATTTAACGATATATTTTTTCATTTGTCCATACCTAATATAGATGCAATCTGTTTTATTTATTTAGTTTTACTTCCTTTCTATAGTTCTGTTCGACGATTACAATAGGTTTAAACCTTCTCCTGACAACGCCCACCATTATATACCGCGCGTAAATCGGTCCAGTAATGTTTTTTGTCTATAGCGGACACACATATGAGCATTACGTTTTATGTAAATAGTCACTAAGCAACTGCGAAAAAATGGTCTACAACAACATTGCATTAAGAGAATTCCTTTTCTTGCTGTCGTATTTCGTGTGATGCAACTGTAGCGTTTCAACACAGCGCGTTAAGTGCTACCGCTCGTTTCCGACACAAAGCAGGTGTGCGCTTCCCCTCCCTGCTGCGTTGCCGCGTTTTACTCAGTCCAGCTGAGTGAAGCCCCATTCAACACTAGCGGTCAGCTCAGCTCAGCTCAGGTCAGGCCTTTTATTCGTTTATTTGGTCCTAGGTCTTGAGCCTGCAGGTGTTTTACAATATATTAGACTTGCAACGAATAGTGTATTCGGCCACACGCCGGAAACCGAATATTCTGCCTACTTCCTGGCCGAATATTCGGCGAAAGTATTCTGCCGGCTTGGCGCCATGATCTGTGTTGCTGGGCTTGTCTCGTCTGCCTGTTCAAGTGTAGTTGCTATGTGCCTGTTTTGACATGCTTGAAGTATGGCCCTAAATATCGACGTTATTCCTTCCCCCCTCCCCCCCCCCCTCCTAAGAAGATCGGTTGCGCTAAAAACCCTTTTTTTTATGTCTTTCCGCCTCGTCTATGTCGAGGTCATTAGATGCAGGAAATTCACCTGGGCTGATTTGAGGTACACATGGTGCGAAGATGAAAAAGCTTTCTCGAGATAGTTCATAATACAGGATAAGCAACAGGTGTATCTTAAGCCGCGTTACCACGATCTCTTGTAACGAAGGCGAGACGGGACGGGACGAATACTCAACCATACGCCATGGGAACAGGGCCGCCTCTGCTAGCGGAGACGAGACGCAGCTACCCACTCTGAGTCGGTAAACATCACAGGCGTGTGTAGCGGTGCGCTGTTGCCATCGGTTTGCAGCAGCGGTGCGCACCCCTTCTGTTGCTGTAAAGTGCTCTGTGCCAAACGGCACTAGGCAACGTGGTGGGGAGGTGGCGGCGAGGTAAGCTAGGACTAACCTGTGGCCCGCGGTCGTCCCTACATTTCGGCTAATGAGGTCCCGTCCCGTCTCGCCTCTATTACAAGAGATCGTGGGAACGCGGCTTTTCTGAGGCCCGAACTGCTGATACCACTTCCTGAACTGCGCCTCGAGTTGTTCGATGGCGACTATTCCGATCAATTCTTCTTGTAGTACGAGATGCGATTTCTCAACGGCACTATGTGGATAGGGTAACAGAGTGCGTTATTTTCATAGACACAACATCCTCAAACCTCGTTTTTAGGTCTCGAAAAGGGCATTTAGGCTAAATGTTGAACATGGACCAAAACGTCATCATCCTCAACGTATGCCGGTGACAAGTTGGGGAACTGAGAAAATTCGTGCCTTCCAATGTTTTGCTCTTGCAAGAAAAGCTTAAATTATGGCTTTCATTTTATTAAATTCGGACCGTCATCTTGTAACTGCTGCTACTAACTGACATTGCAGAAAAATTAGTTTTTCTGCATCACAATCTTCGAATCCTAAATTTCAGTTATGACTGTTCAAGTGAATAGACATTTAATATGTTTGTAATTTTCGCTTTGACATTGTGGAAGTTGATTATGCTCGATTATTTTTGTAATTATAAGTGAAATACTTTATCATATAATTAATAAATCGTTTTATTTCAAGCAATTATCAAACTATAAAAAAACCCTATGTATTCAGCCGAATACGGAATAGTTGCCGAATATTCGTTGCAAAACCCAAATTAAATCTAATTGGACTATAACCAACACAAAAATGATAGCTAGTCTACTATATAATTTCGTAAGCTCACTCATTCACCTCGGTAGCTATTGGTTAGAGGACGGTGTCACGTGTCAATCTTCGCTAGCAAAACAGTGACCAGAGATACCATTAGAAGAAATTCGTGGTTATGACCACACATTAATAGCTAAGCAACTGCTACCAAATTAATTGACATAATACATTCATTAAGTCTGCATTTCGTATCGTTTCATAGTTAAAAAAATATTGATAAATTTTGTGACTAGAAAAAACATGGATCTGCTTTTCAGTAACATGTTGCTAATGAGGGCAATTTAAAAAAAAAAAAAAAAAAAAAAAAAAAAAAAAAAAAAAAAAACTTTAAAAAATTAAATTACTCATAGTCTCTGCTGTAACCACGAATGCCAATTGTCATTGCGTCTTAGGATAAATTTCAATTTAATTAAATCTTTCAATAATGTTGTTGCTTGCCCAAAGTTTATGCATTACGGTTTATTTGCTTTTAGGTATTTTACTAACAACTTTCTTTAATAGTATTTATTCATGTTCGTTGTACGTGAGTTATTAAGTTATTTTAAGTGGACATCAGACCAAATATGTTACCGAATCATCTATTCTGGCAATTCATTTCTCAACTTTTTAATAATATGGTATGTGTATTAAGTTCTCTGGTCGTTGTAGATACTATGACCAATGATTACATTATGAGTGTTTGCCCAGTCTCAATAAAAAACAACGTGATACTTTAGAAGCAAACAGGAATTTTGCAGAGTGAACTTTAAGGGTCAAATACAAGTGAAGCTTATATTTCAGCAAGTTCGAGTGTATGACCTTTGAAAAAAATTATACGATTGCGCTATCGTCCCTGTGTGTGTTTAATACCTACCTCTATTAATGCTTCTGAGTTCTTCAAGCTCAAGAGATTTTATTCATCCTGAAATACAGGTCAAGTGAGGTCAACCTGTCATAATCTTTCATCGTAGAAACTGGAACTATTCTAGACCCGTGAAGATAGGCAAAAAAAAAAAAAAAAATCTGTCACCGGCTTACACTAGTTATATAAATAAAACATTATAAGAATGTACCAATCATCATAAATTAATCAGTATAAAAATAACTGATTATGTAAATAAAACAATGGAAGAGTATATCGATCATCATAAATTTTTCGTTAACCATAACGTGAGACCCCCTCCCCCCTAGAAATCGCCCTCGCAACTATTTGAGACTTTTTTTTTAGATCTCACCCTACCAAAGCCGATTTCACCCCCATTTTTCGACGGAAAAAACCCCCTAAAATCGACTTTCCCATCATTTGCAGCAAACTTTTTTTTTTTTTTAGCTCTATAATCCAACAAAAATTTACAAAACCTCTCGTGAGATTTCCGCTGACTCCCCCCTCCCCCTTGGTGAGATTTCGCCGGACCCCCCCCCCATTTCACCTCACGTAGCTTATGGACACCCCCTGAGAAGGAAAGGAACTAAGGAACTGGCCGTCATACCTCTGATAGCAGTCTTAGTGTGTCTACTTCGGGTTATCCCTACAGTATCACCATATTTATTACAATGTTCGTAACCGCAAAGGGAACTTAATGTGTGCACTTAAGACGAATGCTTTTTAGATATGCTAGAACACCTTCCGAAACTCGTTATTAATTTAAGCCCCGGATTCTTAGGTTCGAACCTATTTTGTTCCCAACCTAATATTCTCGAAATTTTAATTTTCTCTTTTGTCTTAAGTAATAATATTCGTAAATTTAGTAGGACCTATAAGAACCTAATTTCTATATTGTGACCTAAAATGACCTAATTCGATTTTCAAAACCCGAAAGGACCTAATTCGATGTACTTATCCAGTCCGCCTGTAATTTTGTTACTTAATTAACCGACGGGATTAACTCAGTGATACGAGTCCTGAGCTAGTGAGTAATCTGGACTCGGGAGAAGCCATCGGTTCGAACCCCACCGTCGGCTGTTCTGAAATGATTTTCCGTAGTTTTTCCTTTTCACCTCCATGTAAATTCCGGAACAGTACCTTATTGACAGGCAACGGCCGCTTCCTTGACTCCCTTACTTCTGAAAAATGTCCTTTTGTTCTTCTACATCGAAATTTACTTTCCTTCTTCTACATTCTAGTTAATGGCACCTGGACTACCCGACAAGTCTCCGTTCCCAGTTTTATCTGTGAGAGTGTCTCGTTAGAAATTTTATTAGTCCACAATAAAGACACAATGTATTGAACACAATAGTGGCTTATGTCGCGTGTTTATTGTTTACGAGCAATGTGATGTTGGAAGTTTTAAAGGAGTACTTGACATTCTGGTACTACAAAGTCACAGTGTTTTTAACACAATGGCGGTATATATATTGCGTATTTTAATCTTTTTTTCCTTAAAAATTTGTAAATTCCTCGATTAGAATTTTAAAGACCTATAAAATCCTAAAACGTGAATTTAATAAACCTAAATTTAGTTTTTTTTATATCCTAAAAATCCGGGGCTTAGTTATTATAGTACCGAGTGTGGTGGATGAACGGTTAACGTTCTGGCCTCGCAGTTTTTTTTTTGTTTTTTTTTTTTTAAATGGCTTTTGGCAGCTGAGGCCATACAGCCAGCTCAATGTGATTATTATAGCTTCCAGTGAAGCAGTCATCCAGTGTTTGTATATTGTATCATCTAAGTATGGACACCACAGGACGGACAGGACATTCACACAGACACTCAACACTTAACACCGAGCGTGGTGGTGTAACGGATAGCGTTCTGGCCTCGCATTTGGGAGGACGGCGGTTCGAATCCCCGTCCGGGCATCCAGATTTGGGTTTTCCATGGTTTCCCAAAATCACTCCAGGCAAATGCCGGGATGCTTCCTTCAAAAGGCCATGGCTGAATTCCTTCTCATTCCTTGCCCCCAATCCTTTCCCGTCTCTAAAGAACTCGCTGTTGAGAGACGTAAAGCAGTTAAAAAAAATCAACACTTAACATCCATGCCCGCGGCCGGATTCGAACCGGCGACCTTCGGCAGGCGGAGCTAACACTCTAGCCCCTACGCTACTGGCCTCGCATTCGGGAGGACGCGGGTTGGAATCCCCGCTCCAGGCATCCAGATTTGGGTTTTCCATGTTTTCCCCAGGCGAATGCCGGGATGCTTCCTTCGAAATCGCCATGGCCGATTGTAACTGAACTACTGTAACTCGTTATCCAACCTATCCAGGAGTCAGTTTAAAGAGAAAGAACTTGCCAAATTCTTCCTACTACTACCTGTCATTTTTGGCATTATCACACTTCAAAGACGCAGCTCACGCCAAAAGTTCAACGAAGGTGATTTTCTGAGTATATAATATTGAGTTCTAACTATTGAAATTGGAAGACAGGTACCGTAGCTAAATTAATACAAAATTAGAGTTTCGTCTAAGGATTTAATGTAAAAAAAATTACAATCACTTGAATCAGAAATTGTTTTGACGTGGAAAAATGCCTAAATTTCTCTAAAATGAGTGCAAAGCCAAACAAAAATGCATGTCAGATCGGGATATAAATGGGAAAAACTAGGACCAGAAAATTTTTTGAATTAAGATGACCGAGGAAACTAAAAACTAAGGGAACCTCTATTGACCAGTCTTGTACAGTACATCAAATTCAACTCATCAAACGAAATGAAGGTCATATCAAATTCAGAGTGTTGTCGGGGGGTATCGATAAAAAGAAAATTGGACGGAAAAAATTGCAAAGTGAAGGAGCAACTTACAGCTAATGACGAGCTTTATTTACCCTCTACATTCTAAGCCATGCAAGCTGGTGTGTTCCTTCCCGTTCCCTGTCCCCAGTCCCATCCCGCCTCTAATGACCTTAGCCGAGGAGACGTAAAGCAGTAAGAGAAAAAAAAAGGTTATTATAGTCTCAGCAGTTGTCCGTCATCTGACGAATCCACTCTGCTGCTCTGTCAGCGGTGTGATTTTCCGTGCCTCAGTGCAGAAGACTGTGATTGCAGCCGTATCGCCTCGCCGATACACAGTCGCGCGCGCATGAATGGTGCAGATAAAAGGCATTTTCCGCGAAACCTGCCGCACCTGTTTGAGTACCCTGTAGTAGAGCTTCCCGGAAAATTCGGCGCACCACTGAGTCACATTGTCAGCAGACCGACACCGCCTCGGCTCGGCGTGGGTCGTCGGTTCGAGTCCGGCCGCGGGCGGTTCTAATCTTTACGTACACCACAGAGTTGAGAGAATAGGTCGGGCAGAAAATTCTCAAATAAACACATTTACGAGGGCCTTACGGAAAGCCACGAGTCCATGGCACGTCGTGTTGCCGCACTTCGCCGGGCAAACGGAGGACCGACACGTTATTAGCAGGGTATCCTATGACTTTAGTCACCTCGGTGTACTATGGTAGTGGTTAAATGCTAGTGGTGCCATACAAAACAACATAATACTGTAAGTACCGGTACTTAGTAATTTTTTTTTTTTAACCGTGTTTAATTTGTATATTAGGTTTTCGAGTTTCTGTCACAGTAAATAACGATCACTATGTGATTTCATATTCTTTGATGATACCGAATTTGCTTGTGAAGAATTGTGTTTCTTGAGGCTTACTTTTCTTTGATGTAGTAATATTATCCTTAGTACAACTCTAAGGATAGGCATAGTTTTCGCCTTTATGACTTTTTTGTAGCCAACCTGAAAATTTTTCTTCCTATTCATTTCTATAAAATTTTAGGCATTCTTTTTCTCCTTTTATGCTCGCGTTTGTACTCGGTCTTTCGTCTCACGACATTTTAACTCAGTAACTCGGAGAAAGTTTCTCATCTAAAGTGATGAAAACTTGCAACACTCGAAGGTAACGATAGTGGTGTTAAGGCGCGTTCCCACGATCCCTTGTAACGAAGGCGAGACGGGACGGGACCTCATTAGCCGAAGTGTAGGGACGACCGCGGGCCGCGGGTTAGTCCTAGCTTACCTTGCCGCCACCTCCCCACCACGTTGCCTAGTGTCACACTTTACAGCAACAGAAGGGGTGCGCACCGCTCGCGCTGCTGCAAACCGATGGCAACAGCGCACCGCTACATACGCCTGTGATGTTTACCGACTCATAGTGGTAGCTGCTTCTCGTCTCCGTTAGCAGAGGCGGCCCTGTTCGCATAGCGTGTGGTTGAGCATTCGTCCCGCCCCGTCTCGCCTTCGTTACAAGGGATCGTGGGGACGGGCCTTTACGCCCATGGCGGTCTCATTGTTGGCTACACCTCGGAAACTCTCCTCCGGTAAGTCTCGAACGCTAACGCACAATACGAGAAGTGATCGCAGCACTGTGATAGAGGCTTTCGGCAGCGGCTCGAGTCTCGAAGATAACAGACCGTTTCTCAGAAAATGCTCTCAGCGATTTCTTGGTACCGCCACTCGACTTGTAGTAAACCTTCCTGGAACACTCGAGTGATAAGCGGACATAATTAGTAGCCACTACGTAGGCGCAGAGGGCGGAACCGCGCAGTCAATTAGACTTACGTATTGCATACTGGATACAGAAGAACACGAGGTTACTCGGCAGATTGGCCGGAACTACCAATTGATTGCACGGGTACCGCGCAATACTCATAGAGTGATAAGGAGGCCGCCAGCGACCCAAAGTCCTGCCGTCGGTTGACTGGCCAACCGTGTCATCGCTATGCCGCAAACCAGCGATTCTCCACCGCGAAGGTGGGACAGATGATACTCAGGAATTTTTTTAAAATCTAACTTAATTAAAGATATCACAGAAACGAATAACTAAAAACTGTTCGCATAAAATGGATACCGTGCTCGTCCAATGGCAGATAAGTAATACCTGCCAGGGCTAAAGCAGGACATACACGTTACGACCGTCACAACGACAGATCCATCCCCACACATACGATGCGACTCGTCGTGTAGACGGTTTTACGAAAATTCACGGTGTTCGCCTCGACTGATTTGGGCAAACCACGGAAAACTCAAATTTGGATGACCGGACGGGGATTCGAACCGCCGTCCTCCCCAATGCGAGGCCAGAGCATTACCGTTCACCCACCACGCTCGGCAGGATATGAGGACATTACTGCATTGTTACCAGTGTCTGATCCAGGGGGGGGGGTCTATGGGGCTCAAGCCCCCCTCCTCTCAAGAGTATCTAGGTCCGCCCCCGACATTTGGAGACCTTTTTTTTCCCACACCCAAATGAAATCCATCCGCTCAAGCCCCTCCCAAATCAAAATCCTGGATCCACCACTGATTGTTACTATAATAGTCTGTTCAATAAGGGGGCATTCATAAATTGCGTGAGGTGTTTTTCCGGATTTCTGGACCCCCTCTCGTCAGTGAGACCCCCCCCCCCCAAGAAATCACCCTCGCAACTTTTTGAGACCTTTTTGTTTATAGGTCTCATCCTTCCAAAATCCGGTTACACTCCCACTTTTCGACGAAATACCCCCCTAAAATCGACTTCCACGCAATTTGTAGGACCTTTTTTTTTTAGCTCTGCAGTCCAACAATTTTTCCAAAAACTCACGTGAGATTTCCGTAGACCCCCCCCCCCCCCCCGGGGAGATTTCGCTGGACCCCCACCCCCCTATTTCACCTCACGTAATTTATGGACGCCCCCTAAATAGTTTCCAGTCTGCATCAAAGAAAGCATTAAGTTAATGGCCGTTTTATGACAATTCGATTGTAGGTGTAGGTCTGAATGTGCCTATAACAGTTACCACGGATCGTTGATAATATCACGTAGGTAAAAAAATTAAGCCAACACAAGTTTTTTTAAAAAAATTTTAATTTAATTTCAATGGAGCACTTGCTCCGGTGGCAATTTCCCTACATCCCCATTTTCCCCCTTTCATGCACCCACCTATAAATTTCATCTTTAAACTCTTACAACGTTTTCGGTAAATTAATCGTCATTTCTCGTGGTAACTCATTCCAATCCCTGACACCCTTACCTAAAAGAGAGAAGTTAGCGGTCCGTAGAATTATTTTTTACATTTTACTGACCGAGTATGGGCTTGACATACCTGCAGATGTGTCATGTGCATCATGGTGGCGCGGTCAAAAACTGGCGAGGGAGGTAGGCGAAAGTATAGCAATGCTTATGTGATACTGTATACCAAATAACAGCACGTATAGTGCTTATCGCACAGTGACAGTGAAACACCAGGTGCGACACAAGACTCACAATCGCGTGTTACGTGAATGTCAATTGGCAAAGGTACAAGAAAACGATACTTCAGTATCGAGACTATCCAATTACGTAACGCGGTCACGTGTTGCTCAAATTCCACATATCATGGTACAAATTGTATGCATATTGGTAGAAGGAATGGTCTGGTAGCTCAGTGGTTTTTTTTTATAAGTTCATGATCTTGTCCCCCGCTCATATCTCGGTGGTGTCAGCGATTTTTATGAACTGTGGTTCGGATTTCACTTTAAACTGTAGGTTCCAGAGAAAAGAAACTGGCTGTCCTACCTCTGACACAATGGCTTCGTCTAATCTTCTTCGGAGGATGCTACCAACCTTCGGATTGGGACTAAGTTAGTTGTTCTTTTATTGATAGAAGAACTGGGAGATAAAAGATGACCATGGCCACTCACTGAATGGCTCTTGATTTCAGGCTAAGGGAGCAAATTACCAAGTGAAGCGGTGAACAATTTACCAAAATCACTGACAGTATTTGTAATTCACAAAGGACTAAAGTAGGTGGTAAGGGATTTTGCACTCTAAGAATTTAAGATTTAAAAAAAAAAGCTCGAAAGATAAAGAGCTGAGAAGAAAAGTGTATAGGGAAATTTCCGGTGGGGCATATGCTGCATCGCAATTAAATTTGATTTTCCTCTAGTCTTTAATAATTTCCTTGAATCATTTTTGTTGAGGAAAACGCTATCGGCTTGGTCTTATCGATGAAGGAAAAAGACTCTTAAGTGTTTCGAAATGTTTTTGTAACGTTTCCCGCTACCTGCAATTGCTCTTAGATACATTCGTGAAGCAGGTTTGATTTCTTTCTATCTCTGTCTTTAAAAGCATTTGTATGTATATATAGGATGTTCGGCGGGAAACCCTATCTGCTGCTAGCACTACAATGAAGAAACGGCGAGTGAGCGGGCAGCTTCCCATAGTTCAACCGCGAAACCTATTGAAATTCATCGAAGAATGAAGGTTCAGTACGGTGATGCATGTTTGTCACAGCAGCAAGTCTACGAATGGAGTAGGAAGTTCGCAAATGGTGTGATTTCAGTGGAAGATGCTCCTCGTCCAGGTCAGGCACAACGAGTTATGACTCCACAGAACATTGCAGCAGTTGAAGCCATAGTGATGGAAAACCGCCGAGTGACGCTGAATGACATTGCAGCATGTTTAAAGATTAGACATGGTTCAGCACACCACATTGTGCATGATGTGCTCCAGTTTCACAAAGTGTCTGCAAGATGGGTGCCACGGCAACTGACTCCTGAAATGAGAGAACGACGTGTTGATGCTTGTGAAGAACTTCTTCGGCGCTTTGAACGAGAAGGTGATGGCTTCCTTGCAAGAATCGTTACTGGGGACGAAATCTGGGTTCACTTCCACCAACCGGAAACGAAGAGAGCGAGCGAGGAATGGCGCGATTCCTCATCACCAAAACCAAAGAAGTTTCGAACAGAACCATCAGCAGGGAAGGTTATGCTCACTCTCTTTTGGGACAAAAAAGGTGTCATTTTGGAGCATTACATGCCTAGAGGGACCACTGTCACCAGTGCATCATGCACAGATCTCCTAAAAAATCATCTTCGGCCTGCAATCAAGTCAAAGCGACGTGGATTGCTGTCATCAGGTGTCTTTTTGCAACATGACAATGCAAGGCCCCACACTGCCCGTACAACAGTTGCAACAATCACAGACTTGCATTTTGAGTGTCTTTCTCATCCACCATACTCACCAGACCTTGCCCCAAGTGATTTCCATATGTTTGGACCACTCAAAGAAGCAATGGGAGGAAAGAAGTTCCGTTCTGATGAAGAGGTACGCCACGCGGTGCATGAGTGGTTGCGCGGACTACCAAAAGAATTTTTTTCTAAAGGAATTTATGCACTCTGTAAGCGCTGGAGGACTTGCATTGATTTTTTTTTTTGTTTTTTTTTTTTTTTTAACAGTTTAACGTCCCTTTTTAACAACGTGGTCTTTAGAGACGGGAAAGGATGGGGGCAAGGAATGGGAAGGAATTCGGCCATGGCCTTTTGAAGGAAGCATCCCGGCATTCACCTGGAGTGATTTGGGGAAACCATGGAAAACCCAAATCTGGATGCCCGGACGGGGATTCGAACCGCCGTCCTCCCGAATGCGAGGCCAGAACGCTATCCGTTACACCACCACGCTCGGTCCTTGCATTGAGCGTGGGGGAGATTATGTTGAAAGGTGATGCAGCTTTGTACCACTTCTGCACAGTAAAAAAATATTTAAAATAATTTTAAGGTTTTCATTTGACTCACCCTCGTACATTTGCCATCTTTTAAGCATGTTTCGAGACACACGCTGGATTTCATCCTCTCAATGGACATTATTACTTCATAGATTTTGTTTTCTAGTTCTTCAAATGTGTGAGGAATTCCTTCATACACCTTTCCCGTAAGCTTACGCCAAAGATAGAACTCACAAGGGTTTGAATCGGGTGATCTGGCGCCACAAGCCACGGCTGATTACAAGTTTCTCTTACTTTTTTAACTAAAACGCAAAATCGTCATTTGACTGTTGGTCGAGTGCTGTTTTTTTATCTTGCCGGTCATTAACACTTCCGTTTGGCGGGAGCGGGAGCTGGCCTTTCCCAGTGAGATGCCGTCGGCAAGACAGTAGGTGGGTAGGGTTTCCCGGCGAACACCCTGTATGTTCGTTAGTGCCAACTGGACCACGTTAAGCCTTCGTTTGACTTTGATGTGTCCATATCCGTGTTACAATTAGGGTTGTTAACCCTGGAGGGGTACCTACAGTTTAACGGCGAATCCGAACGATGGAATCGATCTGGGGTACTTCACATTACATAGCCAGGCTGTGCCTGAGGTGCTGGTCGAATTAAGGGTCCCCGCCGAGACAGGGATTCGAACCCGGGGCCGTTCGATCTCCAGCCAGACGTCTTAACCGCTTAAACGCACTGACAGCGGAAGGTTAGGGAGCCGTGAGACAAAAGCAAAACCAGGGTTGGCATCTCGGTGAACGAGTGTGAATGTCTTGTGGTTGTAATGATTGGAAATCTGACCTGCAGATTGAGAACCAAAGTGTAAAATAGATCATCAAGCTTTAGCCTCCATTAATGATGTAAGGTGTTTTTTTTTTTCGGAATTCCTGACCCCCCCTTTTCCCCTTCTGGTGAGATCTGGCTGAATCCCCCCCCCCCTTAAAATGACGTGAGATTTTGATGAGATACTCGCCTAAAGTCGACTTTCGCGTCATTTGTAGAACCTTTTCTTTCATCCCTACTGTCCTTCACGAATTTCAAAATCTCGCATGAAATTTCCGTCGACCCCCCCCCCCACCCCTCCCCATTTGTGAGATTTGTTGAGATATCGCCGGATCCCTCCCCTCCCCCAATTGCATCTCACGTAATTAATGGACTCCCCAGAAGAAGAAAAAATGGAAGAGGATAATGCAAAGTTATCAATTTTGTCGTGTGGGAAAAGTAAATAATATATTTTTTTTATCTGCTTTACGTCTCCCTAACAGCGAGGTCTTTAGAGATGGGAAAGGATGGGGGGCAAGGAATGGGAAGGAATTCGGCCATGGCCTTTTGAAGGAAGCATCCCGGTATTTGCCTGGAGTGTTTTGGGAAACCATGGAAAACCCAAATCTGGATGCCCGGGCGGGGATTCGAACCGCCGTCCTCCCGAATGCGAGGCCAGAACGCTAGCCGTTACATAAATAATAAATGCAACCACGAGGGAGATATATGAGAATATTGTGTAGTATTGTAGTCAACAGGAACTTGACAGGTCTGGTGGTTCAGGGGGTGTCTAACTGGGAATAGAAGGTCCCGGGTTCGAATCCCTGTCTCGGCGGTGATTTTCATAGACCCTTAACCCGACCTTCACCCCTCGCACAGCTTGTTGTGTAATGTGAAGTACGCCAGAACGCTTCCATGGTTCGGATTGCACGTTAAACTGTAGTCTCCTTGTACTTAGTAGGACTACCGGGTTAGTTTAAGCCGGCTAAGGGAGGGTCCATTAATTACGTGAGTTGAAATTAGAGGGGAGTAGGGGAATTCCGAGAAAAACCTCACGTAATTAAAGGACTCCCCCTAAGGCAGGGGCGGAATGCGCAGCAAACAGAAACCCTGTCGCCAGGTCATCACGACCACAGGAAATGTGCATCCACAACTAATCAGCGCAGACCACTGGCGTTTGTGTGCGGCAGTAGCCTCAAGACTCCCATCGTGCACTACGGTGTTCTAAAAAATGTTCGGAATGTTCTAGAATGTACTAGATTACGACACATTTTTCAAATATTAACAAATATAAATAATTTATGTACAACATGTTAGTGTGTGACGCGACTTTCACTGAGGGGTTGCTGATTTGGCAGGGAGCGACGTAGGCTACTTTTATCCTGGAAATATTTAACCCCGTGTCCACACGCTTGCCACTTGCCGCATACTCCAAGCCTCCACAAACGCATGCTTATATTTTGGGGAGTCAGCCATCGACATCCAGACGCTTGCGAGTGCGCTTGTGTGTTTTGGAAAAACTTTTGGCACAACTTATTTTTATCATAAAAATTTAAAAGAAAATGAAAAAAAGAACGGTAAAGATGGCGTATGTTAAAAGTCCATAAAAACTGTACCAGGTAATTGTTATATAATAATTTCATTCATGTAACTATGATTACTATATAGTTTCATGTATGAATTTCATTTAATATAAATATATAAAATTATTGTTTATAATTAAAATTCTATAATAATTATTGTTTTAACAGTATTATAATGTCTATATCAATTTTTTTCATTTTAGAGAATTTATGGAAGAAAAATTTAATTAATTTCTTTATGAGCCATCTGCACAGTATGATAACTTCTGCCACATGAGCTGTGACGATTTTGAATATTAGCATTTGAGGAATTGTTGTTAATTTATCCTGCAACACTTCTATCACAACTAAATGGAGCGCACGTCTGTCCGCCGTCAGTGGACAAACCATATCAAGTCCGCACAAACGTGTAGACGCTTTGCAAGCGAGCGCTTGCCGCAAACCTTCTTTGATTAGTGCCACATAAACCGAAACCCGGTCGGATCAGCCACAAGTGCCTGCAAGCCTACATAAGCCAAGCCAAACGCCCTATCCTCACGTTTCAGTTTGTGACGGTTTGACGAGGTATGGCAAGCGTGTGGTCCAACCTTTATATTTCGTACAAAAACCTTCAAAAATCTTGACAAAAACGAACGAAGTCATGGGCATCAACTAGTAAGATATAAAAATGATTGGTGTGGTATGATATTGTAAATTTTTTTTTTTGCTGTCGTCAGTCCTTCGGCTGGTTTGATGCAATTCTTCATCCCTTCCTATTCTGTGCCAACATCTTCATCTCTACATATCCCTTACAACCCACGTCCTCGATTATCTGCTTCATATATTCTAATCTCTGTCTTCCTCTACAGTTCTTACCTTCGACTGTTCCCTTCCAGCATGTCACAAAATATGACCTACCAGCCTGTCTCTTCTTTCTGTAAGCTTCTTCCACAAACTTCTTTTCTCACCCATCATTTCCAAAACTCGTTCATTTCTTACTTTGTCTGTCCACCTAATTTTCAGCATTCTTCCGTAGCACCACATTTCAAATGCTTCAATTTTCTTTCTTTCCGGTATTCCTAAAGCCCATATTTCGCTACCGTAAAGTGCTGTGCTCCACACATAGAGTTTTAAAAAGTTATTTCTAATTCCTAGATCAATATTTGAAACTAAAAGGTTTCTCCTTTTCATGAAGGCTCTTTTTGCTAGTGCTGTTCTGCTTTTAACATCATTCCTGCTTCGGCCATCGGTTGTAATTTTACTTCCCAAGTAACAGAATTCACTTACTTCTCCTATTGCATCCGGTCCTATTTTTATATTTAATCTACTAGTATTGGTATCATTTCTGCTACATTTCATTACTTTTGTTTTGCTTTGATTTATATTCAGTCCAAAATCTTCCTTCAGTATTTTGTTCATGCCATTCAGTAACTTCTCAATTTCCTCAGCTCTCTCTGCTAACAGGACAATGTCATCAGCAAACCGTAGCATACTGATTTTCTTCTCCCTGAAAACTTATGCCACGTGGAAGTTTTTCTTTGTTACGTAGTGTATGTCATTTCGGGTCGTTGTCTCTCTGCATTGTCGTGTTCGCGTGGTTGCTGTTGTCAGGTTAGGGGGCATCCATAAATTACGTGAGGTGTTTTACCGGATTTCTGGACCCCCCCCCCCCCTTCCTCTCTGGTGAGATTTCGTGCGCCCCCCCCCCCCCCCCTCTGGTAAGATCTGGCCGGAAACACCTCTCCCTCGCCTAGAAATCACGCTCGAAACTTTTGGAGACCTTATTTCTTTAGGTCTCGCCCTTCAAAATCCGGTCACACCCCCACTTTTCGACGAAATACCCCCCTAAAATCGACTTTCGCCGCAATTTGTAGACTTTTTTTTTTCTTGTAAAGTCCACAAAATTTTTCCAAAACCTCACGTGAGATTTCCGTAGCACCCCCCCCCCCCTATTGCACCTCACGTAATTTATGGATGCCCCCTTAGTATCGTATCGTCTTGCAATTGGTGATGGTTGGCTCCCGACCGGATCCTCGGCTACTTTGCAAAGTGTCTTCAGAAGCAGGTCTGCAGACCCGAGCGCCGCGCGCGACAGGAAGGATCGCTTCCAGATCACTCGAACTTGTGCGAAAGTAAACACCGATAAGGCAGGCCGCTGTTAGATATCGCGCCCGGCTCACTGTGTTCCAGGAAGCCTTACTACTCGCTGCCCAGAGGAGTTCAGAGAAACGGCCCATTCATAACGATCAGCCCAGACCGAGTGTCGCCCTCGATACAATCAATCACATTAAGCCAAACCTCCTTCAGCTCCTCTTCTCTCGTATTCACAACCTTCTTGTTCGTCTGTCACTGTGTAATACTTCTCGACAGAGATTAAATTCAATTTAATTGCGATGGAGCAATTTCTCTACACACCCATTTTTGACCTTACCTTTTCCCATCTACTTTAGCCCTCTAATAATTTCAACTTTAAATTCTTCCGGCGTTTTTGGTTAATTATTCATCATTTCTCTTGGTAACTTATCCAATCGCAGACCCCCTAACCTACTTTCACACTCTTATGCCTGAAATTGAGTGCCAGCTCGCGGTCATGGTCATCTTCTCCCCTCTCCTAATTCTTCTATCATCATCTTTCGACGCCTCGTCACCAATACACGTCTTTTACACTCCCACGACTATCTTCACCCTCCTCCTGGTTCAAGTTTTGATGAGCTAGTCCTCAGTTAAATACGGGTCGCGTTCGTATTTCGGCTAGATCAGGTCATGCGGTTCTGACCTTTTGTCAGTCTACGCAATGTATTTTTGGTTTATATCTACCGTAAGAGGTCCAATAGGGGTCAAACACAAGAAGTAGATCAGATCAGTTGACGCGGTCCAAATCCGTGATTCTAAAAACTTTTTTCAAGGAGCTGGATTGGGAGTCACTGGAGGACATGAGGAGGGTGAGGAGGGTGAAGAGGGTGCTGGGAATGTACAGGGCATATGCTGGTGATGTGACTTGGAGGGATATTGGCCGAAGAATTCGGAATAGTCCGTCAAAGGAAAAAGATGACCATGACCAAAAGCTGGCAATCCTTTTAATGCATAAGGGTGCCCGAAATTTTTCTTTTGTAGGAGTTGGTGTCGGAGATTGGAAGAAATCACCCCCCCCCTCCCCTCTTTATTTCACCTCACGTAATTAATGGTCGCCCCCTTATGCCGAACACGTTAGGGAGAGTTTTGCCCGCAGTCCACAAAAATCAACGCGATGTGCGTCTCGCGAGACTGTTTGGCGAGTACTGCGTAGACGTCTACACTTGAAACCATACAGATTCACAATGCGACAACACATTAGTGGTGCAGATAAGGCTGCTCGTGCGGAATTCTGTGCGGAAATGTTGCATCGCATAGAGGACGACGAGATATTCCTGAACACAATAATCATCAGCGATGAGTCAACATTTCAAAGCAGTGGCATGGTGAACATCCACAACTGTAGAACATGTGGCAGCGAATATCCACACGCAACCTTGGAATATGTTCGTGACAGCACCAAAGTTAATATGTTTTGTGCCCTTAGCAAATAGAAAGTGTACGGCCCTTTCTTCTTCGTGGAGAAAACTGTCACTGGTATTGTGTATCTGGATATGCTTGAAAACTTTTCAATTCCACAGATCGATGAAGATGACAGAGATGGGATGGTTTACTACCAGCAAGAC
Organism: Vandiemenella viatica; assembly: GCA_031002005.1. Lineage (NCBI taxonomy): Eukaryota > Metazoa > Arthropoda > Insecta > Orthoptera > Morabidae > Vandiemenella > Vandiemenella viatica. The sequence goes on along the minus strand of CM061914.1, from coordinate 176,709,889 downwards.
GGTTCACCACCTCATTTCCTCACGGAATTTGGAGGTTTCCTCGATTATCGCTTCCCAGGTCGGTGGATTGGCCGTGAAGGGCCAATCACATGGCCACCTCGCTCCCCAGACTTGACACCACTGGATTTCTTCCTCTGGGGTTTAATTGAAGATCGTGTGTCTGTTCTCCCAACCAATTTGGCCGACCTGAAAAATTGAATATACGCGGCCGTTGCACAAGTTATGCCGGATTTGCTGCAACGACTGTGAGAAGAAATTGACTAGCGGTGGTATGTTTGTCGCGTGACAAATTGTAGTCGCATCGAACCAAATTGACAGTTGACACTTTTATGTGAAACTTGAGGTTGTTTGCTACAAGATGACACATTTACGGGTTCTGTAAGTTATCTCAATAAATTTCTGTATCATTCCAGAGTTGTAACGTCCTTTTTGATTCACCTTTTATAATCAATTTTTACCCAGCATTAGCATAACGACGAAAAGTTTGATAGTAATATTCTGAGACTGCGTGTGATAAACATGGATGATTTTGACATCAAGCACGTCAGACTGCCTGTGACAACAGCATAGTGCAATGTGAACGGCAGATGAGCAATACTCTTGCTTCGCTGAAATCTCCGCAGAGCTTTTCTGATAGTGTTACAGTGAAATGGAGCAACTGGTGCTATCCAATCTCGCGGAACTGGGCGTGTCGCGTTATTTTGATGTTCCTTCCCGAGTTCTGAGCGATTGCATTTAAATGTCACGCATTGCATAGTGATGTCTATCTTTTTGTGGAAACTGAAATATGTCAATGAATTTTTCACAGGAGTTCAGCCGGATAGTGTTGAAAAACGACAACGTTTCGACAACCGAGCCGGTTGTCGAAACGTTTCAGGTAATAATATCTGAAGTAGTAGATCTGATGAAGACAACCGAACTCGTTGTCGAAACGTTGTCGTTTTTGAACACTATCCGGCTGAACTCCTGTGATCCATTCATTGCATCAATACGCCGGGAAAGTCTCTACTCTCATACTGAAATATGCCGATCGCGAGATTCGTGATACTCCAAATGAAATTATTTGTTCCTAGAAATTACCGCAGAACGCAATCGGTAACAGTTATGATAAAAAAAAACTGCAATGGGATTCATTGGAAGACAGGAGGAGGGTGAAGAGGGTCATGGGAGTGTACAAGGCGTATATTGGTGATGATGCGTGGAAATATATAGGTTTAAGAATGAAAAGTAGTGCATGGAAGGGAAAAAGATGACCATGACCACAAGCTGGCACTCTATTTCAGGCACAAGGGTGTAGGAAGATTCTCTTAGTTTAGGTAAGGGGATCAAGCATTGGAATAAGAGAACTGATGAGTAATTTACCAAAACATTGAAAGAATTTAAAGTTGAAATTTGTAGAGGGAAAATGTAGGTGGGTGCAGGAAAGGGATGGATGTGTAGGGAAATTGTTCCATTGCAATAAAATTGAATAAAATTGTTGGCGTTGTTAGAGGAGTAGGATAGTCACTTCATCCTTCGGTTCCCTGAATGTGATTATTTTAGTCTGTTTAATTTTGTTTGAATGAAGAAAAAACAAGGAGGAGGATGAAACGGGAAGCGAGGCTACTAAGACCAGATGTGGACAGTGCCAGTCTGGTGATAAGACTCGTGCACCACCACATCTGCTGTCCTGCTGCGCAAGTCCCGAGTGATGCCGTTCTGTTCCGTATCCGGTGTTCTAAGCAGCTACCTGCCTATCCGACCACCAGCCATAGTCGCAGTTATGTAGCGGTAACGGCCCTACTGCGATCTCTGTTGAAAGTAACTTGCCATTAAAGGAGGACTGCATGCGAAAAGTGTTATGAAAGTTAAGACTTATCATCTACCAGCATTAATTAAACTTCTTTTCAAACCTGTTATTAATTTGATTAGTCTTAACCATTCAAATTATTTCTAAAAGGAGTTTTTTCTTGTCACGAGCCTTCTTTCTCCCTTAAAACATAACGGAAGGCAATAAATGAGGTATCATTTTAAATATTAAGTTCTCCACTTTGGTAACATCATTTACAAAGAAAGGGATTTTTCTAAATTCGACCTTTAAATAGCAAAATTATGAACAAGCAAGAACACGAGTGTGCGATAGTTAAGATTCAAGCTGCTAGGCTGCGCTGGCGTCGATGATGCGTGATTGCTTTACCGCTGGATAGCAGCGCCACATATCACAGAGATATTCGTCTGGGGTGAGGAGCATTTCGGATAATTTTTTTTTATCTGTTAGAGTAACGTTTCATCTTTACTAATCGTTTTGTAAGACGTGTTTTGCTGTATACGGAGGAACCGGAACAGCACTGCCGTGGGCGGACCTGGTGTAGTACGCGTTTGTAGTGCAACTCATTGCTAGTTCAGTGCCGCCTGTGTTGTCGACCTGGTTCGTTCTGTTAACCTGTTTTTGCTAGCGCTGTTTTGTTATTGTTTCGTTTTGGATGATGGCATGTTTAAGTGAACAACGAGCAGCTGTGAAATTTTGTTTTCTCTGCGACTTTTTCTTATTCCCACGCTTGAGAAGAGCCGTGAAAGGACACCGATTAGACAGCATTGAAGAGGTCAAGAAAAAAAAAAAAAACGAGGGAGGAGCTGTCAGCCATTTCTAAAGATGACAACAGAAAATTTTTCGAGTAGTGGGAAGTACCGGTGGGACAAATGTATTAGTTGTAATGGAGAGTATTTTAAAGACGATAACATTGATGTAGACGAATAAATTTCTTTTAAAAAAAAAATCCTGAATTTGTTTGAACACATCTCCTATCATAGCGAGTGATGTCGGACTATCCGGAAGATGGACAGTAACGAGAATGAAGGATAGCTATTTTAGGAGCTTCGAAGGGTGCTTATTGCACAATGCTTCCGGCCACTTGCCTTTGAATATCCGTAGATGGCCGCTAAAATGTCCGTAGATTTGGTACAAAAATCCGGAGACTCTCTAATTAAAAGACTACAACAATAATTATTGAAGAGAGATCCAAAACTAAGAATACTTTTTATTTCCAGGTCTTTAAAATTCGAAATACAAAATAATATTCTACATTGAAAGTAAGAAATATCTCTGAACATGTTTTATACAGCGTCACCTTCATCACTGCTGTGGCCTTGCCTTCTCTCTCTCTCTCTCTCTCAGAGACCTTACATTTTCTTTGTTGACATTAAACTTAGCATATCTTCTGTAACAGGAAATGTTAAAAACTGCGTCCCCTTTGATCCTCGGATATTGGTTAGACCTTCTCTGAAGGCACTGCTTTGTAAGCCGTGTCACCGTGCATAAAGAGTGCGCCGATAGTTCTGTATTACGGTCTTCTAAGATCTATAAAATCTATAATCAAACAAAATATGAGCTTTATTTCAACCGTCGGTTCACACGAGCGGTTGCAAGGAAACGATTCACAATTATTGACAATTCTGTAATGCATTTACACTATACGCTCAAAGTTTAACAAAACACTAATGTAAGGAAATATTAACAAATAATAAAAAGTATAAAAAATCCGTGGATATTTTAACAAAAACCGAAAATCCTAACTTTTTATAAAAATCTGTAGCTCCACGGATAAATCCGTAGAATTGGCAGTGCTGTTATTGCAGGAGAATTGAGAAGACGACACTGAGGGTGTTTTGGTGAAGAGGGAAAGTGAGGGGAGACCTGTGAAGATCCTTAGAAAGGTGGGAAGCTGTCAATGGGGTTAGCCACGTGGCTGCCACGTGCACTGACGGCGAAATGAAAGAAGCCAGGAGAAAAGTACAGTATGAAATCTGAGACGAAACTTCAAGGTGTCGTGAGCATAGGAACTCTAGACTTGCTATCGGAGAGATAACCCTGTTACAATAGTCGCATTCAGACTTGTTATTGGTAGCATCGCAGATAGCGGCGCGCAAGCAGGAACGGCGTAAACAACCATCACGCAGGGGGGCGGGGTGAACACGTATGGCCAACGTTAGGAAACCTAAGATGGCACCCAGACTCCAAAGGCGATACCGTAATGATTCGTTTGTAAAGGCAATGTGAAGGTGTAGTATTATTTAGTCCTTTCACCGAATCAGCCATGTGAAGGTTCTCTGACTTATAAACATGCGAAGAGTGCAGATCTTGTGACAATCTCTTCAAACCCTCCAATCATTTTTTTATTGTTATTATTACATATTTCTGCTTTAACTATGTTTCTCGAAAATTGTATCGATATCTGTAAATTGATTTATATTTTAAAAGAGTTCCACACAGCGTAGTTCGTACAGTCTTCGGGTAGCGTAAGTTTAATATCGTTAGCTAGCATTGTAGAATCTTTGGCCCGGCCAGCAACAGATGAGCGGGGACAGTAGACTACATTGGATGTTCGGCGCGCGGTCTGTGAATATCGCATGTCGCAGGTTTGAGCTTCATTGTGTGAAAGCTGTAATATGGTGTGAAGTGTGTTAGGAGCCTGTCAGAATGCAGGACTAGTGTTAAATGTTAGTTAGTATCAAGGAACTGTGATAGATTAAATTAAGTAATATTTCGCTCGGAAAAGCGATTATTATTTCTCCAAAACAATAACTAGATGACCCGTGCGAAAATTTTGCGAATGCGGAGAATAGTAAGGTTGTGTGGTTTGTAATAGGACGAAAGAATAACCGACTCAGTTGTGTCAAATGTTTGTTTAGTGTAACAAAAGTCGACGCCAGTAAAGCAGTTTAATAATATCTCTGTGATATGTGCTGCTGCTATCTACCGGCTTGGCTCTGAACTGTCTCATACGCGCGACTTTAACAGTTATTACTTTTGTCGTTCAAGGGTGAAATTCCAAAAAAAATTCGTTCTTAATTTATAATGTTGCCTGAGCGGAGACATAACCTCATTTATCGATTTCGGTTTGGTATCAAGGAAGATAAATGGCTAGTAACCACAAAATACGTTATGGTAATGATACTTGTACCCTTTAAGGATCAAATTCCAAAAATTCCCTTTCTTAAAATATGATGCTACCAATAACTCATTTCTCGATTTCGGTTAGATATCAAGAGAGATAATTAGTTCGTGACAAAATAATACATTATGGAAATAATGATACTTTTGCCCTTTAAAGTTAAAATTCCGAAAAATTCTTAAAATATTTTGTGACCACAGTGGAGTTCTTAATCTTTAAAATGATTCCGCATTTATCTACATCGGTTGGATATGAAGGGAGATAAATGGCTCGTGACACAAAAACGCGGTGTAGAAATATTGATATTTTTGCCCTTTAAGGGTCAAATTCCTGAAAATTCCAAATTTTGTTTTAATATATGTTATCAAACCGGAGATCTTAATCTTCAAAAAGACACTTCATTTACCGATTTCGGGTCGTGATCCAAAGAAAACGCATTTTATAAATAGACATTTTTGCCCCCTTTAAGTGTCGAATTTGGAAAAATTACTTTCTTAAAATATGATGTGACCAAAGCGGATACCCTAATCTTTAAAATGATACCTCATTTATCGATTTCGGTTAGATGTTAAGGGGGATAATGGCTTGTGACAAAAATAAATAAATAAAACTTATAGAAATAATATATATGATACCTTAGAATCTTGAGCATAGCTGCTTTACATCAACGGTAAAACTCATATTCGCTATAATAATAGCCAGTTGCTTATGTTTGTCGAAACTGCAGTTAAGATCAATAAATTAAATTTTTTATTAACTGGTTGGCTATTATTATACCTAATATATGATGCCTGTCATTTTTGTGATGTTACAATTTATTAACTGCATTTTATTAAGACGCTTGAGCATTCAGCTGGCATGTGTTGGAGATGAGAGTTGGCCTTTCTAGTCCACAACACGCTGTTACCCCAGCTGGTGTTGGGATGCTAATAATCTACGTAACGTGTCACAGGATGCCTGGTAACTATCGGCAGCTAATTAATACACACTAATTAAGTGGATAGCTCAGAATCTGTCGGGTCGCCAAGTGAGTTTCACTCGCCGTAAACATTACCCACAACTCTTAGAAGTAGCTTTTTAAATAACTACTCTTTTGTTAACTTCTTACTTTACTTTTGTTCCAAAGAAAATCGCGCACAAAATTATACACCAGACTTCATCTAAAGGCTACAGATGCTTAGCACATTAGCAAAATAACGCGGCACTATTCCGATAGTTTCCTTCTGATTAGACGTTAACAGGTAGGTTCCCTCAGACGGCAGGATTCGCGGATAGCATTGAGTCGCGTTAGAGGCGGAATGTGCAGCAAATTGAAACTCTGACGCCAGATCATTAATCCCGCACGAGATTTAGATAAATATTATGTTTTAAATGGAAACATGATTCATATCCGGTCGTTAGTATTGAGACTAACATTACTTCCTTAGTAAGTGCACATCTCGGTTGTTCCGGAACGCAGTGAAGCGAGTGAGTACTGATAATCTGATTTCCAGTATGTTTATCGTAATTTAGTTGAGTCGTACGTTTCAGATTTTTTCTTTTTTCTCTCCTTATTTAGGTTCCTTCGTCGCAAGAGCTTACCACAACTCGTTTATGCAGCTGCCATCCCATAAGACACACAATATAGCCATCTGTAAAATTGATGTTATTCTTTATCGCAAACAAGCAAAGTTTCAAGTGGAAGCTAAAGATTAAGTGATAATTAGTTCGTACCACACTTCATCGTGAAAATAAGTACTTGTTTTCATTTACAACTTTTTAAAGCTACCTTTCCAAGAGTGTATCCTAGATCGGAACTGAGGGGGGGGGGGGGGGATCAACTCGTATTTTTTCGAGGAAGTGGAGTGGGGGACTGAAACATGACGATTTATTACAAAATAAAGCTCAGATCTCCTGAGGAAACTATTTTTTTTATTGATTTTTATTGATTGATATAGTGATACTTAATCTACGGACAACTATGTAGTTAATTAAGATCGTAACTCAATTATAGTTTTTTATGTAAACATTAATCATCTCGGATTATCAGAAAATGTTTCAGTAACTTTGTCAATATCTCACGGGGTACTTTCACGAAATTTCAATTCACACTCATCAGGCATCATCCAGTCACGCTTTCCTCTCTCATAGTGCTCCTGAGCCAGTTCTTCACTCGTAGAAGCGTACTGAAGACAACTTGATTTTTCTTCAAGGACGGGGGGGGGGGGGGGGCTCGCTTGATACGCCCATGTACCTTTCTCTTTGTGACGGCAATTGGCTTACATTGTTTTAGCTCAAAATGTACTCGTGGTTGACTTATTTGTTGCAGTTCTTATCACACGATGGTTGAAGTGAAAAAAAGTGAGATACCGGTGTCCAGCCGTCAGATAGTGGGACGTTAAGTGCTTACTACGCGACGAATAGACAGTTTACAACTGCGCTCAAATATCTTACTGCATAGCGATCCGACAACATCTGTTTGGGCAGCTTTCAGTATTATTATTATTAATTTTAATTGCAATGGAGCTAACACTCCGCTGGCAATTCCCCCAGTCATCCATTTACCCTTTTTATTTACTTTTTTTTTAAATTCTTTTATAATTGGAATGTTAAATTCCTTCCTCATTTACTATTCTGATTTACAAATTTTAATTTTAAATTCCTTAAACGTTTTTCATCACTTCACATGGTAATTTGTAAAAATCCCTGACACCCTAATCAAAGAAAGAAAATTTTTCCCACTCCCTTATGCATGAAATTGAGTGCAAGCTTGTGGTCACGGTCACCTTTCTCCTTCCATACACTATTCCTAATTCTTTGGCCAATATCCCTCCAAGAACAATCACCAACATAGAGGAAAGGTGCCTAATATGAGACACATTTTTTAAATCCATTTTAAGGACCTAAAAGTAAATGCAATTATATTGTTTATTATGGTAATAATATCTTGCATTATTTAATTTTACCATACATTTGTCATATTTGCAATATTAAACAATCTTTCAAAGTAATTATTAAATCTTCAAAAACAAGGCATTTTTTTAAAATGAAGTAAAGGTTTCCTAATATGGGACAGTAACAATATTTTCCTTTGATTTTTTTATTATCAAATAATGACATGTGAACATACAATCTTTACATATTCATTGATTTCTGATATCCCTCACTCATTCAACACTACTTATGTTTATTTTTACGACATTGCGGGCAAACAAAATTGTCCTCTGTGACACCGCAATCTTCATGAGCCCAGCGATAACATTTCGTGCACTGTGCCCATTTTTCCCCGTAAAAACGCCCTGTACAGAACAGACACTCTGCGTCATCGTCATCACTGCTGTCTGATTCACCACTTTCATCAAGATGGACATCGGATGCCGAGTCGCTAGATGATTCTTCTGCTTTAGGTCTACGCTTTGAAGATTTTCCACTCTTCTCTCCAAATAACTTTTTGGTCGCTGATTTCTTCTGTTTAGAATCTTGCAATCGCTTCACGTAAGGGACCGTGCACAAACTACATGGCTCGGTCCAGGGGGGGGGGGGAGGGGTTGGCTGGAAGGCTACGCTAGGCTACGTGGGGGGAGGAGGGGAGGTTCCGAGCCAGGCTACGTAGCTTTCCTTTCATAACATATTTCACAGTTAATATGAGGAATATAAGTCACAACAGCATGTGAATATTTATTTCCCTCATTTAATTATCTCCGTATGTAATTACAATAGTCTGATAAGAGAAACAGTGCAAAATGTCTTCTGGAATCAAAAGGGAAAAAAGCTACGTGCATACACTGTCGCATATTTGGATCCCCTTACTATCGCATATTAGGAATCTCGCCATCTTACACAAAGAATCACGCACATGCTAACAACGTTCGATGGAAAATGAACCTAACTGTCAATAATTATAGGTAATACCATCACAAATAACATCAATAAAAGAGTACAGTAATATCCACTCACCTTTAAGCAGAGATAATGTCTTAACACCGATGTCACAAAAACTCCAAACGCTATAAATTTTATAAAAGCCTCTACGTAGTATGTCTGACTCAACAATGGCATCCCACTCACTGTGTCGTCGTCGTACAAGCTAAAGATGTGTTTAAGAAACTTTCCACCAGATTTCAGCACCTACCATGAGCACAGTTGAGGTGTCTCATATTAGGGAACTATCGCATAATAGGCACCTTTCCTCTATGCCCTGTAAATTCCCAAGCACTCTCTTCACACTCACCGAGCGTGGTGGTGTAACGGCTAGCGTTCTGGCCTCGCATTCGGGAGGACGGCGGTTCGAATCCCCGTCCGGGCATCCAGATTTGGGTTTTCCATGGTTTCCCCAAATCACTCCAGGTGAATGCCGGGATGCTTCCTTAAAAAGGCCATGGCCGAATTCCTTCCCATTCCTTGCCCCCATCCTTTCCCGTCTCTAAAGACCTAGTTGTTATAGGAGACATTAAGCAGTTAAAAAAAAAAAAAAAAAAATCTTCACACTCCTCCTTTCCTCCAATGAGTCCCAGTCCAGCTCCTTTATCATATCAGTTACTGACTGCGTCCTGTGATAATTTCTACAAACAAATCTAGCTGCTCTTCTTTGCACCCCTTCCAACTCCTGTATTTGATAACCAAAATGTGGGTCCCAAACTACACCACCATATTTAACCAATGGTCTGACCAAAGTTTTGTAACCCAACTCCCTAACTTCTCTGGTACATCCTCTCATCACCCTCTTCAGTAAATGAACGATTATGTAACCTTTTCCTACCACCTGCCCCATGTGCTCTGCCCTATTGAGTTTGTTATCAAACATTATTTACACTTCAAGCTTTCAACAAGCAATTCTGACCCCCACCCTATAATCGTAACTAACTTTTTGTTTTTTAAATGTGTAACTAATAAGCTGACTTTTCTTCATTCCATTTTGCCTACCCGTTTAGATATTCTATCGAGATCACCCTGCAGCTATTCACAAGGTCGGTGAAAAATCGGGATTGGCAACATGCAGCTTGTGCCTGTTTCAATGATACTCTAATCAGTGTCACATCCACTGTATTCCTGAGTTAAACATATACAAGGAAGAAAATTAATGAGTGAATTACATATATAAGCTAAACATTAATGTGACTGGTGGTGAGGTTTGTTCTTTTAAGCTGTCATCCGTCACCAAATGTAATTACTAGTCTACTATCGTTTAACTAAGTCGAAAATGTCATTAGCAGACTGTCATGACTTTTGTATGTGATCAACATTCCTCCTTACCCCTGTTTTATAGTTCCTTCGACCACGTGGTCACTAAATAGTAATCCACAGGCTGATTGCAGAGCCTTTTGAACAACCACAACGACTTTCGTCTAAGAAGGTTCCAACAAACGAATTCTCAAGAGGTTTTTGAACCCTGTTTAATACAGCGTTTGAAGTGTTACATGAGATAATGTTACATCTTCATGCGACGTCTGGAATATGAGAAATAAAGATGAAAGTCTGCATCTATGTTTTACTGTCGTTCACACTTTTTTGCTTGGCCGACGACGAGGTCATTACGGACGGGAAAGAATCAGGGGCAGGGAACGGGTAGACATGGCGTTTTGAAGTAAGCACACCGGAATTCGGCTGGAGTAATTTGGTGAAACCATGAAAATGACCGGACGGGGATTCGAACTAGGGTCTTCCCCCAGTGTGAGGTCAGAGCGTTACACCTCACCCACCACGCTCGGTACACGCAAAAACTTCAAGAATGGCGTCCATCAAAAGAGACTCAACAAAGAAGTCTACAGTGAAATAGAGAAAATCACTGAAACAATCCGCAAAAGACGGGCTCGATTCTATTGCCACCTCAAACGAATGGAGGAAAGCAGACTGACTAAAAAATCTTTAATTTCTTTGATTCAAAACTAAAAACCTTAATTCGCTGGTTTATAATTATCAACGAAGACCTTCATTTGTTGGAATTAAAGCCCGAAGTTGCTTTTGATGGAGATCTCTTTCGGAAGGGATGAGCCGAGACGAACGACCCAAAGCACGCGGTACCCTTTACACGGAGAGCGCAAACAGGGCAACTCAGAACGAACGAAGAACTTCTGGGCCCGAAGGAAAATGCAAGAAGGTTGATTACGTCACCTTGGTTATATAGTAACGTGTCACTCGTCAAGACAGTGTATCGTATATGTTAGTTCTAAAAATTCATTTTTAATTTTTTTAAGCTTGGATGCAGGAGTGGACTGTACAGCAAAACAGCAGCTTACCTTGCATCACGCAAAAGCCACCAGGTTTTGATTTACCTCGTATAACTTGGTCCACACTCAACAGAATCAGAACTAGGCGTGGCAGATGCGCACACTCCCTGTACAAGTGGGGCAAGCAACCATCCCCCTTAGGGGGCATCCACAAATTACGTGAGGTGTTTTTCCGGATTTCTGGACCCCCCCCTCCCCCCTGGTGAGATTTCGTGAGATCTGTCCGGACCCCCCCCCCTCTCTGGTGAGATCTGGTCCGTGAGAACTCCCCCCCCCCCCCCTCCTTACAAATCGCCCTCGAAACTTTCGTAGACCTTTTTTTTTAGGTCATACCCTAACTTTTTTGACGAAATACCCTCCTAAAATCGACTTTGGCGCAAATTGTAGACCTTTTTTTTGGCTCTACTATCCCCAAATTTTTCGCAAAATCTCACGTGAGATTTCCGTAGACCCCCCCCTCCCCCCTGGTGAGATCTGGTGAGATTTCGCTGGACCCCCCCCCCTCCCCTATTTCACCTCACGTAATTTATGGATGCCCCCTTAGGCGAATGCGGAGAGATTCAGACTATTGGTCATATTACTGGAGAGTGTCCTATAAGATCTTACAGTGGTGATCCTGTGGACTTCCTGCTGGCAACTCAGGAATCAATAAACCATGTTTAATAAACTAGATATATGTCTTTAATGTTGTAAAGTTGCAGTGTATTTTATCAATGTTCTTAAAAGTGTGTAAATTGCCACACGATAAATAATTAATTTTTTTAGACCAACAATCTTTCTCTCTTCAAACTTAAATCAATAGATGAGTTATTATTTTAAAGATTAATTTCTCCGCTTTGATAACATCACTAATTAAGAAACAAATTTTTCGAAATTCAATGCTTAACTGGAAAAATTATGGACAGTCAATGTCAGGGGTATGCGATAGTTCAGAGTCCAGCCGCTAGGCTGCGCTGACGTCTATGAGGAGTGATCTCACTACCGCTAGATAGCGGCACACCGTATCAATAAACTGTTTTTTTTGTTTTCTAGAGCGATGAGCTTATCGGATATTTCTGTTTCTGTTAGGGAATCATTTCATCATCTCTGATTGTTTAGAAAGGCGTTGTAAGTGTTTTGCTGCGTACCTGTTTAAGTTGACATATAAACAATTGCTAAGAATGCGCCGGTTCTTCTTTCATCCTACTACTAACCACTAAGGGAGCGTCCATTAATTACGTGAGGTGAAATACGGGGACATCTCACCAAGGGGGGAGGGAGTCGACGGAAATCTCACGACATTTTTTTAATTTCTTGAAGAACAGCACAGCTAAAAAAAATGTCTGCAAACAACGCCGATACCGACCGACATTAGGGGGGGGGGTGTAACCACCCTAGGAAGCAGGAGAGCTAAAGAAAGATAAAAAAAACTACGAGGTTGGTTAGCGACGGGGGAGGGGAGGGGAGTCCCCCTCACAACCTTTCACGTCATCATAGGGGGTGGGGGCGACCAGATCTCACCAAATCTCACCACAGGGAGGGGGCGGAGGGGCGAGAATACCTGGAAAACTCCTCACGTAATTAAGTCGCTTTCATTCGCGAAATTTTCTCGCGGACCACTTAGTATTATCGAAAGCTAAATTCATGGTGTGTTATGCGGGTCTTATGGTGTTAGTTACTTTTGCGCGGACGAATATGCCTGGAAATCTTAGTTTCGACCAAAAAGTTTTGTTTTTCATGAATGCTCTTTTCGTTTTCGAGATCGCCTTTCACTTGCATTGTAACGGGCACGCCCTTGCTGTTGACTCCTTAGCGCCCTTCTTCCTGTCCCCGAGGCCGCTCGCCAGTGCTGGCCCCGCCTTCCACGCACCTGGCAGCGTGCGATTCGGCCGTCTTATCGCCTCGCTCCAGCCAGCCGCTGATTGCGACAAAATGAAGCCCTGACAAATAGCAGACAACGCGCTCACTTCATCGCTCCACTCTCAACGTCTCTAGAAGGAGCTGCGATATATGACAAGGCCCCACAAGGGATCCAAGTAGCTGAAATGTCACTTTGAGATAAATCAAGTTAAAATTAAAAAAATACGCATTTTACTTATGACATGTTTAATTTTAAGCCCTGGAATATCGGTTGACAGAAGAGTGGGGGGATGAAACAGCACGAAAGTAATTCTTTATCAATTTAAGTTTGTTACTCAGTACCTAGACTGCTTGACTTCAAACCAAAGTAATGGGTAGTGAAACAACTTCAAGTTTTCAAAATGTTATGTTCTATCAGAGGTACAAATATTTTATGTAGCGTTATTCACATAAACCTACTGTAATTCTAACAAAAAAATCTGCCACAAAGGATGTGGCGTAGGCGTTTTAACAGCTCCGTAGTTAGGGAAACAGTTTTTTGTTTTTTAGTTTGTTTTTTTATTATTTCACTGGACGTGAGCGCAGTAAATTTTACTGTTTTCGTTACCGAGTCTGTTAAAAAAAGCTATTACCTATGGAGTTGAAATTTGTCTTCAATGTCGATGTCTATATTTTCCCCATGATCTTTCGTTCTTCCTTCAGGAGTTTTTCTAGGTTGCCTTTTCTGTTGAATATGAATTTTTCACTTGCGTACAGAGCTTCAGGTTTGATCACCGTGTTGTAGTGTTGGATCTTTGACATGTATTTTTGTTTCATAGATGTATAGATTGTATTTGTATAATTTATTTTAGAAAGAGCAACATTTAGATCGTGAAAGCAACGACGATTTGAGGTAATGATCTTAATAACTTTTAAGGCACTATTTTTTGGCTCTCGAAATTGAGGGTGCTGTTTTCTGCAGGTATCCCGTTTTTGTTTCGTGCATTTTTAATACTTTTCCGCGCCATTTTGTGTTTTGCCACGACGCTCGGTATAATTTCGATTCACTCTATTGGCGGCTGCTATGTTGCTGCCTCTCTCGGCTTAGTGATATGGCACATAATGCTCTCTGATAAGAGTCGATTGGTGGCTTTGGGATAGTGTAAAATGAAGATGGAATTACCGCCGCCAAGGAAATTTCGCCTCGAAACACTAAGCTGATTCTATTGACGTCATGTAAGTAAATTTTCCACAAAGAGTGTAGAGTAAAAACATGTTTGCACATAGCAAAGTCCTGTGTTCCGCAGGCAGAGTACTATAAATCTGTATACCTTATTCGCACCGTATAAAGCTGAAAGTATAAACTATAAGGCCACAAATATTTCAGTGACCACACAGAAATCTGGCAATTCCTGTATTATAGGACAACATTGCTCCTACAATAGTCTATTCATTTCCATTTGGGAGCGTCCATTAATTACGTGAGCAGCTTTTTCGTAAATCTGGACCTCCCTCCCTCTTGGTGAGATCTGGTGGGACACTCCCCCCCCCCCCCTCCCTCCTTGGTGAGCACTGCCTAGTGAGATCTGCTGCCAGGCACTTGGCTTTGAATATTCGTAGATGGCCTCTAAAATTTCCGTAGATTTGGTACAATAATCCAGAGACTCGCTAACTGAAAGACTTAAACAATAATTATTGAAGAGAGAGTGAAAACTAAGAACACTTTTTATTTCCAGGTCTTTAAAATTCGAAATACAAAATAATATCTCTGAACATGTTTTATACATCACTGCTGCTGCTGTGGCTAATCTTTTTTTACTAAAAAATTTAGGGACAATTCATTTTCTTTGTTGACATTACATTTAGCATATTTTCTGTAAGAAGAAACTTAAAAAACAGCAACCTCTCTGATTCTCGGATATTGGTTAATCCTTCTCGGAAGGCAGTGCTTTGTAAGCCGTGCATAAAGAGTGCGCCGATAGTTCTGTATTACGGTCTTTTAATATCTATAAAATCTATAATCAAACAAAATATGAGCTTTATTTCAATCATTGATTCACACGAGCTGTTGCACGAAAACTATTCACAATTATTGACAATTCTGTAATGCATTAACACTATACACACAAAGTTTAACAAAACACCAATATGAGGAAAAATCAACAAATAGTAAAAAAGTATCAAAAATCCGTAGATATTGTAACAAAATATGAAAATCCTAATTTTTTAATAAAAATCCGTAGCTGTACATATTAATCCGTGGAATTGGCAGCACTGCCTGCTGCCCTCAAGATCTACCCCGATTTTTTTAATATTATTTCTTTAACAGCTTGCTGTTGTTGAGTGTTGAAATTATGAAGTGTACTTTCTGTAGACCACCTCCCCTCTTGGTGTGATTTCGTTGGACGCGCCCCCTCCCCATTTGTGCTCCCTTTGGCGTGAGCACAGTTGGTCTAAGGATTAAGTGAATGTCCGTTTTCTGAATGTCTCGTAGTACCGCGGTACGAGGCATGGCTGGTGACATAACACTGGTGATGTAAACAAACATAAAAGTTGTCAGACCCATTGCGTTTTATTTTGTACTAGTAGGTCGGAGGTAGCATCCAGGCTATAGCAACATTATTATTCATTTCATGACCGAATATCAAGAGCGTGGTTAATACATAATTAACTTTTAACAGTTCACTTCCAGCTTCATAACTATGTTTCTGTAAGAGGTCGAAACATGAGTTTAGATTTATTATGGTATAATGATACAATAAAATAGGTCTCAAGTGTTAATAATATACATATACAGCGTGTCCAGGAATGGAAGGATAATCCTGCAGCCGCAGGTCATCTTGTCGTACTATATGACAAAATTTTATTTTAGTATAAGTGTCACCATTTTCGAGATAATCAGAACCACGGAGCGTCGCGGGGTGGTTCGGGTTGTATAATCAAACACGTCTCCTAAAAAAATTCGTGCTCACCGCGGGATGTGGACCCACAACGGGAGAGAAAAATGTTCGTAAGTAAGCGCCTTAAACGCAGAGGTAGGTACCAGACCGCCTTGTTTTGAAGTATACGTGTGCTATGTACTTTCAAGATCTGATAAAAACTCTGGGTTTGTATGAACAACGTTGACAGAAACTGAAGTGAGGGGAGGGAAGGTATTTGTAAATGAAACTTAAACAGAATTTTTCTATTTGTTTTCAAGTACATATACTTATGCACAATTTCATCAAAATCCGATAGGGTTAACGCTACGGCGTCGCATTAGGGAGGACGTGGGTTCGAATCCCGTCCGGGCATCCAGATTTGGGTTTTCCATGGTTTCCCCAAATCACTCCAGGCGAATGCTTCTCACAAAACGCCATGGCCGAATTCCTTCCCATTCCTTGTCCCCCCTATCCTTTCCCGTCTCTATTGACCTCCACGTCGATGAGGCGTAAAGCCATAATAAAAAAAATCGTATAAAAACTGTGTGTTTGTGTGAAGAACATTGGCCAGAAAAATTATTTTTATATATTAGGGACCGTGCATAAACCACATAACTCCATTTTGGCATACTGTGAACCCCCCCACGTAGCCGTACGTGGGTTTGCCTCTAACCCCCCCCACGTAGCACGTAGCTTTTTAGCTTTTTTCCGTTTTTCCGTTTTGTTTCCAGAAGACCATTTTGTACTGTTTTCTCTTGTCAGACTATCGTAAATTGCATACGGAGATAGTTAAATGACTGAAATAAATATTCACATGCTGTTGTGAGTTCTGTTCCTCGTTTTAACTGTGAAAAGTATAAATGAAAAGCTACGTGGCCTGACTCGGAACCCCACCCCCCTCCCTTCCCCCATGTAGCCTTCCAACCAACCTCTCCCCCCCCCTGGACCGAGCCACGTAGTTTGTGCACACTCCCTTCGTTACAACTATAATCTATTCTTCCACTGCTGTTCAAGCACAACACGTCACACTTACAGCTACAGATATACTGCTATTACAGCGTGGTTATCATACGCGCAACATGTCACAGCATGTCGGTGACGGAAAGTCGTGAACTCGTAGATTTTCCCCCGTCCAAACATCAGCTAAAGAAAAAAAATTAACCGTGATCCATGCGCGGCGTACCGTGCCAAGGCCGCTGCTGTGTTTACGAGCAGCGCCTGCAGGCAGGCCGCCCGCCCGGCTGTCGCACTTTGCCCGCCCATACCTGGTAGGCGGGCGCCATTTCTCGGAGTCGCTCAAGGCCGGCGGCGGCCTAATCAGACTGCGGGACCGATATTGCGACAGCAGTGCGTCACAGCTGCCTACTTCGGCGCTTTCCACCGAGGAGGCCTCACGGGGACTTACAAGCGTCATCCCGTCAGACCGCCCTTCATCATCCCCCACCGCCAGGGGTGGAGGGGGTTCCTCATCCGCAGACCCGTCGCCCCACGAGGTTGGTAGCGCCCAAGCGGCATGGTGTTGTTGTTTTTTTCTAAGGTGCCTTATACTGGGTGTGTGGGAGAGTTGGTAACATTGGTGAACTAAACAAAAATAAAACTACTTATCTCTCGTTTCTGTTCTGTTATTTAATGTTGTACATGAAGGTCGGTGGTAGCATGCAGCCTACAGTAAAATTATCGTTAATTTAATTACAAAATATCAAGAGTCTGATCAATATATAATCAACTCTTAATAGTTCACTTCTGGTTTCGTAAATGTGTTTTCGAAGGGATTCAAAACGTGCTCTTAGACTTATTGTGTTACATTGGTACAGGTGAAAAATTAGGCCCACGTAACTTATTGCTCCGCAGCACTGTTTTTATCCAGTTACTGTTCGTAGGGATGGAAAAGCTTGAGAAGCGCTGCCCTATTACACCAGGCGATGCAAACACAGACAAACGTCAGGCCAGCAAATTGCTACTTGTGCGATCTGTAGATGGTGTAGTGGTTTTTTGATATTTGAATTCCTCTGAAACTATTGTACGGCAGATGTTGGCAGCAGTGGACGGGGGGCATTTCACTGGCGATAGCGCTACCAAGTGTTTTGTGCCCATTAAGTTCTGCGCAGTTGTGATAGAGTTTTACTGGCAGCGCATGTATGGAAGTAACATATACAGGTGGGCATATAAAATATTGTTATAATAGGCATTTTTCCTGTGTCTAAAATTAATCTCCTTAAGGAAAACCAGAGGTAGTCAAATAAAAAAAAAAAATTGGTACCAAAAATTAGCTTGAAATTTCGTCTCCAAGGGAAACTTGTCATATAGCCTTATAATCGTCGTAGAAATTAAGTTACTGCTATTGTTATACACGCCATCCTATAGTGCTGGAATGAATTTGACAAACTTTAGAAGCCATTTCCCGTAAATTAGGTTTTTTTTTTAATTTTAGGAACATTTTATAAAAAGTACTCGATATAGGGAGATAAAATTTGTGCTACTCCATGATGTACATTAAGTTTTAGCAGAAGCTTATTGTAGTAAATCCAGTAATTAATATGAAATGTAATAAAATATCGCTTTTTAAAAAATATATAGTTGTTTAAAACGATTACTCAAAAGACACTAGAAATGATTAAAAAACTCCGTCTGTCCCAACTTTAAAACTGAATCACTCTATATGTTGACGAAATTTAAAATGAGTATTGAAGAGTTTCCCCATAAATATTTCTCAAAGTTTATGATTTTTACATGGGCACCCCCCCCTCCCCCCAAAAAAATCTGCTTGATTGAAAGGTTGTACAAAGTAGTTAGATTTTTGCTGATTACAAAGGGTTCGCTAGGCAACTTATGGCCTTTGAATTTACTTTCTGAAACTTTGTAGGTTTGTTATTCTTGTGTAGACGTTTGTTATTACGAATTTTTCATTTTGAAAGAGCGCGTAGTGTTACCGCATAATGTCTTGCAATGTTATTAAGCAAGAGAAAAAAAATATGATTGGGAGAGTATTCTATCAGGAGGCTAAATTGTGGGATATTTACCCTTATTTCTTATTTCCCCCTCACAGTCTGTGACCCAGGTCGATCGAGTTTTAATAGTCAGCGAATAGCCAGTGTAGTTGTTCAGCATTAGCATCAAACTCAGTACCAACTATTGCTGAACCAAGTTATAAGAGTCTCTACCAACATTTTAAGACTCTCCACAGACGTCCTTGGGGATATTTACTTTTTCATCATCTATTCACAGTTGATCTCTAATATATTTAAGTTTCGTTGCTTTGTTTTGTCGTCAATCCCGTGTCGTCAGCCAGTGCATTTTGCGTCCCTATTATCTTTCACGACGACTCATGTAACCTCACCTCATACTGTTTGTGTTTGTCTTCCTCCTGCAAATAAAAAAAGTACTTATTTTTTTCCCTTTAAAAGCTAGTTCACATTTACTCCGTTAACAGTCATTATGCCTTGAACCAATTTTAAACACCTTGTTTGTTGATCAGTTTTACATCTTTCAACTCGTAACTCATATATATTTGATTACAACACTTTATAGTAATTCTGGGTCTCAGCCTATTACAACACTTGGTACTAGTTTTATTTTACTACTAAAAGTCTATCATCGACCTTCTCCACGACTTTTGTTTCAGTCGACCGTTCTTCAGATTATCGATCTTCGTGTTAGTACAATAAATACACCTTAATGATCGGTTTTTTTCGTCTGTTATAAAATACGTTTTACTCTCTTACTTCCTGCCGCTTAACACACATTGGTCGGCTCCATTCGTCTCCGTGGCCAGTGATGGCTGCCCTCGCCTCTTGTAGATTTCTAGTGCAGTTGTTCTACATTCCAGTCATCCAGTTGGTCTCCTTCCTATTGGTGTTCTGTTAGATATTATTAAAATAGTTGTAATCACTGTCCCACCAACCAGTACGGCCACGCCACGCCACGAAGCGAGATCTACACTGCTTGTTATGTAACGCTGTGTACTTAACCTCCTTCGCAGATGTCTCCTTCCGTACTTCCACCAGTGTTAGAAACACTGACCAATTAAAAAAAAATCACAGCGGTGATACAAATTTCCTGACAGTAGAACTTAATTTCTAACGAATGTAGGCCATCTTGAATTACAGATATTGCTTAAAAATTTGTAATGATTGCTTGCGATATTGATCCATTGCAACGTCAGCCCGCGCATCCCGCTATATATATATATATACATACTAGTAAACATAGGGTCGGAAACTCATACTTTCGGAATTAATAACAGGTCCGCAATATCACACCCGTCCACGGCAATGCAATGTTTATTAGACTTCAGTGTCTTATTTTGGTGCGTAATGTCACCTAAAATATTTTACACTTTTCTTTTTAAAAACAAATATATGTATAAGATGTGTGTGTGTTAGGTTAAAAGATCGAAAACGCTAGATGAGCTTGGGGAAAAAAAAACTACCACAGCGCGTTCTGGTTTAGTAAACGTTGAGGGGAAACTCAAAACGGCGAAATTCGCGTTTGGTCCAGGTCGCATTCTCCGCACATGACGACTCACATTCTCTCTTTCTCTCTCTCTCTCTCTCTTCTTCTTTTTTTTTTTTTTGAGCCTTGTAACGCAACGGGTAAGAAGAATCATATATATTAAATGCAGCCTGTCTGTCTCGACCGATTCGTCGTAAACACAACGCGTTCCGGTCGTGTTGTTTTTTTTTCCTGACATAAAATACAACATAATTCTCAGAACATATGAATCGCACGCTATTGAAACTTCTCATGCTTCATGTTTGTTAGTACGTACTGTAGAGTTACAGAGACATCCAACACTCTATGCGGCTTCAGTTGTACCAGTCATTGCGACCGGATACGAACCGTGCACCGCGGGGTAAGTTTCCGGAGTAACTGCTGCATTGGTGGACCACAATAGGAGACACAACCACACGCACACAACCGCGATCGCACAGATTTAAATTAAGATTCCAATTTAGTGGATAAGGTGGGAGATGATGTACTTGGTAGAAACTCAGCCGTCGCAAACCAACTTTCAGTGCTATTTGTTCATTTACCTTAATAATTTAACTCAGTCACTACTTCCTTCCCAACTTACTTACTGTCTAAGAATTGTTAAATTCCCTCAGCGTCCAGTATTTCCCTAGGCAATTTATTTCACCCCTGACACAATTCCCTAAAAAAGAATTTTCTATTAATTCCCATACGCCTAAAATCGAGAGCTAGTTTGTGGTAGTGGTCATCTCTCTCCTTCTACTTCACCCTGACCTAATCTATAAATACAATAAGACTGTAAACGAAGGAAATATATCGTTGAAGGTATTTTTTAAATTTAAAAAAATCTATCAGTAACTTACAGGGTAAGAACAGCCGTTTCTGAAAGTTTGGCTCTCTCTTAGGTTGAACCCAAATCATCCAATAACTACTGCACGGAAATTTATCCAGTTCGAAACAATTTACTGTTCACGGCCCCCGGAATAAAATAAGGTATGTTTTCTTTTGATGTGATGTCAGCACGCCGAGTAATTTTTTTTAAGAAAATATTGTCGCATATTTATTAGTTCAAATTTTTCTTTGCTGCAATACTCCATTCCTTCCTATCTTGTGCTAACCTCTTCATCTCTACATATCCCCTACAACCCACGTCCTCAATTATCTGCTTCATATATTCTAATCTCTGTCTTCCTCTACAGTTCTTACCGCCGACTGTTCCTCCACCAGCTAATTAACCAATCCCGCATGTCTCAAATATGACCAACCAGCCTGTCTCTTCTTTCTGTAAGCTTCTTCCACAAACTTCTTTTCTCACCCATCATTTCCAAAATTCGTTCATTTTTTACTTTGTCTGTCCACTTAATTTTCAGCATTCTTCTGTAACACCACATTTCAAATGCTTCAATTTTCCTTCTTTCCGGTATTCCTAAAGTCCATGTTTCGCTACCGTAAAGTTCAAATAGTAACTGTTTAATATCTTTTATTGTTTGGAGATAAGTTATTTTTACAGTGGAAAAGTTTACAAGCATCATAACAAAGTCAAATTAATCGTACGGATTGTATCTTATTATTTGGACATAACGTATGTATTCGTACTAAAAATGACTTAATTCCTTACTAGTAGGGGTGTAGATAAATACTTATTTATCAGTGTTTTCTACCAACGTTTATGGCTGGCGCTAGACTTTTTTTTTTACCGTTGGCGATTTCTTGATTGTAATAGCAAATTACCATGTCGTTTGACTCATTTCTAAACGTAGTGACCTCATTGAATGTCACAATGCATTTGCGATAGTTTTGACGGCAAATCAGGAGGTCAAACTGACCTTTAGCGAGTAACTCTGGCGGAAGATCAGATTATATATCTATTTGGGGAGATTAGTCAATAAGAAAAGGGCGACTCTACCCATATTAGTGGCAAAATTCATGAAACATCTGCCATCAGTAGGAAAATGTTGTCCGGAATAGATGGAAATGTGGTCGGATATACTTCGATAAAACCTCCCCTTATGTCTTCACTGCTCGTCGACGTCGGTGTCATTAGAGGCGGGAAGGACTGGAGACAAGAGCCGGAAAGGAATTCGACTATGGGCTTTTGAAGTAAGCATCCTTGTATACGCCTGGAGTGATTTGGGGAAACCATGGAAAACCGGAATCTGGATGCCCGGACGGGGATTCGAACCCACGTCCTCCCGAATGCCAGGTCTGAGCCTTACTACTCACCCACCACGCTCGGTCGTTTACGAGGTATGTTCAAAAACTAAGGTGAATTTTTATCGAAAAATATTTATTTAATCATCAATATTTATATTGTCCCCTTCAAAGTAATCCCCCTCAGATATAATACACTTGTGCCAACGTTTTTTTCCGATCCTCGAAGCACTTCTGATAAACACTTCTTGGTGTACCCTCGAGCTCTTTCAGCTATATAGTCCTTCACCTAGCGTGGTGGGTGAATGCTTAACGTTCTGGCCTCGCATTCGGGAGGACGCGGGTTCGAATCCCCGTCCGGGCATCCAGATTTGGGTTTTCCATGGTTTCCCCAAATCACTCCAGGCGAATGCTGAGATGCTTCCTTCAAAAGGGCCATGACCGAATTCCTTCCCGTTCCTTGTCCCCAGTTCATCGCCGCCCCTAATGACCTTAGCCGTCGACGAGGCGTAAAGCAGTAATCAAAAAAATTTCCTCCTCAATCGTTGCAAATCTTCGTCCTTTCATTGGTTTCTTCAGTTTTTGGAACATGAAAAAGTCGCAGTGGGCTAAATCCAGTGAATATAGTGGCTGAGTCATGACTGTGGTGTTGTTTTTGGCCAAAAAATCACTCACAAGCAACGATGAGTGAGCAGGTGCATTGTCGTGGTACAAAAGCCATGAATTCTTTTCCCACAAATCCGGATGTTTTTTCGTATTGCTTCTCGCAAATGGCACATAACTTCAAGGTACTAATACTCCTTATTGACCGTGATGGTGATTCGACGATTCTCCAACACTATTTTCTTCACTTCCTCAACGTTTTCATCAGTTGTTGCCGAGCTGGGGCGTCTAGAACGAGGTTCGTCATTGACATCTTCTCGGCCATCTTGGATTAGCTTGTACCACTTATAAACATTTTTTTTTACTCAAAGTAGAATGACCGTATGACACTGTACAAATCTCAAGTGTTTTGGAGCACTTAATTCCATTTTTTACACAAAATTTGATGCAAAATCTCTGACCCATTTTTTTCTACAGCAGAAAATCGCCGAACACACAAAACACTTCTAACAAACAATGCAAAGAATGCTATGTAGTTGAAACCGTGAATATATGTGTGCGGGAAGAGTGTACCAAAATAAGAAAAACGAAAATCGACTGTACGAATCCGTCGAAATTAAATAATTCACCTTACTTTTTGTACAAACCTCGTATACCCTTTTCCCCTCCCACAATTCCTTTTTTTTTTTGGTCAGTCTATACATGGCATGATATTGGAACATTCTGAGCAATAAGAAACTATGTTCTAGTGAATATTTTACTGAAAATTTAAAATAGCCCTCGGCTCCTCTGCGTTTGTTGTTTGGATTGGTGTTGCGTGTTTTGTTCATGCCACCGGAGGGGAGAAACTTGCGTATTGCAGGTTGTAAACAGTCTGATTCGCTGTGTGGACGGTTTGGCTTCTAGCAGCACCTGTTGTGGTTACGTGGCCAGTGAGGCCAATGGCTGCTTCCGCTGACCCCGATTTACCCACCAACAGTTTTGGCCGCAGTTTAATGCTCCGAGCGCCTTATTTCGTACCAGAATGAAAAAATAAACCAAGCAAAAGTCGTAGATTCGACCAGCGCACATCTTGACATGGACGAAATGTGCTGCGGACATTAGATAGAGGGTGTTCATTAATTACATGAAATGTTTTTTCCGGAATTCCGGACCCTTCCTCCCCCCCTCTCCCCCCCCCCCTCGGATCCGTATCGTAAGTTTTTATTTTTATTATTATTAAGCTCTCCTGTTTCTTATGGCGATTATACCCCTTCCCCCCTCCCCGCGCCGCCCCTAAAGTCGGTATGGGCGTCGTTTGTAGAAATTTTTTTTTAGCTCTAATGCTCTTTAAGAAATTAAAAACATGACGTGGTATTTACGTCGACCCTTCCCCATTGGTGAAATTTGATATCCAAAATGTGGGCACCACAGTGAACCACCATATTGAGCAGCGGTGTGGCAGAGGTTTTACAACCACCAAAGTCTCTCACTTTTCTGTTAGATGCCCTTTATCAGTCTTCAGTGAATTTGAATGTTACGCGAAGATGTTAACGCTTAAAGGTCTTCAAGAAGGAATTCCTCCAACTGTCACAAAGAAAACTTTATATTTCTGTATACCTTGTTCGCATCCACGTTCTCGTACCCGGCTATAGATCCTCTCCCATTTTAAACCTGTTGTGCAATATTGTGTGATTAGCAAGCAAGCTAAATTCTGACTGTAATCTATCACACTTTACAGAGTGTTGACGTGGAGGAAAATTTCACCCAGATTACACTTAAAAACTTTCTTAGTATTTAAGTTTGGTTCCTTTTAGATGACTGAGTACCCAAAGCAAGTTTTATGGATTCAGTGCTAGATTTCTTTACCAGATTACATAAAAACTTGCGCAACTTACTGGTAGGACCAGATGTTTTGGGAAATTAACTAGCAAGTGGCAGAAACGATGATACGTGACGTACACCACACCGATCTGTCCGTCACAGAATGTGGTGAGTTGGAGAATTAAAAAAAAAAAAAAAAGAAGAAGAAACATTGCGGTGTGTTGTGGAGTATTTGGTGAGAGTTGCTTGATGTTGCCGCGTACAGTTGTAACGCTACGCAGAGGGGAGGGTACACAGATAACGGGTGTCGGCTTACGAGATAACACACGAAGTGGTAAACAGCCTGCAGCGGGGGTTCACATGGGAGCATTCACTCGCAAAGGTAACTAACTAACTGCCTCACTTGATCCTTCCTATTGCTGTTGGGTACTGTTTATTGTTATGGCTTTACGTATCGTCGACGTCGAGGTAATTACAGGCGGAAGAGGACTGGGGTCAAGGAACAGGAAATAATTAGGCCATGGCCTTTTGAAGAAGCATTCGCGAGGAGTGATTTGGGGAAACCACGGATAATCCAAATCTATATGTCTGGACGGGGATTCGAACCCACATCCTCCCGAAGGGGTGTCGCTGTAAGGTCTTCCATCTGTCCTGTTCTACCATTAGGGACGTCCATTAATTACGTGAATTTTTTTTTCTTAAGTCTGGGCCCCCCTCCTCCCCCTTAATGAGATTTGATAGGGGGGTCCATTAATTACGTGATGTTTGTTCCGGAATTCCAGACCCCCTCCCCCTTGGTGAGATTTCGCCGCTTCCCCCCCCCCCTTATTTCTCTTCACGTAATTAATGGACGGCCCCTATGATGTGGTGGGGACGCCGCCCCCCTCTCTCAGCGGAATCTACCGTTATAAGGACAGTGCCATTAATTGTATTTTCAGAGCTAATTGGTGTCACTTTTCTCATTATATCCATGACTCGGTATATTTAAGCGTTTAAATGCAGCTGCCAGCTTTTGCCAAGCGATTATTTTTATAATATCGGCTTGTAATAGAGCGCAGTCGTCCTGTGTTTTTATTTCACGATAAATAATAGCATGATCGGCAGACTCCATTCGGCTTGTCATTCAGCGTCAGCTATTAACTGCTCGTAATGCGTGACTAAAGTACATATGTATATTGCTTTTTATAGTCTACTGCTCCGCTGTTTAAATTCATTCCCTGTTACTCCGGGTCAACTGTCGCGAGTTTTCTGAGCGTTGGGGAGGAGGGGGGATGGTAAAGCTCAGGCCGGGAGTTAGGGAGGACGCGGATTCAAATCCCCGTCCGACTATTCATACCATATTTCGGTTTTCCATGGTTTCCAGAAATCATTCCAGGCGAATGCCGCGACAGACCCTTCAAAGATTCACTGCACAATTTCTTCCCTTTTTCTTGCAGTACCCCCTCCTCCCCACAATCCTTCTCCTGTATGTAATAACCCGAGCGTCGACAAGCCGCAAAGCCTCATTTAAATTAAAAAAAAAACGGAATTTCGATTCCATGTGGTTAATTTGCACGCGTTCTCCTCCTTTGGGTGCCTTAGCCGTGTCGGAGCGTAGGCGGTTACCATGCGGAGTGTTTATACCTCCATGGGAATATCCCCTGGAGATTGTAAACTGGGATGGTTCGCCAGTATGATAGTGTAATTGTGTATGAATGTGATGGTGTGTGTGTGTGTTTATCGTAGAGTGATGAAACTCGGTGCCGTCCACTTCAGACCTGGACGAATCACCATCACAGGAGCCGTTGAGTATTTAATCCAGCACTTTGGTGCACAACCCGGTGATTAGGGGGCATACATAAATTTCGTGAGTTATTTTTCCGGATCCCGTCCCCCTTTTCTGGTGAGACTTAGTGAGATTTGGTCCAAGAGACCCCCCTAGAAATCGCCCTCGCAACTTTTTGAGACCTCTTTTTTTAATATTTTTTTTTTTAGGACTCACTCTTCCAAAGTCCGTTACACCCCCACTTTTCGACGCAATAACCCCCTAAAATCGACTTTCGCGTCAATTGTAGACCTTTTTTTATCTCTACAGTCCAACAAAATTTTCCAAAACCTCACGTGAGATTTCCGTTGACTCCCCCCCCCCCTTCCCCCATGGTGAGATTTGGTGAGATTTCGCCAACCCCCCCCCCCTTTTTTCCGTATTTCACCTCACGTAATTTATGGACGCCCCCTTAGGAATCGTGCTCCACCACCTCTGCTACCCTGGCAGCCAAGTCCACCACCAGGACTGGAACCAGCTAACCCCGTGTCAGCGCCGAACACCATCACGGCGCCGTATCCACCAGTAGCAACACACACACACACACACACACACACACAGGGATAGAGAGAACGCGGGTAATTGACTGGAAGTTGCTTTGTGGTTGTCCCCGCTGCGTTCCCACTGACGAATGCACTACTGCGGGTCGCCGACCTCCAGCCAGTGCTACCAACTTGCGCAATCGGTTGCTTACTGGCGGAGGACTCTGTCCGCCCAGAGCTGACCCGTTCGTCTTCTGTATCGAGGAGGACGAAAAGTATCACTTGACCGACAGATAGAGTACAAGAGCTGTGCAAGTTTGTCGCTCCCTTTCAGTGGCATTTGTCTTCAGTTAGGGAGCGTCCATAAAATACGTGGCTTCATTTTGGCCTCTTTTGAACTCCCCTCCCCATACGTAGCCTGACAGGGCTTTTAGTTCCCCTTCCGCTGCGTGGAACGTAGCCTTTTCTCTATTAATTTCAGATTACATTTTGTGCTGCTTCCTCTTACCAGACTATCGCTGAAATTATTCCTGATATATTGAATGCGACCGATATTTGCTTTATATCTATACTGTATTAACTCTGAACTCGAGATGCGTATGACTGAGGGATTGAAATCTCATCAACCAAAAACTACCACAGCAATTTGAATGGTGTTTTCAAATTTGGCGGGCTTACAATCTAACTTAAAATCTGCGAAAATATCTTATGATTCTATGTGACCGAGGAACGGACAAAAAAATTATAATCATTTCGAGACGGGACGAAGATGCGCCACAGATAAATCTGTGTTTGAGATGAGCAATCCTTTCAATAAATATGGACAAAATATCACACTACTACTATGTGGATTTTTTTTTCCTTCAGTTATTTATTTCTTCATTCAGTTTTATGAAATGTGCTAAATTAAAATAAACGGAACAGGTTAATCAAAGCATTACATTATAAATTAACACTTCAATAAGCGTAAAAGAATTCTGATATTTAATTTACGGTAAACATTTTTGTGCTTAATATCCATATTAAAACCTGTTTCATTCCGTATCAGCACTGAAAAACGTGTTTTTTTTATTGTTTTTGTTTTTTGGGTAAATGTTATGGAAATGTTAGTTTTTGTTGTGACCTTAGCTGTAATACCATCCAGCGTTTGTGCTAAGTGATATGATTCTTTACTTCTTCTTTGGTTAGGATCATGCTAATCTTATATATATATATATATAAATAGACGTGTTTTCTCCTATATTTCACTTTTCAGCCACCACTACCTAGCAAACTTCACAGATGTTTGTGGGTGGAAGTAACATGGAGTTTCCTGTCGTGCACAACGTTGGCCGAATGCCGATAGCTGTGGGGATGTGGGAGATATAATGATTAAAGTTGGTCAGTGCAGGGCGTTTTCATATTTCGACCAAAAATTCGTATCTCCGTATACTTCTCTTTCCTGCCACAACTACATAACATAGACCTTTGGTGTTTGTGTGTGGTAGTAGAATCGTCTTTCCTGTCGTGCACTATGGTTGTTAGATGTCGGTAGCTATGGGGGTGTGGGAGATATGGGGGTTGAAAGTGGTCGACGTGTGGCAATTTCATACTTCTGCCAAAGACAAAAGTGTCATGGTGTATCACTTTTCAGCGAAAACTATAGATCACAGATAACTGACGTTTGTGTGTAGTAGTAGCACAGAGTCACCTTTCGATCACAACAGCGGCCGAATTTCAGAAACTGTGGTACTGTGGTAGATATGGTGGTTGTAAGTGGCCGACCAAGGATATTTTCGTATTTCGACTGTCTCCGCAAATGTCACTTTTCTGCCACAACTACATAGCATAGAGCATTGGTGTTTGTGTTTGGTAGTAGAATCGTATCTCATGTAGTGCACTATGGTTGTTAGATGTCAGTAGCTATGGGGGTGTGTGAGAAATGTGGGTTGAAAGTGGTCGACCTGTGGCAGTTTCATACTTCTGCCAAAGACAAAAGTGTCATGGTGTATCACTTTTCAGCGAAAACTATAGATCACAGATAACTGGCGTTTGTGTGTAGTAGTAGCACAGAGTCACCTTTCGATCACAACAGCGGCCGAATTTCAGAAACTGTGGTACTGTGGTAGATATGGTGGTTGTAAGTGGCCGACCAAGGATATTTTCGTATTTCGACTGTCTCCGCATATGTCACTTTTCTGCCACAACTACATAGCATAGAGCATCGGTGTTTGTGTTTGGTAGTAGAATCGTATCGCATGTAGTGCACTATGGTTGCTAGATGTCGGTAGCTATGGGGGTGTGGGAGATATGGGGGTTGAAAATGATCTACCTGTGGCAATTTCATACTTCTGCCAAAGACAAAAGTGTCATGGTATATCACTTTTCAGCGAAAACTATAGATCACAGCTAACTGGCGTTTGTGTGTAGTAGTAGCACAGAGTCACCTTTCGATCACAACAGCGGCCGAATTTCAGAAACTGTGGTACTGTGGTAGATATGGTGGTTGTAAGTGGCCGACCAAGGATATTTTCGTATTTCGACTGTCTCCGCATATGTCACTTTTCTGCCACAACTACATAGCATAGAGCATCGGTGTTTGTGTTTGGTAGTAGAATCGTATCGCATGTAGTGCACTATGGTTGCTAGATGTCGGTAGCTATGGGGGTGTGGGAGATATGGGGGTTGAAAATGATCTACGTGTGGCAATTGCATACTTCTGCCAAAGACAAAAGTGTCATGGTGTATCACTTTTCAGCGAAAACTATAGATCACAGCTAACTGGCGTTTGTGTGTAGTAGTAGCACAGAGTCACCTTTCGATCACAACAGCGGCCGAATTTCAGAAACTGCGGTTGTGTGGGAGATATGGTGGTTGTAATTGGCCGACCAAGGATACTTTCGTATTTCGACGAAAGGCATGTGGCTCCGCAGATTTCACTTTTCTACCACGACCACATAGCGTGGAGCATTGGTGTTTATGTGTGGTACTAGAATCGTGTCTGTTGTCGTGCACTATGGTTGTTAGATGTCTGTAGCTATGGGGGTGTGGAAGATATGGGGGATGAAAATGGTCGACCTGCGGCAATTTCATATTTCTGCTAAAGACGCATTTGTCACGGTGTATCACTTTTAAGTGAAAACTATCAATCGCAGATCACTGGCGTTTGTGTGTGGTAGTAACACAGAGTCTCCCATCGATCACAACGTTGGCCGAAATTCGGTAACTGTGAGAGTGTGTGAGATATGGTGTTTGAAATTGGTCGATCATGAATATTTTCGTATTTCATCCAAAGACTTGTGTGTATCCGTAAATTTTACTTTGCTGCCGGAACTACATAGCGCAGAAGACTGGTATTTGTGTGTGGTAATAGTATCGAGTCTCCCATCGTGCACTATGGTGGTTAGATGTCTATAGCTGTCAATATGAATTCTTTACAATCACGAACAAAGTCGTGGGTACCAGCTAGTATGCAATAATCACCTTTAAGTGTTAATGTGGATAATCTCTCATGTAGGTTTAATTACTTGTATTTCGCTCATTGTGTTATAATAAAATATAAGTGGGGGGGGGGGGGGGGAACATTCTGGCTTCTAGTCAAACTGAATTTCAGATGATGACTAGAAAAAAGCAAAGAGTTTGTAGATCACATTTACATTTCTTACTTCTCCGCGTTAGTATTTGGTACTACAATAAAAAAGGGTAAAGCATTTCTTTACACTCCATGGTGAGCGCACGCGAAGCAGCGGGAAAATGATACAACTTGCCACAGTGTAATTGTAAATACAGTATTCTGAATGAAATGGTGACGCTAGCCTTTCCTGCAAATGTTCAATAATTAATTACTAGGAAAACCTCTCTCTCGGGTAAAGACAGGGATTATTTTGTTCTTTAGGTCACTAAAATCATTCTCGTAATCTCATTCATCATGTTTATTAACTAGTAAAATAGAGCCAACTACACATTCTATGAAAAAAAAGAAAAGAAAAGGAAGAGCTGCATTTTTTGTTTTCCTTTGCTGCAGCTCTGTCACCTTTGTTTCTACATTGCCAGGGAATGATTCTTGGTCCTGCTTTAAAGGTTTCCATAGTTCATTGACGCCATTTTGCTCTTTGAAAACTCTTTGGAGAAACTTTTGAAATAACACTTCAAGGATAGCTATAATTAAAGATGCACTGAAATTCACTTGGCATACCAGTGAATTGTTTTATTAAAGAGTGATGTGGCGAACACGAGCGATCGAATCGAACAGATTTTTTTTTTTCAAAACATTTATAACTGTCACTGCGTGGAAGATCCCAGTTGTGGAACTGGCTTACGTTGATCTTTACTCCGTGACATGAACACATTGCTCATAGGGAAAGTCCGGTTACCGTATCGGGTTACATTGGTTTCGGAAGGGACGAGAATAATAGGAGACTACATTTTTACACTATCAATTGTGTTGGGTATGGATTCCAGTTGCTAAATTGCCTGCAGAATGAAGATAAAACAGATTTTAAAAATACAGCCAACTAAGAATTTCTTCGAACTATACTAATAAAATAAATGCGTGTGATATTTAACGTTCTAATCTAATAGAAGAAATAGCACATGCTCCAGTGACAATTTCCTTCACGCTTACTTCCCATTTTCACTGTTCACTATTTCTTGTTTTTGTCTCGGATTTTTTCAGTTTGGCTTATGGGAATAGCAGTTTATTCAATGTGTGATTTATATCAATCCCCGACTCCCTTAATACTAGCTAAATTTGGAACACCACCGATCATTAAGGGCAATCCAGAAATTACGTCAACCAAATTTCGTTATTTACACCCCCCCCCCCCCACGTCACGTCTTGTGGACTCCTCCCCCCATTATGACATCATGCATTTTGCAATTTTAAATTTTAGAAGTTGATTAAAACATCACAGTACGTCACGAATCTTATTATTTGTTGCTTCTTGTAACATCATGTTACACATATGCGCATATCCATATCCCACCCCCCGTTACTGTGTGACGTAATTTTTGAATGCCATGGTCGTGGTGTTAAAAAATTTCGTTCGCTGACGTTAATTAATAACATTGAAGCCCATCTGGCAGATTCTCACCTAAGCATTTTCCGCTTTTACAGAGAATGTTATTTGGAAACATGGATTACAGGAAATGTTCACTGATTATTTGAATTCAATGACCAGAAGAACAATATGGTAACCATGCCGTAATTTAAGTGGGATATTTAAATGTACTCTTAGAGTTGTAATACACAAACCCACTTTTCCTTTGCCGTGGCGTGCAGAAAAGACCCAAGAGAACCACTGAAATGGTGCATGTACACTCTCCAAATTGTAGCACTTGCATGGAAAACGTAAACAGCCAGAGCAGTTTATAAATATGAGCACAATGGGTGTGAAGTTGAAACGTCGTTGACTCTCCTTAAAGACTTAGACGGGACATCCCCTCTAAGCGTCAAGATGAGCGGACTGTTGGTAGACGCTGATTGGATTTGTTTTCCCCGCTCTTCTGCATTTTTGCTAGCAATATTTGCCAGTGTCCGCCCGTCATTATTGGCGACATAAGCCAGCTCCCGTAGATTGGAGAGTTTCAATTGTCGTTCACGTGATGCGCTCGTGTCTCGGCTGCAGACTCGCTGGTTTTAGCGCCGTCGTTTGTCTTGTTGCAGCCTGCACTCTGCTCGGGGAAGATCCAGCTCCCAACGGTAAGTCCGAACCCCGGCATGTTATTTGTGTATGCTCATTTTCAATTGTACGAACATGAATCTGTGTAAAATTCGGGTTCCATACAAACAAATCTCAGAATTCGTGCTTTGTGAATAATGTTGTTTATACGCTTCTAAGGCGAATTTAAATTTTCCACAGCAGTAAATTTCAGTGTTGAAGTAGTATATAAATTACGTTTTCACATTTTTTTCAGACTTTTGTTTTTGTTCTTCGGTAGGTGTTTTTGCTGTGTATGAAGTTTATAGTCTAACATTTAATGATAACTTTGTAATACCAGAAATATCTTCTTAATATTAACAATAGATGACGATTGTTTGAAAAGGTTATGTGGTTTTACTTCAATGGAATTTATCTCGCGTTTAACATATTTTTAATTTTCCCCGTTCTAAATGTGTTGTTGCATATTGTAATTCTTTATCGCATGATAGTAGTAAAAATGTGATTAAACAGTACTTGTAGAACTGAATTACTCGATTTGACGTAATGATGTCCACGAAACCAACGTAAATTAAGGTTAAATATGAAGCCTTGTGCCTTATGCTATAGCACGGAGTATCAGTTGCCTTTCTTGTCCAGGGTGCATTGTCCACTATCTTCGCTAGCATTTCTGCTTAAAACCCAAAACTGCTACGGAATGCGGAGAAATGTATTTACTGACTGTATCGCGATCTGTAAAAGAACCAGTTTTTATTAACAACTGAATGTGCTAGACATAGTACCAATACAAGCAAGTTGCTAGTATTATATGCTATAGTATTATGTTGTGCACAAGTAGCAGTTTGAAATTTGAATCTATGATTTCACTGGCTGAAGTTGGCGCTGAAACACCATCCGAAACGCTTTAATCTTTTTTTTTTGTGTGTCGTCTCAATATACGACTCGAAGGCCTACAGATTCCTGCTTACGGCATTTATTAAGTAGCTTGTTTAGGATATTGAAGTTACTGTATTTTTATCATAACCGCTATCCTTGATCGAAGTGTAAAGCATGTACGGCTATAAAGTGATGTCGACTGCACGACGGTCGAATAGACACTGCTTCCAGGAATAGTCCTGAACCTCGGCTGTGGAGTCTTCTTGATGTGTGTTGCATAATACTCTCAGTATTTCCGAGTTACACGTTTCCTGTGTAGCAGTAATTTTGTAACACTTAACGTTAAGTGTTTAGCTGAAATCTTATACTCGATTCAAAATGCTAGTGTTGGAATAGCTTTAACATGCCATCCTAAACTCGAGTTTTTGTTATTAGCAGAAATGCCTTGTGATTTTTTTTTTGTTTTGTTTTGTTTAATTCTTTTGATGTAATGTGTTCTTAGCATTTCAGCTTCTCGCCGTCGTAAAAACATGAAATTTACGAACAAAAAATATTAGACAGTGCTTTCTAGCGTCTATCTATGACCGCCGGGTTGTAAAGGGGGGGGGGGGAATCTCGTGTTGTCATTCTGCCAACGTATACGATGGAATTTTCGCGGCATATTGCTTCCACAGAAAAGACGCGACACTTCGTTGAATCCATCCGTGTCTGAGGCTGGACTCGAACCGGCGGTCTGTTAGCTCCTGTATTGCCTGGGACTCCATATTATCACGTCGGAACCCACAAGAATTGCCCTATCGATATGAGATTCCTTGGGCGGTAATAATTGAGTAAATTTGCATAAACTAAGCCTTCCAGTATGCAAAAATGAAGTAAAATCACTCGAAATGTGGGCAGCTGCCTCAAAGATATTACGAAGAAATGCGCGTTATTACTTGTTGAAGTTTATTCCACATGTTTCCAAGAGTTCATTGTTAGATAAAAATTGCTTTCCACATGCAAATTTCAGGTAGACTCTACTTAAAAAAATGGAAAATCGGTATCATTTACAATCTGTGTGTCGGTGACAAATTCGATTTCGTGCTGAGATATATCGCATGGCCGCCAACCTTCCACGACGAAGGATTAGTACACAATAGTTGTGGTTATGTTGAAATGCAGCCTGAGACTGTAATACATGTGGAATAACTATCAATCATAAATTTCTTGCGTAATAACATCCACGCTAATACTTTTTTCTGAGATGCGCGCGCATCCGGATTGAACATGTCGACTTCAGGCATCGATAAATTGCTTCAATTTGTGTATTGAAGACTATGGTGGGATTTTCGAACATTTAATTGAAACTTGTGAAATACGCGTGTGTTTTTGCACGAATTAAGTACTTCAATAAGTTATTTGTGTGCACTCGATCATTTTTTGAGGTTTATTTTATGTCTAACATTCCAGACCTGTATCTCCAAAACGAATGCAAATCGGACACATTTTTATGTGAACTTCAATATTTACCCGTCCTGCTGAATCACCGTGTACGTATACGTAGCGTTGTAGTTGACTCTTCGTATCGATGACGTTCAGCCCGCATACAGGATTTGGTCAGCGCCAGGTTTAGATTATGTAATTCCCCGCGTGTCTTGTGCTTCACTCTGGGAATTACACAAACACGCACTATAATACGGCGCACTCCTTGGATAGTTTGAGATAAATGAGTGGAAACTTTTCATGGTAATGCATCTGTTACTTATACAGTGGAACAAAGTTTCATTCTTCCTGCTCGTAATTTACCAGTTTTCTTCATTACATAAATGTTAAGACCGTCAAAAATGATAGGTGAAAGCAATGTTCTGGCAATTCATTTCATTGCGGTTGCCTAAATAAATAGAATTGTTGAAAGGTAATGCTCATAACCTTATTTTGTAATGTTGTACATATTTCGGTCGTACTTTACACAGCGGTACAGTTGGAACTTCTACTGAATTAATGATGTCAGAATTAGGGGAACCAATGAAATTAAAAATAAATTTGGAATCGCAGAACCTTATGCTATATCGCGTAATAATGGATTTAGTACCGGTCCAGGTCTCGTTCAGGGCTACTTCCATCCATAAGAAATAATAACTTCAGTAATTCGGCGCTTATAAAAGTAGCTTAAATTATTTATAAAACTAAATTCATTCTTAATTATTCCGTAAAATAAATTGTCAGTTGTCATTCTGATCCTGTCTGCATTTTTACCTATCCGCAACTTATACTAATATTGCTGTTCAAAATTCATAGCTTCTATTATCCGTTCACTGTATTAAGATCTAACTTTGATCCAATGGAAACATTTACATGTGTCTGATAAAGTGACATCAGTAATGAAAACAACTAATAATTAATATATTAATTAAACGCAGTACATACTTTTATTTCAGTGTTTCAGCAAATCATTTCTTAGAGTATTTTATATCGAATATAAATATCTTTGTAAGCCCGTCAAAAATGACGCGTTGAATGCAGTATTTTAGCAATTCGTTTCTTCGTTGACTAAGAAAATTTTCATCAGATTGCGCTCATCATCTTGAAAATGATGTACTGTAGATATCACTGTACAGAGAGTATAAGAAGAATGTACATTGAACGAATATTAATTATGAAAAAGCAACTAATAATTCATGTGTCCATTTTTACTAAATACATACTTCCCTTTTAGTGTGCTTGTGGCACATTTACTCGCTTAGCGAGATAGAACTGTTATTAGATAACGTGCATAACCTAGAACATCATCTCCGGCGGTTGTTGGCAAGCGTGACGTCAGAGCGTGACAGACGACGACGCTACACCGTGGCATTTTACAGGTGTTGACTTTCCATTCGCCTTTATTAAACTTGTCATCTTCTCTTGCAACGAGCTAGTTGGGTGCGCGGTAATGCGTGGACAAGTATTCAGCAGAATGCGGGTTCGAATTTCGGTCCCGCGGCCATCCAGATTTCAGTTTTCCATAGTTTCCCGAAATCACTCAAAGCGAATGCCGGGATGGTTTCTTCCAAAATCCATTACCGAATTTTTTCCCTATCCTTATCCAAAGTTCTTTCCCGCCGCTAATGACCTCGAGTCTTCAAGGCGCAAAGCCATAACCAAATAATAATAATAAAAAAATTAAAGAAACTATTTTGTATGTTTTCCTGGTTAATAATTTTGAAGCCTGTCTTGTCGGACTTTGTGTACGGTTGTGTGAATTATTCAGGAGTTTGAATGATACTTGCAATCCAATAATTTTTATATAAATTTTCAATTTGACTCTGCCCTCTTACTGAGGAATGTTCGTTAATTTGGCTGCGTGCCCTTTGTCCTGTGTCCGTGAAATCTGGCAACAGCTGCCCTCAGGATAGCGGTACATCCCGTCATGCTTATATGCTTAGGGCGCCCTAGCAAAACGCAACGCGCTCTCAATGCGCTTGGAATCTGCTCTGTGTTTGGAATTGTGGGCTGATGGTGGTGTTTTATAGAATGCTCTGTTGTCTTGGCTTCCCTAGCTTGTGTTTTCCTTCCATCGGTTAGCTCATTTTCTGAGTTTAGAACAGATTTCACACCAACAACGTTATTTTTGACACATTCTTAATTTCTTTAAACTTGTTCGATCCTTTTTCTGTTCTACCTATAGCAGTTTCCTTCTCTTAATAATCTTCGTGCAGCCATTTTTATCGCATTTCCTTTGTTTCTGGTTTTTAAAATATCTGAACTTTTTTCTTCTTGAGAGTCATCTTGAGAGTCTTTGTTTTTTCTGTTTTAATCGATTTACATCAGAATATCTACCGCGATCCAAGCTTTTCGACCATCTTCTTCCTGTGTATCCGTTTCGATTTTCCAAGTGTGTCAGATTGTGGTTTGTAAGCCTATATACGCCCCTGTCCCCTGGGCGTCTCCATGTGGGTATTCTTCTTGTGTGGTTCTGAACACGCTAGTTTACTATTTCAGTTCGTATTTTTCGCAAAATGCTAAGAGCTTACTTCGTAGGTGACTTGAATATCGTACATCGAAGTTTCCTACAGTTCTCTGCAGTTTTTTCGTTGTTCCACTACCGCATTCCATTCGGTTTTGCTGCTCGATTGTAGCATATATTTTCAATGTTTGGTCGGTGTCTTCCAAAGTTCACATATTTCCTTGTAATAATATGGTTGGAGCAGACTTTATCTTCATCTGGGTCGCTCAACTGTTCAAAGTAATTGTGGTTTTCTGTTGTATTTATGGACAAATTTACCTGGCGAATTTTTTACCCGTTTACTACTTTTTTTTTTTTTTTACTTATTGCTTTACGCCTTGTCGACGGCTTAGGTCATTAGAGGCGGGATGGGACTGCGGACAAGGAACGGGAAGGAATTCGGCCATTGCCTTTTTGAAGGAAGCATCCCGGCATTCGCCTGGAGTGATATGGGGAAACCATGGAAAACCAAAATCTGGATGCTCGGACGGGGATTCGAACCGCCGTCCTCCCGAATGCGAGGCCAGAACGCTAGCTGTTACACCACCACGCTCGGTCCCTCACTGCTCAGGGGGCCCCCAAGCACAACTCGGAGCCCCCAGCCTCAGCTCAGGGGGCCCCTACCAGCAACACAAAGAAAAAAAAAATATCGCCATTCTGGCCTGAGGGCACCAGGGCCCTTGTTGACCTAACTACGCCACTGGTCGAAACGTGGAGAAAAGGAGTGTTCGGATGCAGCGTAAATTACCCGAAGCATGTCTGTTCGCTTGCTTTTAATGTGAACACATCAGTGTCGCAAATGGGTTGTCAGCCGTAGAGGGGACCTAGAGCTTAACATGGAATCGGAACCACTCAAGCTTTTTGAGATACTTAACATTACGCTACAAGCTGTGCTAGAGGTGAAGGTCTTATGAAAATCCCCGCCGAGACAGGGACTCGAACCGGGGATCTTTCGATCTCCAGTCGGACACCTCATCCTTTGCTCCCACGCAAAGTTATTTATAATAATTTTTTTTCAAGTGGTAGTTGGTTGATAAAAGCTGGCTTACCACTGTTTGGAATAGCTTGAAGAGGGCACTTGCTGTACATCCGTCCTCTCGGGTTACGCAATGTAAGGAATTTTCTTGGCCGCTGTGTACATTGGAGGGGGAGATACGGTGTCGGTCGATCTCTCTTCCCTCACTGCCAGCTGTAGTTGCAGGTTCACAACTGTCGTGTGCGAGCTGCGAGCACAGGGTGCGTTGCCGCGGGGAGCCGGGCCGTTGGCCGACCTGGCGGGACTTCCCCGCGGCCGTGCAGGTCCCGCGGCCGGCCGCAGCGCGGCGCTGCCGTCGCCCGCGCCTGCTCTGCTCCTGCAGGGTCTTTCGACCGAGGACGTCGGGGAGGACAGTGGTGTGCGTGTGTGTTCGTGTCGAGGCGGGGAATTAATTGTTCACTGTCCCCGAGAAAGTTGACACATACTTTCTGAGAGGGGAGAACTGCGCGGCTTTGTACCTTATCAGGTCAGTACAGCATCTTTCAAGGTGCTTTTATTCCCGCCACTCTGCTACCTAGGAACCGGTTCTCGAAAAGAAAACGGCGGTAAAACTCACGCTTGTGTTCTTAGTGAGATTGTACGGAATTTGCCTCACTTCTTATTATATACAAGGAGCGATATGGTGACTCAGTGGCTAAGGCACTTGCGTTCAAAAGTACGGTGGTTCGGTCCCGGATTGTGTTTGATGATACGAGCCACGTCGGAACGTTCTGTGGTTCCGATTCCACTTCATACTGTAGGTTCTGTCTAGGCCTAACAACCTTAGTTGTAACACGAAAATCTGCGCATCGAAGGCAAATTCAGCGAGGCTTAAAGTGGTCCTAGTTGGGGGGCGCGCGCGCGCGCACACACACACACACACACACACACACACACACACACACACACTAACATATATATCGCTGAAGTGCGGGTACTATCAGTGCTGCGGGTAAAGTTTTCCGCAGTCACATCTTCTTAGAACAGCAGTCGTTTGATTAGTCGATTACCTGCAGATGGAATAATGTGCTTTGAGGACTGTGTGGAAGTTCTATCGTTGTGGTTATACTTTAGCTGTATTTTTGGTGACGTTAGATTAGGTTCGTTCTGGCCTGACTCCGTAGCTAACGTCGTAATTAGTGTTTCTACACGTCACAATTGCGCAGCTCCCAGAAGAAACAAACCAATCGGAACGCGGTGCTATTACCTTGCCGTCAGTGAGTGTAAAACCGTTACTGGAATCGTGCAAACACATTGCGCTAATCTTTTCGGAGGAAGGAGTTGCACACTAAAATGGAATGCGAACTGGTAAACGCTGCGCCATTCTATTCCGAGCCGTAATGAAAGCGAAAGTTATGGGGACCGCTCCCGCATTTTAGCTTGCTTATTGCTAATTAACTTGATGTAGTGCACGTTCCGAGTACAGCAATTTACAGTGATGTCTTCACGGGTGTACCGCCGGACTTCATTGCAATCGTACGCCTGAAAAGTCGCCGTTTCTACTGCAATTTAGCTTTTAAACAACGTGTAATCGTAAAATGTAAATTCCGTCGGTTTCTAGGAGTGCAGTTCTTATCGCTGGTCCCCTGTGTTGTTTAAATGACGAAAAACCGCGTACATATGAATTTAAAAAATTGCTTATCTTATAATATTATTTAATTTGCGTCTGTAGAATCGCCGCTTACCAGATGACTAGGAAAGTGCCATTGTACTACCGGTCCATAAAGGTGAGCAAACGGAGTTGAAAATTACGGGCCAGTTAGTCTGACATAGTGGTTGGGGGGGGGGGGGGGGAGTTAATGGAGAGAGTGGTATGGAACCACATCAGGAATGTCTGCGAGGGAAGGAACTGGTTTACAAAACAGCAACATGGAATTAGGAAGGGACACGCGCGTGAGTGGGTAATATGCAAGATATTACAGTCGAAATGGACAAGGAAAGCCAACTTGATGGTTTAGCACTGGATCTATCCAAATTATTTGACAGAGTGAGACATAAAATGCTGGTAAATAAGGCAAAAACTATTGAAGTGGATCGCAAAGTGAGTTGCTGTGTGGAAGAATTCTTAAAAGGTAGAAAACAAAGTGTTAGGATAGGAAGTGAATGTGGGAGTGTCACATGGTAGTGTATTGGGATCGTTACTGTTCATTGTTCTATTGAATGATTGTGTCGATTAGTTGAAGTCAGAGGTTAGATATAACGTTATATAAAGTGAACAGCTACAGGGTGATCGGAACAGGAAAACTAGCTGACTGGGCCAACATGGAGTGAAAATAAATGCCAAGAAGTCAGCTTTTTAGGTACACTTATAGAGAAGTAATATGTAAAGGTTTTCTATGATTATAAGGTAGGGCAGAAATTGCTTGTTGAAGCACTCTTAATATCTTGGCGTAACTTTTAATTTTTTTATATTATTTTTTTATTATTTTTATTTTTTGCTGCCATTAGTCTGAACTGGTTTGATGCAATCCTTCATCCCTTCCTATCCTGTGTCAACCTTTTCATCCGAACATAAACCTTACGACCCACGTCCTCAATTATCTGCTTCATATGTTCTATCTAATCTCTCTCTTCGTCTACCGTTCTTTCCGTGGACTGTTCCCTCCACTAACAAATTAACCAATCCCGCATGTCTCAAAATATGACCCACCATCCTGTCACTCTTCAAAAAACTTCTTTCCTCACTCATTTCGTACTCTGTCCGTCCACTTATTTTCAGCATCCTTCTGTAGCACCACATTTCAAATGCTTCAGTTTTCCTTCTGTCCGGTATTCCTAAAGTCCATGCTTCGCTGCCATAAAATGCTGTGCTGCACACATAGTTCTAAAAAGTTCTTTGTGAGTCTTAGATCAATATTTGGAACCAAAAGGTTTCTCTTTTTCATGTAAGCTCCTTTTGTTAATGCTATTCTTCAACTGATGGCCAAAGCAGGAATGATGTTAAAAACTCAGTTGGGCAGGGCACGTCTGGGCAGGTGGTGGAAAAAGGTTTCAAAATCCTTCACTTAGTGGAGAGGGTGATTTTGTGGGGGTGGAATATACCAGTGAAGCGTTACAAATCCTTGGTCAGACCACTGCTTGAATATGGCGGCAGGGTGTGGGACCCACATTTTGGGAATCAAATTCACGAGGTGAAGGGGTACAAATGAGAACAGCTAGATTTGTTTGAGGGAAGTACCGTAGAACGCAAGCAGTAACTGATATGATAAAACAGCTGCGTTGGCAGTCATTGGAAGATAGAAGGCGGGTGAAATACTGTGTTTGGATTGTACAAGGTTATGACGTATGGGTAGATATTGGTAGAAGGATTAGATAGTATTACAATAAGTGCAGAGATGATCATGACCGTTAGCTGGCCCTTTATTTCAAAGAGAGTTGGAAAATATACTTTTTCACACAAGGGATTCTGGGATCCGAATAAATTACGGAGCGAAATGAACAGTTTATTAAAATCACTGAAGGAGTTGGAAAGGACAAAATTAGGC
Source organism: Vandiemenella viatica (assembly GCA_031002005.1). Lineage (NCBI taxonomy): Eukaryota > Metazoa > Arthropoda > Insecta > Orthoptera > Morabidae > Vandiemenella > Vandiemenella viatica. The sequence continues at coordinate 176,667,721 of CM061914.1, read as the reverse complement.
GTGTGGTGAAAATCGTTTTATGTGAAGGTGGGGGTGACGGGGCATTGTCTCCGGAGCATTGTGCTCCATAGTGATTAATATTAAATTCTCAAACAGTGAAAGAATTTAAAAAGAAATGTGTAATATATAAAGATAGATGCTTTGGCACATTGTCACGGGAATGTAGGTTCCATCACTATTAATAATGTGACCAGGCTGTTTCTCTGGGCTGCTGCTTTTCTCATCCTTGGTTTCAAGAACATTAGTCATTTTGTCATTTTATGAGACCACTTTATTTTCGACCTTCTACAGCACCAAATTTCCTTTTTTCTCTCTGATTTGCGTAAAATGCAAGCTTCACTCCCATTGAGTGTTGTACTCCGTAAATACGGATTCAGAAACGTCTTGGCTTACAGATTTTATTTTTCAATCAACTGCTATTCCAGTTCTTACCTTAAAGAGGCTATGACATGCGTTGCTTCCGTGTGTGCTCCTAAGTCTAAAAGATTTCCGATCATTTCCATTTTACAGAAATCTTATTTTTATGCGCATCTGTTCTGTCGTTTATTTAATACACTTTTATGACCTTATTGTATCCAGCCGCGTAGCTTGTGTAGTTCTTTTCTTAGTAAAAAATAATCGTTGTTCGAGGCAAAATAAAAATTTATTCTTAAAAATTAAGATACTGGTGAAATTGCGGTTAATATTTTTATGTTTGTGTTCGTTTTTAATTTACTGGAAGCATGTAAAAAGTTATATCTAATTACTACTTTGTTTGAGTTGTTTATCTTCAAGTTATACAAAGTAATAACTGACATATATATAACGAGTTTGGAATTGGAACGGTACTTGAAGATTTAGGTTAGAAAAATTGAGTAGTAGATGTTCTTCTCTTGAAACCAACGAGCGAGTCGACCCCGGAATGGGGGGGGGGGGGGGGGAGGAGTTAATGGCTTAATATTGGCGTCTTGCCTTCGCTTCGGCGTTGCCCCGTTGCCGTGATTTTCATTTTAGTTGGTTTGCTGAAAATATCAGAACACAATCGTGGCACGATTTTTTTCGTATAGACCAGTGGTCGGCAACTTTGGAGGCTAAAGAGCCAGTTTCACATTTAAAGGCATCGCTAAAAATTTATAAGAGCCATAGGCCTAGTTATATTTAATATTTTTAAAATAATTAATTCAATAATAAATACACCATCATATATACATATATGTAAATAATATATTAATAAATAAGTAGTAAGCTTTTTAACTACCGAGAACAATGTGCTTGTATTTCCGAAGAAAGTCTTATGATGTTAGGTGCGTAGGTTATTGTTTTTAATTTTAAACATTAATCCAAGTTCTCAAATTATTTTGGTTGTGAATTTATTTTTAATAATGTTCATACTGGAAAACGTTTGTGTCGAGTCAAAGATACCAAATGAAAACTTTCATCTCATTGTATGAATCCGGCAGGCTGATCCAAGTACTGAAGATAACATCGTCTGTTTTTGTAACTTTTTGAGAACAGTTAACATCTCCATTGAAAACAAAGTGCATTTTTTTGTTTTCTATATTCTAAACTACTATTGTTGGTAAAGACGTATAAAAAATATATTATCGAAGAACCGCACTAATATCTTGGAAGAGCCGCGGTTTGCCGGCCCCTGGTACAGACCATAGGTTCCGAACCTATTTTGGCCTACCGCCCACTTTTCGGAAAGAAAATTTAGAATAAAAAAATTTCACACCGCCCCATTTTCAGAAAAAAAAATTACTTACCGTATCCTACTCCCTTTCTTCTAATAATTAATGCAACCATAGTTCTCCAACTTCTTTGTTGCGTAACCCACTTTTTTGAAATAGTGATTCTATGGCACCCCTGCTAGGTAGAGAGCACAATATCACATATAGAAAAAACAAGGACAGATTTTTGAAATCACTTTATTAAAAGAATAGATGAGACAAGCGAAAATTTCGCCACTAAAATACTATGAACGGTGAACCGGGATACAAGAAAGGGAGCGTGCATAAACTACGTAGCTTCATTTTGGCCTCGTGTGAAACCCCCCCCCACGTAGCCCTACGTGGCTTTTGCCTCTACCCCCCCCCCCCCTCCCACGTACCGCGTAGCTTTTTTCCTTTTTGATTCCAGAAGACATTTTATACTGTTTTCTCTTGTCAGACTATTGTAAATTACATACGGAGATAATTTACTGAGGGAAATAAATATTCACATGCTGTCGTGTGTTCTGTTCCTCATTTTAACTGTGAAACATGTTATGAAAGGAAACCTACGTGGCCTGGCTCGGAACCCCCCCTCCCCCCACGTAGCCCAGCGTAGCCTTCCAGCCAACCCCCCCCCCCCCCTGGATCAAGCCACGTAGTTTGTGCACACTCCCTAAGCTGAACAAAACACACACAGTATTTCCATATCTCCGTGATGTATGATGCTCGTATCTAGAGGTGATGTTTACATAGAAATTGTATAGCAAAACACAAATCTTTCCTTAATAACAATAATTAAAAAATCCGAAAAGATCTTACTGCAAAAAACTCGCAGAGTTTACAGATATTTCTGTTATATATCGTGTTGCTATCTAGCGGTTACGAGATCAATCCTCGTCGACGGCAGCGAAGCCTGGCGGCTTGGTTCTGAACAGTATCATACGCGTGACCTCCATAGTTAATACTCTGCCCTTTTCCCGGATGACTTCCGATAAATTCGTGACATAATTTATGATTTTACCAAAATTTGAGACCCTAACGTTTAAAATGTTACGTCGTTGATCAATTTCGATTAAGTGTGAACGAAGGAAACACATTTTAGAAATAATATTGATAACAATATTGGCGTTTTGTTCACTGTTTGTTTGAGAAATACATATTATGAAGAAAGTATTAATTAGACGGTCAGTGTTGGTGTAATGAGACTAATTTTTCTGTGCTTTATTTGTCATCTGCAATCTGAAATCGCCGCTTTCCACTAATGAATGTCTGTTCTTTTCTTAGCTAATAAAGTGATGACAACGGTAAATCTTTTTTGATCATAAAAGAGTGTCCATAAAGAACGTAGTTCCATTTTGACCTGCTGTGAAGCCCCACTCCCCCACATAGCCCAACGTGGCATTTGTCTCTAAACACCCCCCCACCCCCCCGCCTGCGTAGCACGTAGAGCCTATTCCCCCTATTGATTCCAGAAGACATTTTGTACTGTTTTCTCTTGTCAGACTATAATAAATTACATACGGGGATTATTAAATGGCGGAAAAAAATATTCACAAGCTGTTGTGTGTTCTGTACTTCATTTTAACTGTGACAAATAATATGAACGAAAAGCGACTTGGCCTGGCAATGAAACTCCCCCCCCCCCGCCCCGACGTAGCCCAGAGACAACCCCCCCCCCCTCCCCCGCCTCTGGTGAGCTCTGTTCGGTGAGGACCCCCTCCCTAGAAATCGCACTCGCAACTTTTTGACACTTTTTTTAGGTCCCACCGTTCCAAAGCCGGTCACACTGCCACTTTTCGACGAACCCCCCCCCCTAAAATCGACTTTCGCGTCATTTGTAGACCTTTTCTTTTTTAGCTCTACAGTCCAGCAAAAAATTCAAAAACCTCACGTGAAATTTCGGTTGACCCTCCCCCCTTCCCCTTTGGTGAGATTTCGCCTGACCCCCCCTATTTAACCTCACGTAATTTATGGAAGCCTCCTTTCGAGCCAACCCGACCTCCTCCTCCCCCCCTCCCTAGACCGAACTCCCGTGAATAATTCACTGCTTAAGAATTGTAGTTTAATGTACATTCCGCCCGATCTCGCTATTTGTTTTTATTCGTATTCTACAAGCCTACTCTCGTAATTCTGAAAAAAAAATTATGGATGAGTGAAAGATTTAAACATCGCAAGAGAGAGATAAGCAGAACCGCGTATTCTGTTTTCTCTCGTATAAATTCTCGTCCTTCTGATTTAAAGGCGCGCGAATTATGAGGGTTTTATCGCAGTGTGGCGATTTATTGGGCTAAATCTGATGGCCGCTATTACTAGTGTACTTCGCCCCGCGGTAATCAGTTTGATAAGGCCTAGTGTAGAGCTTGTCCAAACATTGCTAAGGAGCGCCGGTGATTCCCCGGGACCTCAAGGCCGACGAATCAACTTAATATTAATGTCTTGTCTCTCCTGATTAGCCTTTTAATTCGTTTTCGCTCGATAGCCAGGTTTAGTGCCGAATAAATGCATTGGATGCAGTTGATGGAGATTTGAGCGTCTTCAGTCATTACTTATGGACATGTGGCAGTGTTATTATCTGGTATTCCCCTGACTGTTAGTAACAAGACGCAATGCTCGACAGCTAGATACTACACAGGTCGACAATTTATTTCTGAAATGAGAATATAAATGCTGTAGGATCGGTTTTTCTCCGTCACTAGCATAAAGAAATGTCGTGTTATGTGACTTGTACTGCACATTTTCAAGTTTAACACCATACACCAGATATCAGTTCTGTAGCTCCTTCCCAACTATGCGAAGAAATTGTACGAAACTCGATCAGAAATTTGCGAATCAATATCTATAAGGCGACTGCTTCCTAATACTTAATTTTTGGCCTGTTTCTTGTTTCACTTAGAAAAAATCAAGAAATCGAGAAACTCGAGAAACAACACACTATTAATTAAATAGCAGCATAAAGAAAGTGGTTTGGTAGCTCAGTGGTTAATGTGATGGCTTATGATCCAGTCCCAGGTTCAAATCTGGGCGGGAGCAGGAATTTTTAATATTTGTGTTCGAACGTATGAGGCTATGCGAGGACGCTCCGTGGTTCGGATTCCACGTTAAACTGTAGATCCCAGAGGAAAGGAACTGGCCGTCCTACCTCTGACACAATGGCTTAGTATGCCTCCTTCAGGAGGATCCAACCCTGCTTCGGGATGTGGGCTGTCTTTTTTTTAGCATAAAAAACATGGTGGAATCGTCTAGCGACCAATTTAGTTATCAGTTCGTTCTTTCATAATTGTTGACGTGCTCATTTTTCCGTGAAATGTTCTTTCTGTGTTTAATATTTCGCTTCGTTGTGCGTGGCGTAAAATTAGAAGTACGGTGATTATGTGCAACATGTAAAATGGCGAATACCAAGAAGGACAGGCTGCTTCCTGGATTTTATACGATTGCTCAGTGCGCTATACCAGGGTACGTCGACGACGAGGTCATCAGAGCCGGGAGACAATGGGGCAAGGGACGGGAACGAACCATCCCGGCATTCGCCTGGAGTGATTTTGAGAACTTTGTAAAACCGAAATATGGACGGGGATTCGAACCATGCCCCCCCCCCCCGAATGCTGTACCCTAGTGTTACCGCTCCCAATACGGTCAGTGTCAATGTGTGGCCATGATCGCTTCAAATCCCAGCTCGAACATTTCTCTGTTCATTTTTTCCTATGTTTATCAAAAATAAATCCTGTAAAAACCAGGGTTGGCAACTTTCCGAATGATCGCGGTGGTGTTTAACGTAGTAGGAGTTCACTTAGGGAGCGTTCATAAACCACGTAGCTCCATTTTCCCCTTATATGAAACCCCCCCCCCACATAGCCCGACGTGGCTTTTGCCTCTACTCCCCCCTCCCCCCCCCCCCACGTAGCACATAGCTTTTTTCCCCCTTTTGATTCCTGGAGACTTTTTGTACAGTTTTCTCTTGTCAGACTATTGTAAATTACATACGGAGATAATTAACTGAGTGAAATAAATATTCACATGCTGTTGTGAGTTCTGTTCCTCATTTTAACTGTGAAAAATGTTATGAAAGGAAAGCTACGTGGCCTGGCTTGGAACCACCCCTCCCTCCACGTAGCCTTCCAGCCAACCCCTCCCCCCGCCTCGACCGAGCCTCGTAGTTTGTGTACGGTCTCTCACTTGTAGTCTTGGTTTCTAAATCCGGATTTACCAGCCGAAGTACGTAACACTTGCATTTTTTAGCTTTTTAGTTTCGTTTAGAATCTGTAGGGGTATCTTCTGACTCTTGTCAAATACCGTAGTTTGTTTTCCTGAAGTTGATTTTCATTTTACACTTTGTTTCGGTCATACTAAGCGAGCGTGCATAAACCACGTAGCTCCATTTTGGCCTCCTGTAAACCCCTCCTCCCCCACGTAGCCCTACGTGGCTTTTGACTTTAGTCCCCCCCCCCTTTCCCTCCCACGTAGCACGTAGCTTTTTTCCCCTTTTGATTCCAGAAGACATTTTGTACTGTTTTCTCTTGTCAGACGTGTGGTAAAATAGTGGGAGGGAGTCCGAAAAATCTCACCAAGGGGGAGGGGGGGGTCAACGCAAAATCTCACGTGAGGTTTTTGAAATATTTGTTGGAATGTAGAGCTAAACAAAAAAGTCTACAAATGACGCGAAAGTCGATTTTAAGGGGGGGGGGGGTATTTCGTCGAAAAGTGTGGGTGAGACCTAAAAAAAAAAGTCCCAAGAAGTTGCGAGGGCGATTTCTAGGGGCAGGGGGGTTCACGAACCAACGAACCAGATCAGATCAGATCTCACCATAAGGGGGGGAGGGAGATCGAACGAGATCTCACGAAGTCTCACTAGATGGCGGGGGGCGGAAATCCGGAAAAAACACCTCACGTAATTTATGGATGTCCTCTCAAGCTGTTGTATGTTCTGTACCTCATTTTAACTGTGAAGAGTAATATGACTGGAAAGCTACGTGGCCTGGCTCGGAAACCCCCTCCCCTTTTCCCACGGAGCGCAGCGTAGCCTTCTAGCCAACCCCCTCCCCTCTCCCCATAGACCGAGCCACGTAGTTTATGGACGCTCCCTAACGAGGTTGATTATAGTTCGAATCCGAATCTGTGAGAAGGTGTATTCAGCGAAGTAGCAACTTGTCGAAATTTACCTGGGAAAGGTATCTTATCGTGTCCCTGGACGGGTGACTGCCTGCACATAGCTGATGACGACATGTTGGTGGGTTGTGGCGGCGATACTGTGCTTCCTGGAGGCGGTTGTTCCCCTGGCTGTCGCTCCATCGCTCGTACTGTGCACCAGTCCCGAGCCTACGCATTGCAGGCACCATGGTCGCGCGCGGTGAGTACGGCGTCCTGTCTAGTGTTCACGCCATGTACTTATTAATCCAGCATCGCTGAGTGTACGACATTTAGTCGACCCTGCTTTACAAAAACTAAGAGTTTTTCGATTCGCAGCGCTCGTGAATCTTTATTTAATGGATTTATTTGAGGACGCTCAGAATCAGGGCCGCATTTTAAGCATTAGTGATGGTCCGATACAAGTAAATACGAGTAAGTACTCGTTACTTTGTTTCAATACCGAGTACTTTTCGTATTCGAATTAATTCATTCGATACTTACTCGGTATCGGAAGAAAAGCACTTGTATCGAATCGAAAGTATCGAAACGCACCCAGTGTTAAATTCTAAATGCATCATCCCTGCGAAATTAATTTCCCGCTGACGTCAAGTTGGTAGCATTTGGAAATCAAACATAATCTGTCTTAGGAATAGGCGATCTAATCTCAACGAGTTTGTTTTAGGTCTCTATTTCATTGTAATAATGTTGTACACTACTTGGCGCGCATTTCGCTATACCTGGCCAATGGTCGCTCCCGCGCAGCCGCACACGAAAAACTAAAAGATACTGGTTCATGAGCAACTAAGTAGCCCATGTGAATCGGAAGAAGCGTTTCACATGAGTATCACTTCTGGAAACATCACAAATAAAAAGAAAACGCACGGTAGTGACGAAGTCTCTCTCCACATGTCAAACACTGTATTGTCTCTAAAAAGCAATCCATTTACAAAATGGGAAGAAATGAAACTTATATTTCCTTGTCTGTATAAATACGCACAACAGTATCTTACTGTTGTAGCAACGGCAGTATTGACTGAATGTTTGTTTCTAATGCGGGTGAAACAATGACAAACAAAAGAAACAAGCTGTCCCCAAAATATTTGGAGCAATTGCTTTTTTAGGAAACCTTCCAAAGGCGGACTTTTATTGTTTAAAAGTGTTAAAACTATACTAAATAAATATTTATAGATAAGAGAAAACCTTCAAAGTTTTCTTACTATGTGAGCTTTATTATAATTTTAATAAATAAATAAAAATGTTTACTGAGTGTTATTTAATTTTTTTATGCTAGGCAAATAACATTAATTAATTTAGCAACATGTCACGTATATTTTTATATTTCAACATTAATTTAAAAAAAGTATGGATATGAGTAAGTACCGATACTTTTGCAGTACTCATGTAAGTATCGAAAGACAATTTGAGTAGGTATCGATACTTTGATGGTATCGGAACATCGCTATTTAGCATAGGCTACTCGCAAAAATAAAAAAATAACAATATATTAGTCGCTGACATCTTGTTGACATGCGTGTGTGAATTATCAATCTTGTCTTTTTAATCCTTCTCTGTTGCATGTTTTGGAGATGTTAATCACCTTTTATCATCCGATTTATCTTAATATGTATGCCTACTGTTTCATATTGTTACTAAAACTTTTTTTGTACTCGTTATTCGGCTGGCTTTTGCTGAGGGTGTCTAGTTGCAACAACACCACTAAAATAAGCAGCGCCGTATCCGTAGATTATAAGTAGAAAAATTTAACGTGCGAGCATCACTTGATAACATCGTTAAACTTGGAAGCGGTACAGAAAGCCGTTATTATATACAGTGTGATTCACGAAGATATGCAAATATTTTAATATGTTATTCTACAAGTAAAACTAAAGAAAAACGTTCATATAAACCTAGGTCCGCAAATGTTTAGTTACGAAGTTACGGCTAGTAAAAGATTTTGCCTGAAATTTAGCAACCTCGCTAATATGAAGCCATCGCAAAACTGTACGAGGTTACAGTAAAGCACGATTTCCGTTTATTTTGTTGTTATTGATCTGGTGAATGTAATAAAACAAGTCCCAGACGTGTATCTGCAGCAGTTTTCCAGAAATTCCAGAGAAGCAAAGAAATAATTTGGGGAAATTTGTAATTTATCAACTACTTGGCCCAATTTTTTTAAATTCCAGACAATTCCACAAAGTTTTCATCAGGAGTTGTAAAGAATTTAATTTTGGAAAATTTTGGTAATAAAGTTAACTTAAAACAGTATGAATGTGTCAGATAATCTGCTTTTATTAATACCATAGCTCCGTGTTAAGGAAGTTGTACAGTATACATACAATTTCAAAATAAATGATTGTTTTGTTCTTTCATTGAACAATATAGAAAACTAACTCGTTTCCAGGTCATGAAACGACTGAAACCACTCACTAACGGCTGCCAACATTATGAATGGGAAGTAAACAAATTTAGTTGTATAATCTCTGGAATTTCTACAAAACTACTGCAGATTCACGTCTGGGACTTGTTTTATTACATTCACCAGATCAATAACAATCTCGTACAGTTTTGCGATGGCTTCATGTTAGCGAGGTTGCTAAATTTCAGGCAAAATCTTTTATTAGCCGCAACTCCGTAACTAAACATTTGCGGACCTATGTTTATACGAACGTTTTTCTTTAGTTTTACTTGTAGAATAACATATTAAAATATTTGCGTATCTTTGTGAATCACCCTGTATATAAAGGGCCCGCACAACATGTATAGCCTAGAAGCCTACGGACCCTAAATGCGGCCCTGCGCAGGTTGATGATATTTTGGGACTATTTACATTTTTAATGTTACTGTGAGCGCAGCCAACCAGTTACATAAGAAGTGTTGAATAGTCTGTGCGGCACTCTGTTTATGTACTTGGTAACAGCGTACCAAACATTACTGAAGACAGCCTTTTCGTACATTAAACGCGGACAGTATTTCTGTTAGCTGCTGCAACCGCTTAGTTAAGCCGGACTGGTGGTTCAATCGGTTAAGACGCGAGACTGGGGAACGGAAGGACCCCCCTCCCCCGAACCCCCGTTCGGATCCCAGTCTCGGCTGGAATTTTTAAGGCCTTAAAAATTGACCTTCACCTATGGCAAAGCTTTTAATTTGTCATGTGAAGTACGCTAAGGCGCTTAGATGCCATAGTCTCGTGTAGTCACAGCCGGCGTAGAGGGAGGGGTAAGCGGGTAAAAATTCTATTTCTTAAAAAAGACTTTATATAATTTTTTGCATTAAAATTTTCTGACTTTATCAAAAAATCAAAGTTTAAAGAAAATTTTTTGTCGGGGGCCCGAGAATCCTACTGCCGGCCCTGCCTGAAACTGGAAGGATTACCGGGTTAGTTTAGGGTAGCCTCGACAGAAGCGCACGCGCGGCTAGTCGAAAAACTGACTATCGGCGGCCGAACTAACCTTCGGGATGTTATCTTGGTTGCCCGGGTTAAACCGCGTCAATTTATCGAAATCTAACGTTTCGGCCATCATTTTGTGGTCTTCTTCAGAGACTGTAATGGCTAGAATCGGTGCCGCCTATATATAGCTTCCGAAGTGACGTCACTCAAGCTCCCTCCGCCAGCGTGGCGGGTCCGATGGGGGCTTGCGCCCCGCGTTTTCCTAAACAAGAATCATGACAATGTTCGGTCAAGTTGTATCCCGGCGTCCGCGTTCATATTATCTTTTTTGTAATGATTTCCAACGCTTCTATGATACTCCTGGGCCACCACCTGCTTTCCTGAACCAGTACACTAGTGTTACTAAATAAAACTGCGTGCCCACTGTCAGCAGAAAGTTGTGCTACAGCTGATTTGCTGACGTCGTTATTTTTATTTCCTTGACCGTCCGTCCAGTCTCGCGGATATACACTTGCCCACTGCTACGGGGTATTTGGTACACGCCGGCTGCCTGCTGTTTCTCCCTCCTGTCTTTAACCTTTACGAGCACATCAGAAATATTCCTAGGCGCTCTGTATATCGGACGGATTTTTTCTTCTTTAAAAGACGTCCAATTTCATCCATCACCCCCTGCCATGGGTCCGTCTGTTTGTCTTCTGGCTTCAACTTGCGCTGCTAGAACGAAGGGTAGTGTTCGAGGTACAAGCCTTGCGGTGGCCTTATTGATGACGTCAAAGCTGTATCCGTTGGCCAGAAACGTCTGCTTCAAAATTTCTCTTTCAGCGGCTATGCTCGCTTCGTCACTGACTATGGAAGCACGGGTGGTTAGTTTTTATATATTTCCGCGTTTCACTGCTGTATGGTGGTGATCTCCTTGCCAACGTTGCCATACAATTTTTTATTTTTTTAAAAATCTTTTAGCTCGTGTTGGTGAGATGCAACCTAGTCCTGTGCTTTTTAGACGTTTCAGACTATTTCATCTTGCCCACTTTATAGTCAGAATACGCCTGCGCTGCCAAAATCTGCGACTGCTTAAAGACAATGAATTTCAAGGAAGTTTTCCCTCCGTTCCGCGATAAGGCGCGAGCCAGACATGCTGGTAGACGCAGGTTCGAATCCCCTTCCGGCCATCCAGTTTTGGGTTTTTCCATCGTATCCCGAAATCCCTCCTAGCGTATGCTAGGATGTTTCAATCAAAAAGCTTTGGCTGAATTCCTTTCCGTCCTTGCTCAAAGTTGTTTCCCGCCTCTAATGACCTCGACGTCGACAAGACAACAAACACCTTATCCATTTGTACGTCGAAACTTATTCCTGGCTTGACTTCATACCATACATGTATTAACAGAGAATATTTGTTAAATAATGATAATCCACTCCCATAACTTTCTTCCAGTGCGTCCTGCCCCAGCTCCTTTATCATATATCACTTCATACCTTCGTTCGTCTTATGATATAACCTATATTTTGTGAACTGATTATAACTATAAAGAATCCAATCCTTTTGTTTTCAACAGTTTTAAGTTTATTATACAAATTTTATATTCCTCTATGAACTACATCGAACTTCTGTAGTATCCGAAGATGCAAGGCCCTTCAGCAATGAATGTTCTAAAAGCAGCCGATCTATCTCTATGTCGTTAGCCTCCAAGTCTTGATTTATTTCTCATCTCCATAGCAACCTACACTTCTTTCCTTTAGGATTTTCTTTATCGATTTTTGTCTACACTCAGGGGGGGAAATAATTTTCATATAAAATATTTTGTTACATCACAGTCTTCATCAATGCATCATTTCATAACTAAATCCCTCAAGTTTCCAATGACTTTAATAATTAGTCATGCGAATATCTGGCCAAATTCATTCCCCTTCCTTGCCCCTTAACCTCTCGTGGCCCTAATCATCTCAACGTTAACTAGCCGTAAAGCCCCATTTTTTTTAAAATTATAAAAAGCTAAAAGCTTCTAGCTTGGTATAATTGTTTTTGTAATAAGTACATATAGACAGTTTTAGGATAAATTATATTCATAGGTAGCACTGAAGGAGGTTGAAGCCTGTTAGACGCATTTAAGGAGGTCATATCGGGGAATTCCCGCATTTCCGCGCACGTTAGTGCTGATAGTGGGAGAAGGAAAATAATATCGGCCTCTGCTGAGTCTGCTACTTTCCGCATATGACCGTTATCGAAATTTAATACCGCGTAGATCAACACAATTGCATTTTTTTTAAAAATCTGGTCCAGTAAATTTTTTGCTTGAATTCAGATGGGTTCCAGGCAGCCATTTGTATTCCTGTGGGTATTGGCGATCTCCAGAGCTTCTCGTTTCTTTGGTCAATACAGTGGGTGTACTGTATCTGCCTGTGCCTTTACGCGTGTCATTCCTTGTCCCTGCGGCCTGGCTTAAGCCGTTCAGGCGTATTTTAACAGGGCCCCCGTGAATGCTCCTAATATGGCAAGAATTGCTGAACAAGACGCTGCAGTTGAGTTAAAGAATTGATTAAATCCTAAAGACGTTTTAGGGTTTTCACGGTTTTCCGAAAACAGTACTTGTTATTAACCAAGACGGTTACCAAGTCCGTTACCGTAACAATTCACTCAACTCCCGTTCTCGCATCCGCTAGGACGAATTCCACGTTAAACTGCAGGTCCCCTTTACCCGGTAAGATAGATTCGGGTAGGGGTATGACGGAGGCATATTACGCGGCCCGAACGGAGTGTGACTAGGCCATTAACACCACACGACATTATCACAGCGTCCCCCAGACTGCCTCGAAACAGCACACGATATATTAGCTGCTAATTTATATTCCTATGTGTACTCGGATTCCTGTCGATAGTGGTTTCCACTACAGTTTCCGATCTATTTTAAAATCGATAGTTCAGTGCAGTTTGATAGCGTTTACATCATTTACATTAATTTTAGTAACAGTTTCATTAATGCTAATAATTAAGTCTATTGTTTCGGATTACTTTCATTGCAATGCAAGATGGTTTAAAGCACGAGTTTTGCACATGCTCATAATTGTTTTTATTGCTTTACTCCTCGTCGACGGCTAAGGGCATTAGAGGCGGGATGGGACTGGGGGCAAGGAACGGGAAGGAATTCGGCGATGGCTTTTTTTTTTAAAGCGACGGCATTCGCCTGGAGTGATTTGGGGAAACCATGGGAAACCATGGGAAACCCAAAACTGGATGCCCAGACGGAGATTCGAACCGGCGTCCTCCCGAATGCGAGGCCAGAACGTTAACCTACCATGCTCGCTCGGTCATAAATTCTTAATTTTGTCCGGGGTCTAATGGATCTGACCGCCAAGTTTGCTTTCTCATGGTTCTTTGTAGAGTGAAGTCTGCAGCCATTAAAATTTCCTATATTGTCAATGTTTGTTGTGAGGTGCCGAGGCTATAGCAGAAAGATGTATTCTTGTACATATCTGCAGTGCCATGATTAAGCTTGGAAATCTAACAACATAACTAAACACCATCAATGAATATGTAGTGAGAAAGAGAAGATTTCGTTGCTCCATTGTATAATATGATTCATGTGATCCTAACAACACCTAGTTGCACTACGACTAAACTAATAGTCAAGATTAAGTTAAAGAGCAAATTCGCTTTACATAAAGCTGTTACTATGTCCATTTTATCGTAGTTATTCATTGTGGTTGAGGAACTAATTCACTTCTAAATTTGTAGTGTGGCTTTTTTGCATGTATTTGATAATAATTTTTTTTTTTGTGTGATATTCATTAATCACCTGCAGTTGTAAAGAACATCACAGTATCTGCCTGCTACAGATCATGGAATGCCAACATGAATCTGACTTTGTTAATTTATGCTTTTCACTTAAACTGACTAGTGTGTGTATTGAACTGTGACATCAGTTTGTCCAGTACAGGGGCGAATCCAGAGGGGGGGGGGGAGGTGTAGGGGGCTCAAGCCCCCCCAAATGTTACGTCCACCCTGACATCATAATTTCGGAGACTTCTTTTTCTTAAACTCTCTTGGTATTTTAAGGGGGCAGCAATCCAAGGACACTATAGAGACTACCCTTCTACCTTTGCCAGACTCAAGCGCCCCCTCCCCCCAAAAAAACCACCAAACCAAAGTCAGCTCAAGCCCCCCCCAAAAACTAAAATCCACTCAAGCCCCCCCCCCAAAACCAAAATCCACTCAAGCCCCTCCAAAACCAATATCCTGGATCCACCCCTGGTCCAGTAATCACCAGAACGCAGCTACTCGGTGGCCGGGATAGATACCTGTAGCTGAGAGGAATTCATTATTCTTCTTGGTGAATTGAGTAGGAAGATTGCCAGCATTGGCCGGGAAGTAAGACAAGGGAAGGGTGAAGATCTCTGCCTGTGATGGTTTCCCTTTTATTTTAGAACAAAACATTTTGACTGGAAGAATATGAACTCAATTGTTATCCTGATTTTCATAGCTCATTGCACGTATGTCATTCATGGCTTCGTTCATAGACCGATGATCGATAAGGAAATGTCCATAAACTACGTATCTCCATTTTGGTCTCCTGTAAACCTCCCACCCCCTTACGTAGCCCGACATTGCTTCTGCCATTACACCCCCCCCCCTCTCCCCCTCTCACGTAACACTTTGGTTTTTTCCCCCTATTGATTCCAGAAGACATTTTATACGGTTTTCTCTTGTCAGTCTATCGTAAATTACATATGGAGATAACTAAATGATGGAAATAAATATTAACATGCTGTTGTTTTCTGACCTCATTTTAACTGAGACAAATAATATGAATGAAAAGCTACGTGGCCTGGCTTGGGACCCTCCCCTCACGTAGCTCAGTGTAGCTATCCAGGTAACCCCTCCCCAGACTGAGCCACGTAGTTTTTGAATGTTCCCTATGTCTGAAGTGTGAATAAGTTTCTTTAGTTTGATTGTGATTTCATTTTGTAATGGTTCTTGGAGATTCCGGAAGATGAAAGAGGATGTGAAGAGTGTCTTATTTTACAATTCACATTGCTTGCAGAGGTTTCCTTATCTCATTGAATCGGCCTGCCACACTCTCATTTCCCGAATCATTTCATTAGGTAATGATTTTGACTTAGTTCTGCATTCTAATCCAAGGACTGTTGGTATCAGATGAATGAGAGGGTTTAGTAACGAGGCATGTTTTTTTTAAAGTAAGTACCGTTTTGAAATTAAAAAAGACGTGCAACATTTTTTCTCTGCTACTTCTAGAAGTTAAAACCTGCCTCAAAGTGATTGTTAAGTTAGGAGTTCCCGAAGTTTTTTGTTCCACGTCCCCTGCTGTCAAAAGAGAAATTCTCAACCCCCTCGCCACAATTTTACTATCAATAAGGGAAATACCTACTTTTCTGTACGAACGACGACATCTCAGAGGAAACTCACTAAGTATGTTATGTTAGAATAAAGGTTTTCTGCTCTAAGAGGCGGGGAAGGGTACAGCATGGAAACCAAATTTGTTTTACACTTGAAGGTCCCTTTTTGAAAATAAATTATTCACTGCCCCTTTTCAGAACAAAAATTATACATTCCCACGTTTTAAAAAAAAATATCTCACCGCTCTGTTATTGGAAAAAAAAATTACTCACCCCCCATTAAAAAAAACAAAACAAAAAAACAAAAAACAAACAAACAAAAAAACAAAAAAAACATTGACTCTCATTCTTGTAATTAGCCCATAGTGTTCCAACTTTTTTGGCTTGTAACCCACATTTCACATAGTGATTCGATGGAAACCCTGAAAGATGGTTTCAGTATCATATAGAGAAAAATGAGGACAGATTTCTGAAAGTATTTATTAAAAAGTGTTCACAATATTGATTTATTGTCAGTTTGATTGATAAATATGTGTTATGAAAAAAGTTTTAATTAGGAGGCTTAACTGGGTGGAATCGCACTAATTTTTCTGTATTTGGTGCCTTGTATTAAATTGCCACATTCCACTATTGAAAATCTGTTTCTGTTCTTAGCTAATAAATAGCCGATTGCACTAAATCCTAAAGATCATAGGGATTAAATTAAAAACTTCTTTGATGCAGTTGGCAGTGCCAGTTTGTCCTCAGCGTCCCCTGAATTTGCCTTGGAGTAGACATACCCCGTATGATGTCTTCAATGTCCACCGGCGGGTGATCTGTGCCCATTGGGTACCACTGGTGTAAAGTTAGAGCAGCAGTTCCCAAACTTTATTGGCGCACGACCCATTTGTAAGTAAAAAAAAATTTTAATGACCCACCCAATCTGAGAGTCCATCTAGTATCTGAATGGGAAATGTTGTATCACCTCGATACACTATCGACTATCCTATCCTACGAAAAGGCAAATTTTCTTACAAAGGATATATTATCAACAAAAACAAGAGTTGATAATACATAAAACAACAAACATATTAGGGGGTGTCCATTAATTACGTGAGGTGAAATGGGGGGGGGGGAGGTGGGAGGTCCTGCAAAATCTCAAGAAACCTGGGGGGGGGAGGGGTCAACGGATATCTCGCGTGAGGTTTTGAAATTCTTGTAGAATGGTAGAGCCAAAAAAAAGTCTAGAAATGACGCGAAGGTCGATTTTAGGGGGGTAAAAACTGACTTTATGGGGGGTATAACCGCCCTTGGGAGCATGAGACCTAAAAAAAAGTCTCAAAAAGTTTCAAGTTCCTTCATGGGGCGGGTGGGGGGGTGGGCGGGGGCCGACCAAATTTCACCAGAGAGGGGGGGGAGGGCTCCGATCAAATCTCACGAAGTCTCACCAGAGGGGAGTCGAATTCCAGAAAAAAGCCTCATGTAATTAATGGACACCCCTTATAGACCGGGAGGCAGCTACACTGACCATCACCTCATCTAGTTGACTGCTGAAATTCCACGATTAGAAGTAACTCGATCAGCATATTAAAATGAAACTGGTCTGCCAAGTCGCTTTTTGGTGGAAATCACATGCAGTGGTTGATTGGTAGGTTTATCATTGTGCACTCAAATATATGAAAATGTTTAAGACTGGGAGCAGGAAAACACAATGGTAAACTTACCAGTCAACCACACAAATGTGTTTTGTATGCGTTTTCTACCAAGATATGACTTGGCACATCAGTGGCATTTTAATTTGCAAATCTAGTTTTAACTAGTCCTAGAATTGCAGCCGCCTACTCGATGAGGTGATGCTTTGTGCAACCGCCTCCCGCTTTGTAACGAAGGTAATGAATAATACGTTTAGTTATTATAAAAAAACAACTTTGCAATCAGTGAGATTTCTGGCACTGGTGTTTACTGATGAGGGCTTCGATATATGGTTAACAATGGTTAATTTTAACTTTAAGTCACTTTCTACAGATATTTTATTTCTGTATTTGTTTTTCAAAAACAATAAGATATATTTCTGTGGCAAAAAGCTCTATTTTTTTCCGTGACCAATCAAAACACACACCGCAAACCACCAGTGGCTCACGACCCATAGGTTGGATCCAGTATATCCCTTCCAAACTATCACCCTTTTCGATTTGTGCCATGCACGCTCCGCCACAAACATTTAGTGAATCGCGGAGTAATAATAATAATAACCGCTGAGCTAGAGGATCGTCCTCACACTCTGTGTCCCCCTGGGGGCTTGTGAACCTATAGTTTAAGGAATAAGTTACAGTGGTATATTAGCGTCAATACTGATGGACTGTATGTTGCAGGTGCTACTACTCCAGACGCTTCACCGACACTGACCTTCAGCGCGATGCCCCCAGCCGACACTGGCACGGGCAGCAAGAGGGACTCTCCCTTCCAGGGGGACACCGGCCCTCCAGCCAAGAGGCCCCGAACGGAGTCGGTCGAACGCGACGTGCTGAAGCTCAGGCTGTACGCCTTCAAGGACTGGCTCACGTGCACCATGACGGACAACGAGGGCAACCTGTGAGTATGGTGACCGTGAGGGTCTAATTCTAGGTAGAACGGTAATAGGCATTTTGCCAGCCTACTACAGTAGAACTCCAATTATCCGAACTCCGAATATCCGAATCGCTTAAGGCAGTCACATTAAGACGTGTGGTGGAACAAGTTGAAAGACATATCCATTGAAGAAGAGAAGGAAAAGGAGAAAAAGGAAAAAGAAGCTCAAGAAATGAAAGGGAGAGACAGGAGAAGATGGGGATGACGTGTCACTTGATGAATTCTGAAACATTCTTATGAAAATTCATGGATGTTCAGAAGTTAGTGCTAAAGACATAGGAGAGTGGGTGGTGTATGATTCGTCAGATCCTGGGTATGAAATTCTAAATGATGCAGAACTTATTGAAAGTGTGAGAGAAGAAAGTGTCGAGGAAGAAGATGACCTTAATGTAGAAGATGATCCATCAGCTAGTCAAGCATTTGCCGGCCTTGAAAATTGCGCTGTAGTGGATGAAGTGTCAGCCCGAGTGTGACCACATGCAACTTCTCACTGTCAGGCGGATGCGCGACTTGGCTTCCCGAAAACAGATGAATACAGTCAAACGGCTTACTTTGAGTGAGATTTTCAGCTAGCAATGACTTTTATTTACAGTACAGTACATATACACTAATAATGTACAGCACTTGTAAGTGTGCTTAACATGTGAAAGTGTTGCCTTTTAATTGAAAACACCTTTTCTTTAAAAATAGTTTTTTCTCCCATTTTCAACATACATACAGTAATTAAGATACCCTTTTTGGGAAAAAAAGTAACTATCCGAATTTTAAATTATCCTAATGGGGTCCGGTCCCAATTGATTCGGATAGTTGGAGTTCTATTGTACATCTGTTTCAGATCAGTTTTGAAGTTTCTAAAATTGTCTCTCTTGAGTCTTCAGCACACTGGCTGACATCAAATAAGTTAAAGCTAGTAAGTAATATTGTTCTATGAAGCATTGTTGATAATTTTGACAAACAACTGAAGCATTCATAAAGTTGTGATTATTTGCATGATTGTAGCCTTAAAATTTTAGTAAATTATGAAAATTCCTACACTGAGTAATGAAGAGAGAGGATAAAAGACATCTACAAGCAGTAGAGACAAAGTTTCTAAGATCTATGAATAGATGTGCAAAACTAGATCTAATAAGAAATGGAACAATAAAAAAAATTCAAAATATAGGAACATGGAGAGAGACCTCCTAGTACAGAATGAGTGATGTGAAATTTCCAAAAGTAGTTTACTGAAAAGTAAAAGGATAGGTAGACTATAGACGATGTTGGAATAATTCCTAAAGCTGGAACAATGAACAGGACCAATCATTGTATGGGAAGAAGAAGGATTGTTATTAAAATTTACTATAAACTACAAATTAAACCCATCCACAATCCAGTCCTTAGTAATCACACGTTTCTTGCCTTTAGCCATTTAACATGCCCTGTTGTTCGGTTTCTTTGATTACTGAATAAAAATGTTTAACAGGTGATTCGAATTTCATATCTTCCATCCAGATTCTACCAAATTTGATACTACTACTGTTGCAATTCTTTGATTATATGCATTGAATTTGTAGGCACAAGTTAAGGTTTTGGAATTACTAAAAAGTGCAGTGTAGGAAATTTTGCACCATTCGTTTGCAGTTTTCTTAAGTGGAAGGAATTATATCTTATAAAAAGTGTTATTCAAATAAATATATTTACTGCATACTCTTTTCTAGCCTGTTGTGTACACTTTTTTTGTAAATAAGGGAGCGTCCATAAATCACGTAGCTACATTTTGGCCCTCCCGTGAACCCCTCCTCCTTCCAGGTAGCCCAATATGGCTTTTGCTTCTAACACTCCCCCCCCCCCCTCATAATTAAATGACGGAAATATATATTCACATGGTGTTGTGTGTTTTGTACCTCATTTTAACTCTGACAAATAATATGAATGAAAAGCTACGTGTCTTGCCTCGGAAACACCCTCCCCCTCCTCTCCTCCACGTAGCCCAGCGTAGCTTTCCATCCAACCCCTCCATCCCCCTCCTAGACCGAGCAATGTAGTTTATGGATGCTCCCTAAAGTAACTATGGTGCTAAAAACCAACTGTACATTTGCTGAGAGTATCTCGTGAAAATTTGACAAATTTTTCTTTCACTGATGTGTGCATTATATACACACAAACAAAAGATGGTAGGGAAAAACAACCTGTTACTCAACACAAATGAAGGCAGGAGGACCAGACAAAGACACTTCACAGTTTTTCGGTTTCTAACCTCGTGGTGCAAGAGGTGAGACATGCGGCAGGGGAAAGATGAGAACACGTCAGGACCAACTGTAGGAATGAACCAGTGATGAAGCAAAATAGTGGGGATTGAACCGGTGGAGGGGGAAATCAAGTTGTGTGTAACCAATGTTATCTCTGATCGTTTATTCACCTGTTACATATTATAACTGCAGTGACGGTTGTGCTCACTGTTCCAGTCCCCTGCACTGCGCTGTCATCGTAGGCGACGTTAACCAGGTGAAGAGGCAGTGCTACATGCTGAACGCCCGCAGTGGATCCCTGGATATTCCCAACTTCGACGGGGAGGTAAGTCAGATGAATGTATTTTCTTACTTCGTCATTAGTGATTGAGAAAGGTACATAAAGCTTGTGTAGCAGCAGTATTCACACTGAGAAGCACTATACAGACTTACGAATAGCAGATTTTGATATAGTGCTATATATGTATATATATATATATATATATATATATATATATATATATATATTGAATGTAGGTGATCTGTATTAATTTGAGCTTACTGTACTAGCAATGTCGAAGACAGATTTAAGATCCCATTATGTAAGGTTGAGAAACACATTTGGACCTTTGCATTAGTTCATAGTTTAGTGTGTGTGTTAAACATCTACCACAACTCTTGCACCATACCTTTTGTACATCTATACTCTGCAATTCACAAAATTGTGGATGCAGCAGAGGGTGCTTTGCACCAAAATTAATCTCTCTGTGTGTTCCACTGATTGCATTTTAGAATTTATTTTCTGTGGGATGATATATTCGTAACTGTTTGCCATTGAATTTTGTTTAACCATTATTCAGTGTGGTTCTTAAAGATAACTACTGTAACTGGTCACATTTGGACTGTGGCAAAACAGACTACTTTGCATTTGACAAGAAAGCTTCCATTCACACACCTTCATTCTGCTTGGCTTTGTTACAAGTTGCTGGATGTTAAAGTCGACAGATGGCTTTTAAACAGCAAGTGGGGTGGGCGAGTGGTAACACTCCGGCCTCTCATTCGGGAGGACACCGGTTCGAATCCCCGTCCGGACATCCAGATTTGGGTTTCACACGATACGTTATATATAGTAAACAATGAAATAATAGGCGCTAAGCAGTGAAAAGTTTAGTCTTTGTGGCTGACCCCTTTACAGTCACATGGATGGCATTTGAGTTTTATGCCATGTTGTCTCTCCAGGTATTAGTTAGGGCACTAATAACCTCAATGTTGATGCACCATAAACCCCAACTAACAACAAAAACAGTAGCGAAATAGAATTAAAAATTAGGATATGGAAATGAGCCACCACTTACCTTAAATGATGTTTAGGGGCCATCCACAAATTACATCACACGAATTTCATGATTTTTGCACCCTCCCATGTTGCAGGTTGTCACATTTGTGGGACCCCCCCCCCCCCCTCCCTGGTATGACATCGCATATTTTGCAATTTTAAATTTATAAATTAAAACAGCACTTCCAAAATCATTTATGTATTTCTAGTTTAAAAATCATATCAACAGTAAATCAAACATTTAAGAAAATATTAAAAAACATAAATATCAAATTAGTGATACAAAATTGAGTCATCATGTGTCTATGGATTTTGAACCCATTCCTTGATACTGTTTATTGTTGGCATAATAGTTACTTCATTCTTGATTTCGATGGTGTTGGCAACATTCGATGTGTCATTATCATCTTCATCCAACTATAAAGTATCATCATCATTTAATAAGCAAAGAACTTCCCTGTTTCGTATAGCGGCAATGCTTTGTGGACGAATCTTCATGATGGGGAAACCCTCTAGTTGCCTCTTATGTAATTGCTTATGTTGGTTAGTGGCTTTGCATGATGAAAAATGTAGTCCACAGATGCCACATGATTGTTTAAATAAGTATGCCTCGACACTGGGGCAATACGAGCCAAAAAGTAATACAAATTATTCATGTGATGTCGCAAAGTTTATGACCCCCCCTTGTCACACGATGTCACATTTTGTTGACCCCCTCCCCCCCTCGAGGTGTGACGTAATTTATGGATGGCCCCTTATGGGGCATGAAAACAAATAACAGATGAAAACGCATATGCTATCGTAATTTTTGGGTGTTAGCTCTTTTTCAACAAGAGAACATTATATGTAGGAGACTGCCTCACTGGTCACTCATCATTTAAGGTAAGTGGTGCTCATTTCTCTGTCCTAATTTTTGTGTTTGTGTGTGTAAAGAGTTTTAAACAGTGAGTTCCTCGATGCTTGGACCACAGGCCACAGTTGATCTTTGCAGTTGAAATTATTTGTGTGTGATGTAATATAGCTAAACCAAGTCCAGTAATTTGTATCCACCTGATTTTAGACACCACTGCACCTGGCAATCATTCACCACCATCCAACAATGGTGCAGCTGCTGATTAAATTTGGAGCACGACCACAGTTCCGTGACCGCAACGGGAACACTGCATTCCACCTCGCCTGTCAGCGAGACGTCGAAAGCCCCGGGATCCTGCGTTCTCTACTGGCTGCCCCCGGCATCACTCCGTACGACCTTGACGCCATCAATGACAACGGTGAGCTGCTAATACCTTGTTCTTATTTGCATTTTAACTGAAAATTGTTTTATATTTATGGGGAAAATATTTGTATTTGTCTATCGTACAGTGTTTCGTGTAATATTGCTCTCATACTTGACTGGTGGATGAAAGGTAATGTTTGAATGTGGCATTCAAGAGCATGTGTCTTGAAATCTCCACCCAGCCATCCAGATTTTGGTTTCCTGACAAGTGAACCCTCGAATGATTACGTAAAAAGACTAAGACTGAATTCATTCTTCCGATAGTAGTGGGACCATTGAGAGTGCAGAGTGTCGTTAATATTTGTGGGACAGGTCCACCTAAGGGCAGTTCTATGATTCACAGCTGTGGGCATAGTAATTCTTGAACAGACATCAGATGTTTGTTCATATTTCTAATTGGTTTTGTTCTACTGTTATTGAGGTACTTCATAATTGTTGGTGGGACTTCATACTTGTTGGTGGGATGATGTACAGCTCATTCGGGAGCGTAAAAGATTGTGAAATAATGTGTGAAGGACACAGAAAATAAATCAGTTACTGTTTATCATGGAAGACAGTAGTAAAGTGGAGACATATTTTGAGTAAACCATTAATCATACAATATAATAAAAGATGCGTGGCTACAAGTAGCCAATGTGTGTCTATCGTAAAGCTTGTCATGCGAGTCATTTCACTGTCTTGGCGAGGTTTACTGTGGGCACATGGATTGGCCTAGCCATGTTCTCAATTCTGTTCTTACATGTTTAAGGGCCATCTGAGATATTGCCCCTTATGTGGTGGTTTACATCTGCCTATAACTTTGATAAGTGGGTATCCATTATTTACGTAAGGTCAAATGGGGGAGGGGGGAATCCAGCAAAATATCGCCAGGGGGGGGTGGGGAGTCGACAGAAATCTCACGTCATCTTTTTAATTTCTTGAAGAACAGCAGAGCTTAATAAATTATGAACTGGATGCAGTCGAAGATTTCTCCAGTTAAAATAAATAGCTACCAAGCTTCTTGGGTGCTGCCGCAGTGTGACGTGCCAACGTTTTGGTCGGTCTGCTTTTGCATTCTTCAGGGGCAGAACTGCACTGAGATGTTCCCGCTAAACACAACTAACATTCACTGCTCTGGAAGGTTTCAATGGTTCGGTCAATCGAGAGAGTGAAACTGTCATTGGTTTGGTAACTCCGTCTTGAAATGTTGGTTAAATCTTTTGTTTTAAGGTTATCTTTCCATTTGAGCATCCCTCTGTTGTAAAAAGTCACATGAAATTGAGAAACAAAAAATATTTGTCTCAGGTGGTGTGGAACAATGCTTGAGGAATCTACAGGGTGTTTCATTGATGACGCGTCCGGGCGCATGGCAATAATCGCTCAGCGCAGCGCTTGCTCGCTTGCCGCCAACTCATACCGCGCAGCGCCCGTGCTCGGGAACGCCTCTTGCGTGCGTCGATTTCTTACCTTATAGCACGTGCTGGAAATGTTGACCATCGGCTTCAATACACGCTTGACATCTTCTAAGGATGAAGTGTTTGTGAAGAAATATTATTTAGTTCTTATGTTTTCCCTAAGTTCCTCTTCCATATGGGGATTTGAATGCGGAAGTGGAACTTGGGGAAAACATAAGAAGTAAAATTAATAACATTTCTTCACAAACACTGCAGAGAGTTAGCCAAAACATCCTTAGAAGACGTCAAGCGTATATTGAAGCCGATGGCCAACATTTCCAGCACATGATATAAGGTAAGAAATCGACACGCGCAAGAGGTGTTCCTGAGCACGGGCGCTGGTCTCTATGACTTGGCAGCAAGCGAGCCAGCGCTGCGCTGGGTGATTATTACCGTGTGCCTGGACGCGCCATAAATGAAATGCCCTGTATCAGAGAAGTAAGGGAATTGGGTTACAAAACTTTGATCAGACCATTGCTTGAATATGGTGTTGTAGTATGGGACCCACATTTTGGATATTAAATACAGGAGTTAGTCGGGGTGCAAAGAAGGGCTGCTAGAGTTTGTTTCTGGAAATTATCGCAGGACCCAGTCAGTAAATGTATGATAAAGGATCTGGAATGGGATTCATTGGAAGACAGGAGGAGGGTGAAGAGAATCGTTGGAGTGTACATGGCATTTATTGGTGATGAGACGTGGAAAGATATTGGTGTAAGAATTAAAAGTAACGCATGGAGCTGGCACTCAATTTCAGGCACGAGGGTGTAGGAAGATTCTCTTTCGTAGGTAAGGGGGCAGGGATTGGACTAAGTTACCAAGAGAAATGATGAATAATTTACCAAAAACATTGAAAGAATTTAAAGTTGAAACATGTAGAAGGGAAAAGTAGGTGGGTACAAGGAAATGGGAAAATTGTTGTTTAGGCAATTGTCACCAGAGTGTGCGCTCCATCACAGTTAAATAAAATAATAATAATAAAATAGTTTTAAAATATTAAAACATAATTTTTTTAATATTACAATTATGTTAAGGTTTAGAGTGTGTGCACCTATTGACTTTGCACTGTGTTTCATTTCTGTCATGTGATTCAGAAGGGCACGCAAAATATAGTTGAAATTGTTTGTTTTGTTTATTTATTTTTTTTATAACTTTTCTGCCCTTCTGTCATTACCTTTGATTCCTTCTCCATTTTAACTTACAATTATACTCTGGGTGAATCGATATTATCCTCGTATTCTAGGTTACTCACCATTGCATTTGTGTGCAATGTACGACAAAGTCCAAGAATTAGAAGCGCTGATCTCCAGGGATGCTGATGTCAATGTGAAGGTAAGATGCACCAGAATTTTCCTATTGGTTAAAAATGGGCAGTAGTCATTTAAATGCTGTAAGAGCTATAATTATAAAAAAAAATTATTTTGATGTGGCTATTCTTTCAATAAGGGCACAATTATGCAAGTTAATTTTGTTTCCAACATTTCTTTTTTCCATTGAATCTTGTATTTAAGTCTATACATGTGGAAAAACAGCAACAGTAAAAAAGTATGGAGAAAAAAACAAAAAAAAACGTTGGAGTACTATTGATAAGCTGCAGAGAAGTTTACCATTTTTGAAATTTTTGTTTACACACAGTTGAAACAAAAACTACTGAACTACTGAGGTTTCGAAAATTCCATAACCTTAGGACCCATGAGTAAAATGAGGTATTCTTTATTTTGATATGCCGTTTGGAAGCTGAGAAATAAACAAATATGTCCACAAATTTAATTGTTCCTTAGTACTAATTTAATATTGGTTTAACGTTGGTGCCATGTGCTTCTTTATACTTCTACAAAACTGTGCAATGGAGTCCAAATCAAAGCACAAATTCTGTTCAGTTGTTGTGCAGGCTGAACTTGTACTTTTCATACCTAATAATTATTGGGTTAAAAGAGTGCAGTTTCTTGATAGTGCCCCCCCCCCCCCAACAATAATCAACAAATCGTAGACAGGTCCTGTAAACCACCCCCTTGACATAAAAACCAAACGCTCCTTTCATGGCTGGTTGTACACTGTTTTGGTTCCTGGTAGAAAAGCTGGAAACGTTGCTTACAAATTGTATTTGCTGTTTAGTGTTTCTTACTTTCTACTCGGACCACAATATGTGAACTTTACTGAGCTCTGTGTTCTTCTGCACATAAATCTGTGCTTCAGCCAAATCTCGAAGAATCAGAACTGCCCAAATCATTTTTTCAGAGCAATCTGTATGTTAGTAGTCAACACGAATGAAGTGACCGGAAGTAACAAGTTTATAATACCTCCATTGTAATAATATAAAATCGGTCACCTGAATCCAGAAATAAATAAAATCCTTTGTCGATTATTCAGTGAAATAGCAATTGCAGAATATAAAATTAACGAAACTGATGTGTTATTTACTGTAGTTTCCCAAATTAATGCATGATTTAATAACAATGGTGTGTTTATTGCAACGCCTGTGTGAATCTTTTTGCCATTGACACATTATTTCCTATTAGTATTTGAATCAAATTGCTTTCTGGTCATTACATTCAAAATATGTCCTGTTAATTTCCCCTTTCTCGTCACCATAGATGTCACTTCTCTTTACTCCAGGATTCCCATTGCAGGGCCTTAGTGCTATCAAACACCAACTTGGCATGTGCCCTGCATACACTCCCTAGCATTGTCTTTCTCTGGCCAACTTGATTCTAACCAAAAATTTATTCACTTTACAATCCCACATCTACTATCTGGTACAAGGCACTGCTATGGTCACTAGCATGGAACCTTTTGTCCAATACTTTTTGTGGGACTATTGGAAGAATCTTTGCCCCAAAATATTACCTGACAAACCACTGTGTGGTTCAGATTTATGGATAACATTTTTACGATTGGACTTCTTCCGGGGCTTCGTAAATAACACCCGCTCTCCAAACTTAGCAGAATTCTCTCATCCACATCACCTTTCTGGATGCAGACATCTGTGCGTAATGGCCACATGCACACCTCTGTCCGCATCAAACACACAAACCTGCAACTACAGTAGAACTCCAATTATCCGAATCAATTGGGACCGGACCCCATTCGGATAATCAAAAATTCGGATAGTTGGATTTTTTCCGAATACTTCAATTAATTACGGGATGTATGTTGAAAATGGAAGAAAAAACTATTTTTAAAGAAAAAAAGTTTTTAATTAATTAAATGAAAAGGCAAAACTGTTACATGTTAAGTGCACTTACAAGTGCTGTACATTAGTACAGTATGTATGTCCCGTATTTTTTTTAAAAAAATCATTGCTTGCTGAAAATCTCTGTCAAAGTAAGCTGTTTGACTGTATTCATGCGCTTGGCAGTGAGAAGTTGCATCTGGTCACTCTCGGGCTGATGGTCCCATGTCTGCTCCGACTTCAACGTTAAGGTCATCTTTTTCCTCGACACTTTCTTGTGAGTTTGAATAAGTTCATCATCATTTAGAATTCCATACCCAGTGTCTGACAAATCACACACCACCCACTCTCCTAAATCTTCAGCACTAACTTCTGAACATCCAGGAATTTTCAGAAGAATGTTTCTGAATTCCTCAAGTGGCTTGTCAACCCAATCTCCTCCTGTCTCTTCCCTTTCCTTTTCTTGAGCTTTTTCCTTTTCCTACTTTTCCTTCTCTTCTTCAGTTAATATGCCTTTCAACTTGTTCAATGCACATCTTGATGTGGCTGCCTTAAGCGATTCGGATAATCAGTGATTCGGATAGTCGGAGTTAGGATAATCGGAGTTCTACTGTATATAAGAATTTGATAACTGCCACCCATATTACACAAAACGCTCCATCTCCCACAGACTAGCCTAGCCACCTGAGTTAGATGCATTTACTTTAATCAGGAATCCATAACTCAAGCAACCTTTCAAAAGCCCTTGTGTCCAATTATTATCACTGGGAATTGGTCCATAAATGGATATTCCAAGCAAAAACTTTCATCACACCAAAACAAACAACCCAAAACCAACCTTAATCTTGTCTTTCTCCCATAGTTCTTTCCTGGCCTGAAATCCTGAACCAGTTTCTCCATTGGGGCTACGACTTTCTCAGATCTTTAGCTGGTTTGCGCTTCAGTATCCCCTCTATCCTTCCCACAATACCCTGCACCACCTTCAACAGGCCACCCACTCATCTTAAAAAAAGTTGTGCACAAATACCAACGCTTCTAATACTTCTAAATCATCCTCATCGCCTTTCTCTTGAAACAGGCTGTGTTGCAAACCATGCAATATGCATCCACCCATCCATCCAAAACCTATTATAATCGTAAAACTAGTGAAAGCTATCCTTCCATATGTCATGCCATCGTACCGCGTCTCCTGCCTCAGTGCCAGAGGTCTCACATCAGCCTCGCCACAAACCAATTATCCTCCAAAATGAATGTTCTCAGACACGGTTTACTTCCAAACCCGTTGCTACCCAAGTCAGTTCTACATATATACTCTGCAGTTCAGAAAACTGTGGGTGGCAGAGGGTGGTTTGCACCAAAATTAATCTCTGAGCATTCCAATCCCAGTGACATCAGCAAAAAAAAAAAAAAAAAAAAAAAAATCATTAATAATCAGTGCAGCACCTTATTTCTCTAATTGTATCTCTCCCATCATTGCATCCTAAATAGGTTGGTGCATGAAGTATTTCGTCGCACTGGTAAATGAAAGTGGGTGTACGCACATTTATAAATGAATTGAAATGAAATATGCATTGTCCATCTACCAAGGAATCCCACCCCAATCTGCGTAACAATTCTGTGACGCTTTCGTAAGGACAGTTGCAAGCAGTTGAGAATTGAGCCACTCTTCTCTGTAGTTTCTCATCAGTCATCAGAGTACTTTGTGAACTCACAGCTCCATCAGAACTTTCGCAAAGTCACTCCAGGTGGATGCCGGGTTGGTTCCTTCAAAAAGCCAGTGCCAAATTCTCATCAGTTTATTATTTTTTACTTATCTTTTAAGTTTTTCAGCTGTTATACATTTCCTTTTTCATTTTATTTTGATTAATTTATTTCTTCCAAGTAATATTATCCCTGATTTTTACATAATGATCAAAATCACCTTGTTGACAACGGAATTCCGTGCAAGTTGTCACGTGTTCCTATGATGAGTAAAGGCATGGCCCAAAATATTGTTTATTTTTTTTATCACTGAAATAAAGCCCAGTATTTTCTTTTTGCCTGTTGTGTCAGTGAAAAACTGATAGAACCATCATCATACAGTCTGATGTTTTCATTGTAAATTGGTATATTTTACTAGTTGAAGCAAAAAAAGTTTACTTTTATTTTATTGGTGGCAAGAATAAATATAAATCTTGAATAACCAGTGGCTTCAGTGTACAACAGTAAACGTTATTTAAATTTTACTGTTGATGATTAGTTGAATGGTTAGTTTGTTAGCTTGTCTCCCCTCTAAGCTTGTATCTATTAGTTTATTTCCTGCTAATATTAGTTCTTATTTAAAATTTAAGAACTTTTTATGAGAAAACGTGCTTCCTGCAGTATTTATCCCATTTCATTGTTCAGATCCTCCCACCTGAATGATGTTTGGAGTGTGTAGCTCTCATATATTATATAAACTATGAAGTTGGTGTGCAAAAAGAGTTTGTTAATATTTACTGTGCCAGTATTTTAACGAGTTTATGGAAAATGTCAAAATGGAATTGTTTCTGTGTCCATCCACAATTTAATGTATTGCTGTTGCAGGATGCAAAGAGTGGACGAACTCCACTGTTCCACGCCGTGGAACACAATGCGTCACTGTGCTGTCGGGTTCTGCTGTCTCACGGTGCCAACTCTATGGAACAGAACTTCGCCGGTCACACTCCCATCATCGCTGCCTCGGAGTTCACCTCCAAATACCACACGGAAGATCCACTCGTTTCACCACATCAGGAATGCTTAGAGAGAACCAGAACGTTACGCAGTTACACCAAAGTGTGATTGTAACACTAATTATGCTCTCGCCCCTATTCTAAAAACAACAATTGAGCTTTTTCCATTTTCAAAATGGATTTAATCATTTGTTTCTTCATATAGTGTGTTTTGAATGAACTGGGATATCTTCATAAATATTTTCATCAAGTCATACAAGAAAAACTCGTGTTACCCACACTAAACAAAACATTTTTTTTTTTTTTTTTAAGTAATTTAAGTGAAGTGTAACAGTTACTATTATAGTGAATTACAATTCAGAGGTGACATTTAAACTTTTGTTTTGCTTTGACTAGAAGTGTGATGTTACTGGCAAGAGAAACAATAACTCAAAAGCAGAAAGTATGCTTTAAGTGGCAATGGTCACGGATGTATGTTGCTAAACGAATTAAATTCTTTTGGACCTGTAAACAAAATTAAATATTCAAAATTAGGAATTAATAGTTGATTAAGCTTGGAGAATTTCTGGAACAAGTTTAAGATTTCATCAGTTTATGATTGCAGTTCATAATTGCTACAATGCTAATGGTATTTCCTCTTGCCGGAATATTAAATGTCATCCGAAATAAACAGAATCTCATAATTGGATAGGTATCGGGAATTACAGATGTTTTACACTGCGGGTATTTTTCAAACAAAAATCTTTCTTGCTTCTGCTCTTCAATCGTTCTCTGCTGGTTGGTAGTAACCACTGCTTGATGATGCAAAAAGGAACAATCACCACAGATGTAGACACAATGGCACAGAAATACAGAGATAAATAGGGCAGTGGAAGTTTCAAGTATTCATATGTGAAAATGTGGTTACATAGAAAGAAAAATAATGCTTATTACTACAGTAAGGATTAACATTGTGTCTGAAAACTTCACCGTTTTGTGTTTGTGTTGCAATACCGTTGTCTGAAGGTTAGTGTAGGTATCTTTAATTTGACTGAAAATCAACACCCTTTGTTTCCCATAAAAGCTTTTACTAAACTAGTATGCTATTTGAGTGACTGTTGAACTTTGCAATGAAATATTTAATTTAAATTTGTTTTTTTGTTGAAAGGAGACAAATGTTATTCATGTTACATGAAACATCGTACCTGAAGAAAGCGTGCACACGGAAGTTTGTTAGTATCAAATAACTCATTGGTCAGATATTTGTCTCGATTACACTCTGACATTACACTTTACAAGAGGTGTTAAGTTGTGAAATGTAAGTGCCTTGCATCGGGGTATTTGATTTTGGTGGTAGCTCAATATGACAGTGAGCATTTTTGATCCCTGTTGGACTGATGCAAATTGACCTTTATTATAACTGCCCAGAATATCACTTGTTAAATATGGGTAATTAATTTTTATTATAATTCTGTACAAAACTGTACTTTGTAATCAGTTACACAAAACTTCTTTTTGTAAATCCATGCAAATAACTGCTGAAGTATATTTTGTGCCATCCTGCTACACAAAATTGAAAGGATTTTGACAGTGCACTTCAGTGTCGTAGTATTACCATCTCAGGGATTTCATTTATCAATAAGTAACTTTTTAGCATATTTGTGTGAAAGTTTAATTGGAATTGTATAATTTTGAATGGTTTAATGAAATGAAATGTTGTTAATAATTTTTACTTTATTATTTCATATTTACAACCGCCATGATGAACTGGTTATAGATTTTTTTATTTATCGTATGACTGCGGTTAGAAATTGTAGGACTTTTTTCTTTTAAAAGGATATATTTTTCTCTTGCCTTTGTTTTAAAAATAATTTTCCAGTAACATTGTGTTTTGTAACAAGTATCAATTTTGTTTAAAATGTTCTTGGCCTCACACTGTGTGAAAGTGTCAGTTTGATGCAATGTTTCAAAGTCTCTCTATGGTTACATTTTCAGACACTTTGACAGGAGATTAAGTCTGAGAGTGACTTCGAAGCAATGGGAAGTCCAAGAATGTTTCATTACAGTTGATACATTGGGAAAACCTCCATTCTTTCAGCGTTAATTACATTAAAATTTATTTGTTCCTCATTGCTGCGATATGACAGTTAAGCAAATAGCCGAAGTAACTGTATCGGTCACACGTGTTGATTACTTTTTTCTTTATACACAGTGGCTCTCCCAAGTACTATTCCTTACCAATCACTCTCTCCCAAGAAAAAATAAATGCTACCAAATTGTGTCAACATTTTGTATCTTTATTTATTCTTTTTCAACTAGATTGAAAGGGACTAATAAATTGACAAGTTCATAGACAGATAAATGTTGTTGGTAAATGTCATCTGTAATTAATGATTGTATAATTTGGCCTGATGGTAAAGGCAACTATAGAGTCATTTGCTTCCGTACTTCATACGAGTGTTCAGAGTGACATTCTTGATGAGTTTTTTGTGCACCAGTCTTTTCTCATTCGAATAAAATTAATCTTTTATTTGTTTACCTTCAGCAGTGTGTTCAAATATGGTGTCTTTTGTTTGGCTTAATTGTTTGAAATAGGAAGATTAACTTTGTAAGTTTTGTTTTACAGAAACTATCTCGCATATTAAATTGTTATTTAAAGTATGATATGATACGAAATTTAATTTGTAGAAAAATAATTTTAGGATATATTTTGTGAATACTGTTAAACTCCAGCAAAATAGTATTACTATGGACCATTTTTAGGATCTGGAAGTAGTAGCTTCGAAGAAAAAAACTATAATATGTGAAATTCAAAAAGCTTAACTACAACGAAGGACCTTTTTTTCCTCTCAAGAAGTTAATTTTTCTTTATCTGCTGTGACAAAAGGCTTGCATTCTTTTCGTCTTGTAATATTTATGTAATAAGATATGCAGTTAAAAATGACTGTGTTTACTTACTGGAGTTTTGTCAAAAACAACCCTTGTGAAGTTGTGTGAACAAGTACTTTTTAAATAAATCTTTAGTACCATTTAATGTGATGTTACTTTTTTAAATTTTTTTTTTTATTATGACATACCTTATAGTACAATGTTTTACCTTACACATTTCATTACACCGACTTTAAACTGTGTTGGAGGTGAGGAATTTTTGGTTTTGTCTGGTGAGAACTATTCACTTGGGAGTTTCTGCGGTCATAGCATCTTCTGCTACTGATAAAAGAAAATGGTTGCAAAGAATATTATTCTGGGAAGAAAAGATTTCTTCAGGATATAAAAATAAAAAGGGTAAACAAAACAGTAACCTCTTTAATTCTTTTAGAGATGAAGGGCATTGTCTAAACATTTTACTTTATGCAGTTTACGCACTTTCTGTACTGAGTGATGATTATTTTTGTATCCATAACTCGATGTGTGTCGGTAGTAACCATTAATATTTCTTGGTATGAAAAGTAAATGGTTTTTGGTCTTCCATACTTGTGATGGGACAGTTAAATATTTCATAGTTTGAGCTTGTGGATTTACAGATTTATGTTGTATAATTTTGCATCAAATAAAATAAATAAAAAGATTAGTTTGTGCAGGGTTCAATATGGAAAATAAAGTTTTGAAAACTGATTGGAAAAAAATAAGAGGGGGGAAAAATGAGTGGTAAAAAAAAAGTCTTCTTTTTCTTTAACTGCTTAACGTCTCTTAACAACGAGGTCTTTAGAGACGGGAAAGGATGGGGGGCAAGGAATGGGAAGGAATTCGGCCATGGCCTTTTGAAGGAAGCATCGCGGCATTTGCCTGGAGTGATTTGGGAAACCATGGAAACCCAAATCTGGATGCCCGGACGGGGATTTGAACCGCCGTCCGCCCGAATGAGAGTCCAGAACGCTAACCATTACACCACCACGCTCGCTGTGAAAAAGAAGAAAATTAGGTTGTTAACAATTAAGTATGAGTGAGAACGGATGCAGTTAGCTCACGAGTGCTTTTGGTCCTAGAGTATTTCATAAGAACAGCCTTGAAAAACAATCCTGCAACCTTCATATAAACACTAAGTCTGATAAGATTTCTAGTTGTAGATGTTGGAGTTATTAAGTACCAAAGATGCATTAAAAACAGTGGAAAAACAGAGACTACTTTCAACTCAATTTTAACTATATTAAACTCAATAAAACCAGTACAGCTCCTTATTTAAAGTCACATACTGACTGGTTGTCCGTTGAACTAACTTCCACGAAAAGAATTTTATAAGTGTATTTTTGCAAAATAAACTTAATAGACTTATTTCAAGAATAACTCATTTATCTGCTGCTTTTGCTGTACATGCATGTACGTGGAGATACATTTTTCTGGAGTAATGGATTTCCCCTTATTACTACTATCCTTAAGACAACTGAGTGAAGTGTAAAATACTTAAACTGAGTTTACTTTTTCCTCTCACTACCCCATATACAACATTCACAAAAGATTGTCTTATTTCACTGAGATTTTCTGTTTAATCTCTTCATAGAATTACAGCAGTTAAGGTTGTTAATTTCTGTAGGAATGAAATTATTGCATTACAGAGATCCAGAACAGCAGTTTAAGACTTTACAAATAAAAATAAAGTGAACTTATTTGTAGATGTGATGGGGACTGTAGGAGCAAAATAATTTTCAGCAGCAATGAAATTATTGTTATACGGTGTTTGGTAAATCTCTGTCACATTGCTTTGCTGGAGCGGCAATTATAGTCACTTTTGACCCAAGGCATGTCTTGAAAATAAACAGGGAATGATTGCATGTTATAGATGGAAGGACATTTAAAATATTATGGGAGGGAGATATATTGGACAAAAAAATATTTTAACATAAAGACTAGTTATAAAGTATGACTGAAAATATGTTAGTTAAATTCACTGAAGTATTTAAATTTTACAGGATGCAATACTTAGTGTCATCGAATCCTAGTTCTTTCCTATCCTAGAACATCCCCTTATCACCCTTTCCAGTAGATGCTGAGTTTGAAATTCTGCGCTTGTTGGAGAGAGTGAGGAGGGGATGTACGAGAGAAGTAAAGGAATTGGGTTACAAAACTTTGGTCAGACCATTGCTCAAATATGGTAGTGTAGTATGGGACCCTCATTTTACGTATCAAATACAGAAGTTGGAGAGGGTGCAAAAAAGGGCTGCTAGATTTGTTTCTGGAAATTATTGCAGAATGCAATCGGTGACAGATAAGATAAAGGAGCTGGAATGGGATTCGTTGCAAGACAGGAGGAGGGTCATGGGAGTGTACAGGGCATATACTGTTGATGAGGCATGGAAAGATATTGCAATAGGTATGAAAAGTAATGCATGGAAGGGAAAAGATGACTGTGACCACAAGCTGGTACTCTATTTCAAGCACAAGAGTGTGAGAAGATTCTATTTTTTAGGTAAGGGTGTTAGGGATTGGAATGAGTTAGCAAGAGAAATGATGAATAATTTACCGAAAAACATTGAAAGAATTTAAAGATAAAATGTGTAGAGGGCAAATGTAGGTGGGTGCAGGATAGGGGGAAGATGGGAGTGTAGGGTAATTGCCACCGGAGCCTGTGCTCCATTGCAAGTAAATTAAATTAATTCGTCACTTATCACTTTCCCAGTTTATCCTTTCTGCCTATCACCAAATTAGATTCCTATAACAGGTAATTTCACATCCATTTTTTTTTAACTGCTTTACGTCTCTCAACAGCTAGGTCTTTAGAGACGGGAAAGGATGGGGGCAAGAAATGGGAAGGAATTCGGCCATGGCCTTTTCAAGGAAGCATCCCGGCATTTGCCTGAAGTGATTTGGGAAACCATGGAAAACCCAAATCTGGATGCCCGGACGGGGATTCGAACCGCCATCCTCTCGAATGCGACGCCAGAATGCTATCCGTTACACCACCACGCTCGGTTTCACATCCATGGCATAATCATTCAATACCTTTATTATTCTCTCTGCATACCTAATAAGCTCTCTCTTCTTGGCATTTTTCTTCATTCCATGCTGGCCTGTAATGTCCAGATTATTCTGCAATTGTGCAGTTCTTTCTCATTTCAATCCTATGATTACCAATTTTTTTTAATTTTATTTATTTATTTATTTTATTTATTTTTTTTTTTTTTTTTTTGCTTCAGGCTCTATGCCTCATTGACGTTGACGTTATGAGAAGCGGGAGAGGATTGGGGACAATGAATGCGAAGGAATTCAGCAAAGGCCTTTTGAAGGAAACATTGCAGATTGCTTATATTATTATTAATTCATTTCAATTTAGTTTATACCCCATTGACGTATTTGCTACACACCTATTTACATTTCGTGCTCTTAAAAACTGAAGTATACTTTTTGCCATTTTCTTTGGTTATAACAGTCTTTGGCTTGCTACTTGATACAAAAGCTTTATTCCTGATATCAAATACTAATTTATGGCAACAGTGTTCCAAATGTTACTCCTCGAAATCTTCACCCAACATTAAGTAGATCTCTCAACACCATGTCTCATTCACACCTGCATTTGTTTTCACCCATCTTGTATCTACCAATTACTCCTATTTACTAACTGATGTAATATTTTCCACTAAAAATCAAACTGCTCGCCTTTGAATCCCATAAAACTTCAGTATTTGATACCCATACCACCCAGGAATGCCCTAACTCAAGTTTTGTAACCCAGCTCCTTCATTTGATTTGTCATCTGCTGAAAACGTAACTTTTGACCGTAAATCAAGAACAGAGTCGTCTGGTAGAATAAAGGATAGCAGTGCTCCCAAAACACTAGTCCGAATGCTAATTCTCTGGCCTCTAGTCATTTAGAATCTCAGACTGGCCATCCAGATTTGGATTTTCCATTGTTTCTGCAAATCACTCCTGGCAAATGCTGGGATGGTTCCTTTGAAAAGCTGTTGCCAAATTGATTCCGCTACCTTCTGTTCCTCTAATGACATTGATGAGGTGTAAATCCATAAACAAAACAAAGTGATTAGGAGTCGTTCACCTTAATCTCTTATACTTTCTCGACAAAGTTCTGTTGATCAAAATTTGTCCCACAATCAGGTCTTGAACCCGTTAACCCTGTGCGAGGTGTCGGACACTGTCATCGTGTCGCATCAACCTGAGCCAACATATTGACAGTAATTTTGAGGGAACCTATCTCTGACTTGTTTAGTAATTGGTTGCAGCCAGATTTGCAATTGACACTTCTTCACAGTAGGTGATCTCTGTATCAAAAGTCAAATTCATTTTGCTTATTCTCATTCAGTGTCATAAGAAATAACCTCTTGGGGCAATTGAAATGTTAAGGATAAAGCAATCAGGAGCTGACAGCAAAGTAATTACATAATGTGTGGGTTTGGCAGACGAACTTTCTGCAGATATCTGCCTGAGAAGTTGGCAATTTTAATATGGTGGCAGAGTATGTATACATGCATGTCACTGAAAAGTGATAAGATTCAATTACGAAAAAAGGGTCTTTAATTGACACCCTTTCCCACTACGTAGAAAAATTTCTATGAAAAGTGGATACAAGAGCATTACTAATGTCTTAGATGATTAATGTAGATATCATTTTGTGTCAGCATATCTACTGGTGTATACTTCTGTTTGAATTGAATTGAATTTTTAATTCTGATGAAGAATGCTCCAGTGGAAATTTCCCTAGTCACCTTATTACCTCTTTCTTCTTCTGTTTATTATATTTTTTTTATCTTGTATACTTTAAATGTTAAATTTCACCACCCATATACTGTTTCCATTTACAAATTTTAATTTTAAATTCCTTCAGCAGTTTTGGTAAATTATTCACCACTTTCCTGACACCCTTACCTATAAAAGATAATTTTCCCACTCCCTTATGCTTGAAATCGAGTGCCAGCTTGTGGTCATCGTCATCTTTTCCTTGCCATGTACTTATAACAGTTTCCTTATGTTATGATATTATTTTTATTCATTATAATAATGAATAGCAACAGTACCGGATAAGCCAAGCAGCAAGCGTTAGCAATTTCTACAATCCCTGCACCTTCAGAGGGCCCCACGCCTGTGCTTCTTAATGATCTGGCTTTAATGATTATAGAAAATGGTTTACTTAGAAATATTGATTTGGCAACTGTTATCTCCGAATATGTCTACATTAAATTATGAAAAGTAGTGTTGTGTATGTGATGTTTCATTTTACATCCTAAACTTAATTTGATTTAATTAAAATTGCAGTGGAGTGCAGGTTCCAGTGGCAATTTCCCTACACACCCATCTTCTCCCTTCCCTTTAATACCTAAAGAGCCTCTTGTTCCCACTTGCCACAGGCCCCGCACTGTCTTAATCTGGTTCTGAATAGCAATGGTTCCATTACACTAAACTGTGGCACTCCCTTTTATACTTCCATTTCGGTTGATACTTTATTTCCTACCCTAAGGTTTTGCTGGATCTACCAAGTTTTGTCCTACAAAATAACAATGATCTGATTTATAATACAAATAAACTGTCACATTACAAAGTGTAATGTCAAATGCATTAATACTAGGATAATAAACAGAATAGGAAAAGAAAAAAGAAAAGAAAAAAATCCATGAGATCTTTAAGGTCAATTAGTGTTAGGGAAAAATTGAGATACAAGAGAAGCAATTTTAGCTTTAAAATTAATACTGAAGGGGCAAGTCAAGAAAAACAACACTACTTTTATGACATTTGTTGTCTTACAAGCTTTTAGTTTTTTACAGCGCGATCTGGAACAAGATGTAAAAACTTTAAAGAATTTAAATTTAAAATATGTGATGGAAAAATAATTATAAATATAAGACAATTATCATATAATTTGAGAATGAAGAAAGACAAGCAAAGATTAAAAAGACTGTGAAACAAGATTTTGGTCTGTATGAATTAATATACAATTTGTATTTAAATGAAGCAATAGAGAAAAAAGAAGGTAAAATTGAATGTGTTCCAGGTGAAACCATTCTTAAAAGCAAAACACTTACAGTAGGAAATCAGTATCAAAGAAAGTGGAAAGTGAAAAAAGGGAGTGTCACTGGGTAGCATGTTGGGACCATTGCTGTTCATTATTCTAATGAATGATTAAGTTAGTGGTTTACTATTAGAAGTTAGTTTGTTTGCAGATGAAATAATGCTATATAATAGGATCAAAATGTTAGAAGACTATGAACAGCTGTAAGATCTGGCTGGATAGGTAAACATGGGATGAAGATAAATGAAAAGAAGACTCAGCTTATTAGTTACACAGACAAAAAAAAAATAAAGGATGATTATGAATATAAGGTGGGGAAAGAATTGCTTGTCGAAGACTTGAAATGTAAATACCTTGGCATAACATTTGATAACAAACTCAACTGGGCAGGTAGTGGGAAAAGTAATGGAAAAGGGTTACAAACCTTTGGTCACACCATTGCTTGAATATGGTGGTGTATTGGAAGGGGAAAGAGAAAGGGTGCTAGATTTGTCTAAGGAAATTATCACAGAATACAATCTGTAACTGATATCACAGAGCTGAAATATGTTTCGCTGGAAGATGGGAGGAGGGTAAAGAGAGCTGCGGGAGTGTACAAGGCGTGATGAGAGGTGAAAAGATTATTAGTATAAGAATTAGGAGAGTTGAATGGAAGAAAACAGATGACCATGACCACAAGCTAGCACTCGATTTCAAACATAAGGGTGTGGGAAGATTTCCTTCTGTAGATAAGGGGGTCAGGGATTGGAATATTTACCTAGAGAAATGATAAATAATTTACCAAAACTGAAAGAATTTAAAGGTGAAATTTGTAGAGAGAAAACGTAGGTAGGTACAGTAGAGGGAAAAATTGGGTGTATGGGGAAATTGCCACTAGAGTGTGCACTCCATTGCAATTAAATGATAGCAGTAATAGTAAATTAAATATAAAAATAGTATCTGATGTAATAGAAGTGAGTGAATGCTGTTTCTTAAAAAGTAAAATCACAACTGATAGTCGGAGCACAAAAGCAGAATAGTACTGGCAAAAAGAGTTGAAAATAAGAAATGTTATGTTTCAAATATTGATCTAGGATCTTAAAATGTATCTATGGAGAACAGCACTTCACTGTAGTAAGGTGAGGAGTTTAGAAATACCAGAAAGAAGGAAAATTTTAGTATCTGAGATCTGATGATAGAGAACAGTGTTTCTCAACGTGTGATCCGCGAAGATGATTCAGGTGGTTCACAGACAGAATATTAAAATTTAGATACCGCATTCATACTGTATAAGGCTATGAGTACAAACTATCAGCCCAACTTTTTAAAAGCCACGAATGTATCAATGACCAGGCAAAAATCTGGCATTTCCAGGATATGAGGATAGGACAGAATTGTTCCTGGAATAGTCTGTTCATTTCCAGTTGGCGTAAAAAAAGCACCGTTTGTCTAAGGATTAAGTGAATGACCAGTTTTTGAGAGAGTTGTTACAGGTTTGATGGACTGCAGCATATGGTATCACTGGCAACAAAAGAGAGGTGAAGAAAGCAACAATAAAAAGTGTCAGGTCTAGTGTCTTTTATTTTATTTTGTACATGTAGGAGGGTGATATAGGGTAGCATCCAGCCACAGTAACTAAAAATTAACAGTCTGATTAATATGTAATTAACTTCTAATAGTTCACTTCCAGTTTCATGACTGTGTTTCTGTAGGTATTCAAAATGTGCTTTTAGATTTATTATGTTAAAATGGTAAAGTAAAAATCTGTTCCAGAAGTTAATATACACACAGGCAAACAATTGGCCCATACCAGTTAGTGGTCCACAGCATTATTTTTGACAATTTAACAGTCCTTAGGTTGAAAAAGGTTGAAGAATGATGAAAATAAGAAAGTATGAAATAACAAGTTCTGGAAACTATGGAGGAGGAAACAAAATTGTTGAATTGAGTCAAATCTTAAGGTACAAGGGATTGGGTGATATTTTTAGTGGCATGAACAGTAAAGCAAAAAACTGTTAATAAAGAGAAAGATTAGAATTTCTGAGGTTGTTGTTATTATTAATTTTAATTCTGATGGAGCTAACACACTGGTGGCAATTCCCGTAGTCTTCTAACTACCATTTTTTTATATTACTTAAAAAAAAATATATTATTGGAGTTTTAAATTCCTCCCCCATTTCCAATTTGCAAATTTTAATTTTAAATTCCTTAAGCGTTTTTGGTAAATTATTCATTACTTCATTTGGTAATTTGTTCCAATCCCTTACACCCTTACCAACAAAAGAAAAAGGCTGTGCTGCTGATGACATGAAAAAGAAAATTAATGCATTAAGAAGCTAGTACTTGACAGGTTTCTGGAATAATAGCTGAGCACTACAGCTGGCATACTGCAGAAGGGTTAGATCCGCTACCAGCAATTCAGTACAAACCATTTCACATACACCGTAAAAATAGACACCCAATAATATTTAATTAAATTGCAATGGAGAACACACTACGGTGGCAATTTCCCTACACACCCATTTCCCCCCTTTTCTGCACCCACCTACATTTTCCGTCTACAAATTTAAACTTCTTTCATCGTTTTTGGTAAATTATTCATCATTTCCCTTGGTAACTTATTCCAATCCCTGACACCTTTACCTAAAAAAAATCTTACTGTACCCAAGTTCCTGAAATCGAGTGCAACTGGTGGTCATGGTTATCTTTTCCTTTCCATGCATTACTTTTAATTCTTACACCAATATCTTCCCATGTCTCATCACCAATATACGCCTTTTACACTCCCATGACCCTCTTCACCCTCCTCCTGCCTTGCAATGAATCCCATTCTAGCTCTTTTATCATACCTGTTACTGATTGCGTTCTGTGGTGATTTCCAGAAACAAATCTAGCAGATTTTTTTTGCCTGTATTTGATACTCAAATAGTGGGTCCCATATTACACCACCGTATTGAAGCAATGGTCTGACCAAAGTTTTTTAACCCAATTCCTTTACTTCTCTTGTGCATCCCCTCATCACCCTCTCCAACAAGTGGAGAATTTTGAAACCTTTTCCTACTACCCGTCCAATGTGTCCTGCCTGGTTAAGCTTGTTATCACATGTAATGCCGAGATATTTACATTTCAACAAGCAATTCTTTCCCCACATTATAATCATAATCAACCTTTAGTTTTTTATTTGTGTATCTTTGCATTAATCTTCATCCCATGTTTACCAACCCAGCTAGATATCCTGTCTAGATCATCCTGAAGCTGTTTACAGTCCTCTACCATTTTGATCCTTTTATAGAGCATTATGTTATCTGCAAACAATCTAATTTCTGATGGTAAACCATCAATACAATTATTCATTAGAATAATGAATTGCAATGGTTCCAATACACTACCCTGTGGCACTCCCATTTTTACTTCCACATCTTTTGATACTGTGTTTTCTAACCTAACTTTCAGTTTTCTACTTTTTTTAAATTCTTCTACCCAGTAAATCACTTTCTCGTCCACTCCAATAGTTTTTACCTTATTTACTACCATTTTATGGCTCACTGTGTCAAAAGCCTTTGAAAGATTTAGTGCTACATTATCAATTTGGCCTCCCTTGTCTATTTTATCTGAAATATCTTGCATATATCCCACCAACTGAGATTTGCATAAATATCCTTGCCTAAAGCCATGTTGCCTACTTGAAAACCACTTATGCTCCCCACATATATTTCTGATGTGGTTGCATATCAATCTTTCCATTAATTTACCTACCACTGATGTCAAACTGATTGACCTGTAATTCTCAACTCTATTTCTCACCCCTCATTTATATACCGGCACTGCAATCATACTTTTCCAGTCTGCTGGTAAGCAGCAAGTATCCACACTCAATATAAATAATATTTCAAGATAAGGTACTATGTCACAGCTGGCTAGCTTTAAGATATCTGTAGTAATATTATCTACACCAGCCCCTTTATGTTTTTTCAGCTTTCCTTTTTCCTTCATGATATCCTCAGGACGAATTTCGAATTTTTTGGTCTGCTCATTTCTAATTGTGTTGTCAGGCTCTTTCTCCGATTTAGACCCTCCAGTTTCTGATTCATTGTCCTTAATGCTCTCACTAAACCAGTTACTTATGATATCTTCCTTTTTCATATGCTCAGCAACTTCTCCATCTACTATCTATAAGCTTCTCAACACCCTCCCTTCCCTTCAGTTTTCTTACGTAGCCACAGAAATTTCTAGATGCATCAGTCAATAATCTTCATAAACTTATCTTTAGCCACCTTCTCAGCTATTATTAAGTTCTTGTTTATTTTTTACTTATGGCTTTACACCTTGTCGACGTCGAGGACATTTTAGAGGCGGGATGGGACTGGGACAAGAAATGGGGGAGGAATTCGGCCATGGCCTTTTGAAGTAAACATACTGGAATTTGCATTGAGTGATTTGGAGAAACCATGGAAAACCGAAATCTGTATGCCCGGACGGGGATTCGAACCGGCGCCCTCACGAATGCGAGCCCAGAATGTAAACCGTACACCCATAACACTCAGTAAGTCCTTGTTTAATTGTTATAAATATTCCCTATTACCGTGCTGTCTGAATGAAGTTCGGGGGTAATAATTCTTTTTTTTTTGTTTTTTTTTTTTTTTTTTTTGTTGAAAATGTTGCGTAAGAAATTATTGGACCTAAGCTGCAGCTTCCACCATAATTTTTTTTAATATGTCACGTCCTCACATTGCAGCTCTTTCACTAAACTTTGTTGAATTCCTTTCATATCAAGTTTTGCAATCCACGATCTAACCCAAATACATTTACTTCTCTTTTTTTTCTTCAATAAAACACATATTGTGACAGCTGCACTTTCTACGGCTGCACAAGCATACAAGTTTACATCAATCATTTCAGAGAACTATGAAAAAAAAATTATGTAATGCAATGGGCCTGATAAAATATAAAATATCGTTTATAAAATAAATATGATAAAATCTTTTATAAAAAATCTTTGACAAAGATCTTTTACAGTGTAATGCATGCCTAAGTGCGTAGGTGGCCCATTTTTTTTTTTTAATTTTAATTTAATTGCAATGGAGCACAGGCTC
Organism: Vandiemenella viatica; assembly: GCA_031002005.1. Taxonomy (NCBI): domain Eukaryota; kingdom Metazoa; phylum Arthropoda; class Insecta; order Orthoptera; family Morabidae; genus Vandiemenella; species Vandiemenella viatica. Next base: position 176,623,444 of record CM061914.1, on the reverse strand, counting down.
CGGTGGCAATTTCCCTACACCTCCATCTTCCCCCTATTCTGCAGCCACCTACATTTGCCCTCTACAAAATTTATCTTTAAATTCTTTCAACGTTTTCGGTAAATTATTCATCATTTCTCTTGGTAACTCATTCCAGTTCCTGACATCCTTACCTAAAAAAGAGAAACTTCCCACATCCTTGTGCCTGAAATCGAGTGCCAGCTTGTGGTCATGGTCATCTTTTCCCTTCCATGCACTACTTTCCATACCTACTCCAATATCCTTCCACACCTCATCGCCACTATACGCCCTGTACACTCCCATGACCCTCCTCATCCTCCTCATGTCTTGCAATGAATCCCATTCCAGCTCCTTTATCATATCCGTCACTGACTGCATTCTGCGATAATTTCCAGAAACAAATCTAGCAGCCCTTTTTTGCACCCTCTCCAACTCCTGTATTTGATACGTAAAATGAGGGTCCCATACTACACTACCATATTCGAGAAATTGTCTGACTAAAGCTTTGTAACCCAGCTCCCTCACTTCTCTCGTACATCCCCTCATCACTCTCTCCAACAAGTGCAGAATTTTGAAACCTTTTCCTACCACCTGTCCAATGTTACCACAAAATCTACTGTAGAGTAGCTTAGGGATAATTGCAAAAAGTCTGCTTAGTGATGAATCTTTTGGTATTTGGATGGGTTGAAATGGAAAAAAATATTACTGAGTCATACACTTTTTCTTGGAGCATTTCAGAAGAGCGAAGAAAAGGAAAAGCATAAAATAATTAACAACTTAAAAGCCTTCTTTATTGACAAATCGTTGAAAGTTTGACAATTCCAGCTAGTATGGACGAGTACGTAAGATATAGTAATTATTCTAGTTGGTATTAAATAACAAAAAATAATAAATTATAAGGAAATACACCCTTAGCTACTTAATTCTCGGATGATACACAATTAGTAATTGTTAGTAATTGTTAATGCCTAAATAATTAATACTCAAAAAGGCAAACTGCATACTACTTTGCCATATTTAAGCATAGACTACCTAGGCTTTAGCCTAAAAAAAGGTCGCCCATAAATTGTTATACCACTTCCGGCATGGACAGGGGTCCGCACCACATGTGTATAGTCTAGGGCAGCGGTTCCCAATTTTTTTTTTTTTTGGCCACCTAACCCTAATTGATCATACATTTTTTTGACGGATCTCCATTTTTATAAGTGTAATCTGAAAAACCAGTCTCGCATCAGTAAGTCGTCACAAACGGAAGCAGAACCATCGCGGCGCGGTTATGACTCTTTTCAAAGAACATTTTATTTAATTCTTCGACGGAATACGGAACCCATATGACCCTTCCACGGATCCCCAGGGTTCCCCGGACCACCATTTGGGAACCACAGGTCTAGGGAGCCACAAGGCATAAATGCGACCCTGACTCTGCACTTGCCCCAGATGATACATCTGCACTTACCCCAATAAGGAATTTTTGTTGGGCAAGTGCAAAAAGCGGGATTAACATTAAAAAAAAAAAAATAATAACTAAGACAAACTGGACACCGTATCTTAACATCGTAGGTATCATCTAATCCCGAGAAAGTCTTGAGATCGCTTCAACCAGTGTGATGATGACCATGAAGCAATTCCTCCGTGATCACGAATACAACGCTCTCAAAAAACTGTTTACTATACATATCGGTTAAGCTTTTTAATGCTATACCAAAAAGAATAAGATTACTTTTAATTAATATGCTCAAAAATGTAATAAAAAATTACATATAAATAATTGTATATATAAAATTGAAGAATTTTATGAAATAGCAGCTAATATTTTGTAAATTTGTAATATTTTTATTGATATATTAGTTTTCACTGACTTTGTAATGCTGCAGAGGTTCAAAGTATTATTCACAATAATACTGATTCTGGTTGTGATTCATAACTCTACACCCAAGTGAAATCGCGCGGAGTCTTAGTAATTTTCAGTGTAGATTATTCTTAGTGCCAAATGCCATCTGGTGCCAGATATATGAAAAAGCGGGTTTCTTAGAACAACTTCTCGTAGATGGCAGTACTAAAAGTTTAACAGCTAACCAGTTACACCTGTCCTACGCACTTTTCCCGACGGTCCTTTCAAGGTGTAACAAAAAGACTCTAAATACTGAGGTGGGTTTTCTTTTCTAGATATCCAATCACGGATCCAAATTGTCCTGTTCCCTCTTTTTTTCTTTCGTGTTCACAGAAGTTTTTGGATACATTGCATTGCAAAAAATAAGATGATTTTGTTCAGTGGTGTGGGCATAGCCACTTGGTTACTCATGTTTTGCACTACAATGGCAGAGAGCATATTAGTAAATGACATTCGTATTTGAGTGTTTACTTTGGGGATGTTTATTCAGGAGCATGCTTATCTCACTCAAATTGATATAGGTAAAGTACAAGCCCTTTTAAAAACGCTCACTGGCATGTTTTACTAGTAGGGCCTACCAGAAACGGCGTAAGGCGTGGGAGACTTCCTACGGCTTTCGGTCAAGGGGCCTCGCGCCTCCATTGTTTATGCAACTTTATTTAACTCGTAAAATAGATCATAAAATGATAAATCCCACCAGCTAGCAAGCATCTGACAATACTAATAGTCTAGCAACTTTTGCTGGCGACAGTGACTGTCGCTGCGAATCCCCGGCCATTGGTCTTTTTTCCAATTCAGTTTGCTTCTCGCAGAATCGAGGCAGTGAAAGCCGTGTTATTTCAATTTGAATACTCGGACAGTCTTAGTGACCGTGATTCGGTTTTGAACGAAATGCTCAGCTCAATATTCATCATGCAATTACACTTATGGTATGAGATATTATCGTGTTAATCCTAAGCAAATTACGGCAAAATGTACAAGTTATTTAAGCATTGCTTTTAAATATTTGCATGAATTTTGTGACTGATCAAAGAATGTCGATAATCTGGGCTCGGAACGCTTGTATGACGCTGGTCAGTCTATTGAAAAAAAAAAAAAAAAAATCCAAAATTTAAAAACAAAAAAATAGCCAAAAAGAAAAGGATGTTCGATTATGAAAGCAGCGATGAACCAATATAATCTCTCTAAAGCCGGTATAAAACAGTTTTCTTTAACACCATTGTTGATTCCATAGTGAGCAAAACAGTTGCAGGGTGATCTGGACAGGATATCTAATTGGGTTGGTAAACATGGAATGAAGATAAATGCAAAGAAGAGTCAGCTTATTAGATACACAAATAAAAAACAAAAGGTTAATTATGAATATAAGGTGGGGAAGGAATTGCTTGCTGAAGACTTGAAATGCAAATATCTTGGAATTACTTTTGATAACAAACTTAACTGGGCAGGACACATAGGACAGGTGGTAGGAAAAGGTTTCAAAGTTCTGCACTTGTTGGAGAGAGTTATGAGGGGATGTACGAGAGAAGTCAAGGAATTGGGTTACAAAACTTTAGTCAGACCATTGCTCGAATATGGTAGTGTAGTGTGGGACCCTCATTTTACGTATCAAATACAGGAGTTGGAGAGGGTGCAAAGAAGGGCTGCTAGATTTGTTTCTGGAAATTATCGCAGAATGCAATCAGTGACGGATATCATAAAACAGCTGGAATGGGATTCATTGCAAGACATGAGGAGGATGAGGAGGGTCATGGGAGTGTACAGGGCATATACTGGTGATGAGGCATGGAAAGATATTGCAATAGGTATGAAAAGTAGTGCATGGAAGGGAAAAGATGACCATGACCACAAGCTGGCACTCGATTTCAGGCACAAGGGTGTGGGAAGATTCTCTTTTTTAGGTAAGGGTGTCAGGGATTGGAATGAGTTACCAAGAGAAATGATGAATAATTTACCGAAAACTTTGAAGGAATTTAAAGATAAAATTTGTAGAGGGCAAATGTAGGTGGGTGCAGGATAGGGGGAAGATGGGTGTGTAGGGAAATTGCCACCGGAGCCTGTGCTCCATTGCAATTAAATTAAATTAAATATGGATTCAAGATTTTATGTCTTCAAACTAACACTTTAAACATTTCGGTTTTCTCTATGATCTAAGCAATTTAAAAAATATTGCAAAAGAGCATATATTATAAAACTACGATTTACATAAAGTACTTCTTCTTCTCGTGTCGATGACAGCATCAAATATGTGATAGGTGATAGCAAAGACTTCCATTCTTACGAATTACTGTATATGAATAATTCAAACATTGATCACAAATTTTCCTGATTTCATTAAACATTTGAAAAAGCTGCTTCAGTACAAACAGAAAGTAACTTGAAAGAAATTTACCCAAATACTTATATTGTCAATGGAATTTTGCTAACCTTACCAGATAGTACATCCTCCACTAAAAGGAGCTTTTCAAAATTAAAATTAATAAAAAAAATTGTTTACTATGTATAATAGATCAGCAAAGACTTTCAGCTTTGGCAGTTGACACTTTTATCAGTTGAAAAGATATAGAATCTAAGTAGGGTTACAGTTTTCAGTAAGGCTAAGAGCTGGAAATTTCCGTTTCTTTAATTCTTTACTGTTAGCAATTAATTAACAATTCACACAAAAATGTTGAAAGAATTTAAAGTTAAAATTTGTAAAGGGTAACTGTAGGTGGATGCAAAAAAGGGGGAAGATGGGTGATTAGGGAACTTGCCACCGGAGCATGCGCTCCATTGCAATTTAATTTAATTTACAGTGAAGACAATTGCATTTTTATTAATATAAATTTGATAGGTTTCAAAAAAAAAAAAAATCTTTATTAATTCCGCCCTCTTCCAACACCAGAGGGCTCCGCAAAATTTATTTTGCCCACATAAGATTTAGTTCTTGCCCCGCCAGCGACTAGTACCATGCCTTTCTTGACCTTTACTGATATCTGAATCGACTTGAGAAACTCAGCCACGTCGAGCTGTTTTTAACACGGGCGTAAGGAAAGACGGAGATGGAAAGAGAACTTTGAGCGGCGGCATCGAAGGAGAACTGGCCTAATATTTCTGCTTCGAGTTAGCCTGGCTATTTCGATGACCTGCTCAACCGTTCATTCAACGTTTCCTGCCAAATTTTCGGATGTAAACGCAGTTCACTGCCCGCTGAGCAGCTATCATTTCACGCAGTATATCGCTGTTCCTGATGTGATAGGTATGGTCGGATGGTTTTTCCTGTACGAAAGAAGTAAGAGAATTGTTTTTTTTAATTTAATTTAATTGCAATGGAGCACACGCTCCGGTGGCAATTTCCCTACACACCCATCTTCCCCCTATCCTGCACCCACCTACATTTGCCCTCTACAAATTTTATCTTTAAATTCCTTCAAAGTTTTCGGTAAATCATTCATCATTTCTCTTGGTAACTCATTCCAATCCCTGACACCCTTACCTAAAAAAGAGAATCTTCCCACACCCTTGTGCCTGAAATCGAGTGCCAGCTTGTGGTCATGGTCATCTTTTCCCTTCCATGCACTACTTTTCATACCTATTGCAATATCTTTCCATGCCACATCACCAGTATATGCCCTGTACAATCCCATGACCCTCCTCATCCTCCTCCTGTCTTGCAATGAATCCCATTCCAGCTCCTTTATCATATCTGTCACTGATTGCATTCTGCGATAATTTCCAGAAACAAATGTAGCAGCCCTTTTTTGCACCCTCTCCAACTCCTGTATTTGATACGTAAAATGAGGGTCCCGTACTACACTACCATATTCGAGCAATGGTCTGACAAAAGTTTTGTAACCCAATTCCTTTACTTCTCTCGTACATCCCCTCATAACTCTCTCTGACAAGTGCAGAACTTTGAAACCTTTTCCTACCACCTGTCCTTTCACAAACCTTTGGTCAGACTACTGCTTGGATGTTGTGGTGTAGTATGATAACCACATTTGGGAACCAAATACAGGAGTAGAAGGGCTTTTGGATTTGTCCCTAGAAATTAGATCTGAACACAATCAGTAACTGACACGATACAAGAGTTGAAATGGGATCCATTGAAAGACAGGATGAGGTTGAAAAGTCATGAAAGCGTACAAGGTTTATATTCGTGATGAGGCGTTGAAAGATCTTGGTGGAAGACTTAAATAAAGTGCATGGAAGGGAAAAGATGAACGTGACCAAAAGCTGCCACTCAATTTCACGCATAAGTGTGAGGGAAAATTATCTTTCGCAGATAAGGGGGTCAATAACTGGAATAAATTACCAAGACGATGAATTATTCACCAAAAATATTGAAAAAGTTTAAAGTTGAAATTCGTGGCGGGAAAAAGAAGGCGGGTGCAAGAAAGAGAAAAAATGTGTGTTTAGGGAGTTTGCCATCGGAATGTGTTCTAAATCACAATTAAATTATAATTACTAATTCCAACACTCCACTTTGCAGTTCATGTTTTGTTTTGGTCCGAAAGCGGACAGACAAGAAATTTCTAGAACTCAGTTGCCGTTTCGTTTTATTTATCACATTGTAAATGTCAAAATAAATTTAATTTTATATTTCTTTCATATTGCAATAAAGTCTATTTCAGTCATTCAATTATGAACCTCGCTGACAAATAACTCCAATCTTCGATGATACACCACAATTCATAAATAATAATTAACCAATTCCAATAATTTAGAACACAGTGAAAGATAATATTACATGCCGTTTGAGTGTACATTTATGGCGTCTTTTTAAAATGACCATGTAGGTGTAATTCAAACACATACGATTACAGTAAACTGAAAGCTATCGGCCGAGCTCCGCTGCGTGAGGAAGTGAAACGTAATTTATTAGGTAATGAGGCTCGAGCGCAACGTCAGGGTCCCAAGAAGGAAATGTGCTATCGGTCTGAAATTTACTACACACGTTCCTAAATGCATATTATTTCATAAAACGGTGCATGTAAAGCTGTCAAGCGTATGAAAAATGTATAAAGTTGTTTGAAATATGGGTAGCTCGTTAGAAGTAATCACGCAATAAATGCACGTTATTAGCTGTTAATATTTATTCCACGTGTTCTTAAGTCTTCATTATTGGATAAAAACTGCTTTCCACCTGCAAATTACCGACACTTGATAAGAAGAAAATCATTAACATTTACAATTCATATGTACGTGGCGACATATTGGATTTCAATGCTAAGATATATTGCATGGCAGCCTACCTTCCAGGGTAAAACCATGGAGGAAGGAAATAAATGGAGGAGAAGTGACGTTAAATCGGTGAAGCAAGCACTAAACTCTCCCGCATGGTGGCAGCACCGGCAGCGACCATATGGCGCTTCCCAACAATTAAGGTGTTCACATTGTGGTAGATGCAGTGATTATTTCATTTAGTATTGTGTATAAGTGTTTAAAAATGCCAGCTTGTGTTGCGTACGGTTGCACAAATAGGCCAGACAGGAAAGAACCTGGAATATCATTTCATAAGTAAGTTGAATTGTAATTATCGTTGTTGAAGTGATCGGTAGACACCGCAAACTTTGCAGCACGTCTATAAATATTTAGTCATAGCTCTCAATGGGATGACTTTGTTCTCAAATTTTTCTTGGTGTAGTGTAGAAAATCAGCAAACCTTGCTATTTTGCACATAATAGACTAGCATTATTTTTTAACGAGTGTTTAAAATGAGATTTAAAGGGGCGTGTTTTACTTCGCGATTCAGTGAATTTACTATTACGATTTCTTTCGTCACGTTGCTGATTATACTGACAATGGATGATGAAATTAACTGTTATGTGAGAAGCTGTGAGTTTTATTAATTTTTTAAATAGCTATTTCAGGCCATTGACTTAGATTATTTTTAAAGCTTCATATAAGACTTGTTTCTGTTTGTAAATACGTCTATACCTATTTTTACCGATTTTGAAATCTTTCTCATCTATTTATGTCGAAACAGGTTCATGCAGAAATAAAAATGGGCTTCATAAATAAAGAAGTTATTGGCCTTTGAACAAAATCAATTTGGGGAATGTGTTTCTAATTTAGTCTCTTTTTTTTTTGTACAACATTCTCCCCCCCCCCCCCCCGTATCTAAATCTAACTGAGAGATAATTTTTTACAATTGTCCTAATAAGTAGGGCTGTGAAATTAGACAACACATCTCGATCAAGAGAATGTTCATTAAGGTGACTGAATAAACATTTTATTTCTGGTACCAGCCTACAAAATGTCTGGGTTGCTCATCCCTAGAGTGGGTCCTCTTACTTTTTTTTCTGGTCTAGGACACATTTCAGACTAACCACAAGTGGTAGTAATAAAACTGAAATATCCATTCTGCTTGTCAACCATGTAATCATTGTAGCTTTGACAGAATTAATTTTTGGTCCAGCCTGCATCCAAACCTAAACCCCTCAATTTGGATGTTGTATATCCCCCAAACTAAGCAAGATATCGAAAACATTTATTCCTTATTATCGAGTTTTTTCGTCGTGTTACATAAGAATCCATCATTAAATTTGACTTTTGCGAAATTTTTCTTCTGCATTTCAACTCAAGACACCTCACTTTTGAGACAGTATATCTCGAGAACTAGGTGAAATATCGAAAAATTTTACTCTTTATTTTTTATTTGTCTCGTCTTTTTAAATAAAAATTCATCATAAAATTTGACTTTGAATAATTTTTTCTTCTGAATTTCAAACAAAACCATTTCACATTTGAGACAGAATATCTCGAAAACTAAGCAGGATATCAAAAAAATTTATTCTTCATTTTTTATTTGTCTCATCGAGTTACATAATAATCCATCACCAGATTGCGGCGTCACGTTTATCCTAGAGTCCCCTTGAGGTGTTTGAACATATTCCCCGTGTTTGTTGGGAAGCGGTCAAGCCCCCACCACTCCGGCCATGCCCCCCCACTCCTCCGCCGGCCTGCTTCACTCCCATGCGTGGTAAAGGTCTCTTGCGTCGTCTCCATATTATTCCTTCCTCCATGGGTAAAACATGGCGCTACCGTAACGGATGTTGGATACAGAGAATTTAAGTTAGTTTAAATTTTTGTTAATAGCAGTTGTGGTTAGGTTGAAATGCAGCCTGGACCAATAGTTAAAAGTAAGAAACACGCAGAAAAATATCAACATGCAATAACGTGGGCGGTAATAACATTTATTGTGTGATTACTTCTAACGAGCTACCCATATTTCAAACAACTTTATACATTTTTCATACGCTTGACGGCTTCATATGCACCGTTTTATGAAATAATATGCATTTAGGAACGTGTGTAGTAAATTTCAGACCGATAGCACATTTACTTCTTGGGACCCTGACGTTGCGCTCGAACCGGTAATGAGTTACATTATGGTGGTGGGTAGGGCAATTAGCAAAACTGCTGTAGTAAAAAAAAATAACAATTGTACCGGTAGGGCAGCGTTTTCTTAGATGAGGTACCAGAAACAAAAATAATAACGTGATCAACCGAGATTTCCCGACTTCTTCTGTCTTCATGGTGACACTCCATGCATATTTATCTATACTTGTATTGTCTCTGATCTATACTATGACACTTCTCGAATATAATTCAGTTTCTAACTTCCTATTAACCCACCAACACATTTGTATGATTTTGTTGGTGGGTTATAGAATTAATCCCATTTTTATTAATTCGAAAACGCTTCGTTAAGAAAAGTAACTTAATTTTTATGCAATATCTTTGACAATGTTTATCTTTCTCATTAAAATTCAACCGAATCAAAGATGATGAAATGATCTTAAATTGTGTGTATGTTGTATATTTGTGCGATAATCTTACAAATATGCTGTGGGAGTAGCATTTATAATTTTGTGTGTAATGGTTTAGTAAATTTTATTTAAAAAAATGGGGACGGTGTACGCAAAGGTAACTAAATGAAGAATGATATGCATTCAAGATACAGCCAGAATAATAATAAAAAACGTAGCTCTTGGCGTGTTATTGCTCGTGTTTGACAGTTATTATACTGTTGCTTAGATGAAACTTAATTCTAGATATGCATTAATCAAATACTGTGTTATATAAGAGCTTTATTTACAATGACAGTTGAGTTCATACCCAACTGTTATGTCCTAATTGCTGAAGAACCGCATAACACCAAAACCATGACAGTTTGTTGACATGTAATGTTTAGACATGCAATATTTTATGTTTCACTGTTGTCATTTGCAGGAGCAAGTTGCAAGAAAAGTGAAGCGACTGAATCTGCCTGCAGATGAAGTATGTAACTATAGGATCTTAGTTGTTAATTGTTAGACACCTCACAGTAGTTTAAGTCGTCAATAACAGATTGAGACAACTGTCCTGTGATTGCAGGATCAGATGAGGAGTGTCGCACCGAGAAGAAGCAGATAAATCTTGAAGGCATAGAGGTAAATGAAGTTGAAACAGCAATTGGCAAACTGTTACCTGCATTATATGAATCTGAAGTGATCCAAGTCATTTAGTGAGAAAAAGTAATGTTTAATTTCACATTTGTAGACTTAGTGTTCAATGATAAAACTGTTTACCTGTACATAGTGGCAGTGGTCCATAAAGGGTCTATTGAGAATTGATTTTCCATTTGGTCTGAATTTTGTTACATATTTTCCTGAGACATATCTTTTGAAAAAAGTGAATATTAAATATAATAGGCATATAGACTAATGAAAGTTTGTGTTAGCATCAGCGGTTATTTGTTACGTGGCGATACTGCATGCACTGGCGACGGCGTACGTGACGTCACCGTGACGATCCGTACAGTCACAGCTTGTAAACATATGTCACACAGGAAATAAATGTGCACTCGCGGTATCGTTTCGTAAAATATTTAATATGGTGTTTTACAGAAATGAGAGGCAAATAAGCGGTAGAAATCCGATAACACATCAAACACTGAACATCTGGTTGTGTTATCGGACATCTGCGGCCGCTTACCAGCGGCCGCCTGCATCTGATTCACCTTCGGGATATCAGTTTAGGTTGATATTGTACAACGCTCGGTCACAATAGCACTAAAAGGAATAACCCCACTTTTCCGTGTGGTCCCGTTAGTAACATTTGTAATATACGCATATTTTTCTCTCTTCTCCCCGCCCAAAAAACCCCACATTTCCGTGCGGTCCCGATAGTGACATGTTTACAAGCTGTCACGGTGTACGTTTACAAGCTGTGACTGTACGGATCGTGTCGTCAGTCGTCACGTCCGCCGTCGCCAGTGCATGCGGTATCGCCACGTAACAAATAACCGCATCAGCAATAAGGTCTGTTGCCATTTCTAAACAAGTCTCTAATGCCGACAGTAACATCTGCAGCAACAAATGTAAAATCAGTGGCAAGTTTTTGTAATACTGTATGAACATATTCCTATAAAGCATATTTATTGTTTGGAGATCCACAAATTTTTAGATATTTTATTTCATTAGAATATATTTTGTGGCTTTAATACGCACTTTGTTTGGTGATAGTGCAATCACTAGGATTCATCAAGGAATTGTCGTTTTGCTCTCAAAACTATTGCACACATTTTTGGGTAATATTACTTAATATATGTTGGTCTTAGAGCTGTAAAATATATCCATCCTCTCAAATTCCACTCGAAAATTCCCTTAACGTAAGGTGGCGAGTGAGTTGGAGAAGGCATATAGCGATGTGTAGTGATAATAGTATCATTCCTTTGACCATATTATTTACTAATATGTTTCTATTACATTCATCAAGATAGTGTATAATGCACCAACTTCACGCAAAATAATAATAAAAAAAAAACTGCTGTAACATTACACACTAAGCGATGAGAGGACGCCATTTGTTGTCACATGCGACTTCCAGCGATGCTAATATTACGTGCCACAAAATGCATCAATGATCAACAGCGAAGAAATCCAAACTAACTTAACTTTATTAGAAAAAAATAAATCAAGTCCATTAACCTACAAAAGGAAGCATCTTTGTACATTTTGCTCCAGGCTGCATTCCAACCTATCGACAGTTGCCGCTAATGATTATGCTTGAAAATAATGATAACTTAAATGTTTAATAAACCAAAATTTCTAGCGAATTATGCTTTAACAATTAGAACCATTTTGGTACAGGCTGCATGTCAACTATAAAAACTAAATTCCTTCGACCTAATGCTGAAACAAGGATATAGCCGCACTTTCAACCTAAACATAAGCTACGTGTACATATATACTCTGCAATTCACAAAATTGTGGTCGGCTGAGGGTGCTCAGCACCAAAGCTAATCTCATTATTGTGCATTCCAATTCCGAATGGTGTGAGGGAGCTATGTTAAATTGCGGCAACCTACTTTGATAAATGCCTTAGAATATTAATATCTCCGACATAACAACATGCTGGATATGTTTCTTGACAGTGTAATACCTATTATTGTTGGATGTCACGTGTGTGTTCAAAGTTGTTTTTTTTTCAGCCTGTAATTTTTTTCATATTTATTCTTTTGGTATCAACATATTCCCATATAATATCGTTCAAAGAATATGTGCATGATCATTATGATTCACTATAATGATACTCCCAGTCACTCGCGGTAAATTAAATTCAATTGCAATGGAGGGCAACGGCTCTGTTTGAGTGAAGTTTTTGAGGTATCTATGTATTTTACAGCTCTAAGAGCAACATATATTAAATAGTATCACCAAACAAACATGTGCAACAGTTTTCAGACCAGAACGACAATTGCTTGATGAGTCCCAGTGTTTTTATTATTGTTCTGTGTTCTCAAATTTTTACAAAAGATTTCTTGTGAAAATTCAATTTTATTACATTGAAGGTAGTCAACAGTCATGATATTAAGGAAAATTAATAGACAGTATCATGGGCGTATCCAGTGAGGGGCAGAGGGGGGCTGCTGCCCCTCCCCCTAGAAGAAAAATTAAGTTGCCTTCAGTACGCTTCGACGAGTGAAGAACTAGTTCAGGAGCACTTTGGGAGAGAAAGATTGACTGGATTATGTCTGATGAGTGTGCATCGAAATTTCCTGAAAGAACACCATGAGATATTGACAAACAAAATTATTGAAATTGAAAATCCGAGACAATTAATGTTTACATAAAAAACTAACTGACTTACGATCTTAATTAACTACATAGTAGGTCCTTAGATTAAGTAGTTGGGTTACTATATTAATCAATGATAAAAATAGTTTCCTGAATAGGTTTGAGTTTGATTTTGTAATGTCATGTTTCAGTCACCCACCCCACTTCCTCGAAACCAAAATGAGTTGCCCCCCCCCCCCCCAGTTCAAATCCTGCCCCCCTCTAGTTCTGATCCTGGATACTCCCTTGGACAGTATAAATAACAAAGGATAGAGAAAATAACCAATAACTCGCCAAATTTGAAGGCTGCATCGAGTGAAAAACATATGATTTGGAAAAAAAGCATGTTAGTTTATAAGCTTATTCATGTGACAGGGAATGAGCCATTTGATTTGGGAAATGTGCACATGCTGAAGCTTACCCCATGACTGGCTGGGCAGAGAAAACAAGGTGGGGGTGGAGGGGCTGGGAGTGAAGTGTTACAAACTGATATATCAGTTTGTCAGGAAACACTAAGATGATATATATATCAGAGGAGTTGGTAAAATTAATATGTATATAACAAAATGGCACAATATGTTAAAGGAAACAATAAATAAATTTGTTAAAATTACTATTAATTAAATGACAACAATGATAATACACAGACGGAAAAAAAAATCCCAACACCAAGAAAAAATTATTGTAGAGTAATGAAATTTGGACAATGCATTTGTCAAGTTAACATGTTTAATTGATTAAATTTTCAAGATCACAGGTTAATTTAAGCTCAAGAAAATGCATTTCAAATGTGAAATACTGTTAAATTAATAGCCGGTGTAACCTCCAGAATTTTGAATGCAAGCCTGCAAACGTGAATGCATTGTGTCATACAGGTTTCGAATGTCACTTTGTGGTATGGAGTTCCATGCTTGTTGTACTTGTGCTGTCAATACTGGGACGGTCAGTGCTGGCTGTGGATGATGCTGGAGTTGTCGTCCAATGATATCCCATACGTGTTCAATTGGAGACAGATCTGGTGATCTCGCAGGCCAAGGTAACATGTCGACACTCTGTAGAGCACGTTGCGAGACAACAGCGGTATGAGGGCGAGCGTTATCCTGTTGAAAAACTCCCCCTTGAATGCTGTTCATGAATGGCAGCACTACAGGTTGAATTACCAGACTGACGTACAAATTTGCAGTCAGTGTTTTTGGTATAACCACAAGAGTGCTCCTGCTGTCATAGGAAATCGGTTACTTCAAGGACAGCTCCGAGCCAGGCGCCCTGTAGCGTGCATTCCACTGACTACAAGCCATCGCCGTTTGCGACTCCAGTGGTGTCAAGCCAGAGCTCATTGGAGGACGGAGTGGAGATCTGTTGTGTTTTCTGATGAAAGCAGGTTCTGCCTTGGTGCCAGTGATGGCCGAGTGTTGGTCAGAAGGAGGCCAGGGGAACGCCTGCAACCAAACTGTCTGCGGCCTAGACACACTGGACCTACACCTGGAGTCATGGTCTGGGGAGCAATTTCCTATGACAGCAGGAGCACTCTTGTGGTTATACCAAACACACTGACTGCAAATTTGTACGTCAGTCTGGTAATTCAACCTGTAGTGCTGCCATTCATGAACAGCATTCAAGGGGGAGTTTTTCAACAGGATAACGCTCGCCCTCATACCGCTGTTGTCTCGCAACGTGCTCTACAGAGTGTCGACATGTTACCTTGGCCTGCGAGATCACCAGATCTGTCTCCAATTGAACACGTATGGGATATCATTGGACGACAACTCCAGCATCATCCACAGCCAGCACTGACCGTCCCAGTATTGACAGCACAAGTACAACAAGCATGGAACTCCATACCACAAAGTGACATTCGAAACCTGTATGACACAATGCATTCACGTTTGCAGGCTTGCATTCAAAATTCTGGAGGTTACACCGGCTATTAATTTAACAGTATTTCACATTTGAAATGCATTTTCTTGAGCTTAAATTAACCTGTGATCTTGAAAATTTAATCAATTAAACATGTTAACTTGACAAATGCATTGTCCAAATTTCATTACTCTACAATAATTTTTTCTTGGTGTTGGGATTTTTTTTTTCCGTCTGTGTATTAATAATGAGTGATGCGTCAAATGGTAGGATTTTATCGGTGGTTGAGGCCAAGGGGATGTCTGGTATCCAGGATAATTTGGTGTGCAAGTTTTCACTCCAAAGTTCTGATGTGGCGTGGTGTCACGAGAAATTCTGATTGCCCCCACAGTGAAGCACTCGTCGAGGTTGTTAGAATTGTGCTAATAGGCATGTTCTTGTACTGCAAGGTATAAATTGCAGGCGTGGACTGTTTGTCTGTGGTTATTCACTCCAACTGAGAGTTGCTGTGTAGTGAGTGCACAACCCCCCCCCCCCCCCCCCAAACCAAATGGCTCATTTCCTATTGCATCAATAAGGTTTTAAACCAAAATATTGTATATGTTTTTGTTTGTCTCCTATGTTTTTCACTTGTCACAGCCTTCAACTTTGGTGAGATGGGTTATATTTCCTATTCTTTGCTATTTATATTGAAGTTAGACATTAGTTTATATAATATGGCCTCGTATTTGAAAGGAGACCGGTTCGAATCCCTGTCCGGGCATCCAGATTTGGGTTTTCCGTGGTTTCCCCATGGGATGCTTCCTTTAGAAGGCAATGGTCAAATTCCTTTCTGTTCCTTGTCCCCAGTCCCATCCCACCTCTAATGATCTTTACATCAATGTGGAGTAAAGCCGTAAGTAAAATAAAAAAAAAGGTTAAATGAAGAAGGAAATAATTAGGGATTTATGTAGAAAAGGAAGATAAGTTATATTCAACATTCACTAAAGTCAGAAAGGAGGAAGGCAGCAACACCAAAAAATATTATCTTTTTCAAGAAAATAGAGACATGTGAGTGAGATCAGGCACATGCCACGTGTAGTATTGCACATGGCTGCGTTTTCTGAAGGCCAACTGTGTGACCTCAATCATAAGTTTTTATTTGCTAAAAAAAGGTCATGGCTTGTAATATTGTGTTGTGTTTGTGAATTATAATTGCTGGTACCCTCCTCCATACAACTGTGGTGAATGTTAGGGTACAATTTATCTCTCCTTTCAAAATGAATATTGCTTCACAGCATTTCTCCCTAATCCATTGTTGGCAGCGGTAAAATAACAATGAGGTAAGAAGGAATTATGCTATTCATTTGAAATTTGTCACACACGTTCCTCCGGTCATACGTTTCGAGAAAATTGTATGGGAAAGCAAAATGAAACCTACCTTAGACACGGTGCACACGAAAGTTACAAAACAGTGCATCTTCAATAGTAAAAAGCAACCATTTCCATTCAAATTGTTCACTCCAAAGAAAGTATCTGCACTCTTTAGAAATCAGTGTAAAATCGCTGGCAAGTTTTTGTGATAGCATACCACCTGGTCCAGAATTGGGGGTGGGGGAGGTTGAACATTTACTTTGTTACAACAGAAGACGTATGGAATTTTAGTTTTAGATTCGTTGCTATTTGTTGCAGATACTATCTTTGGTGTGAACAATTTGATTGGAAATGGTGTTTTATTTACTGTTGAAACTGCACCATTTTGTAACTTTCGGCTCATTCCATGCCAAATCACCCAAAATAAAATATTCAATGTGCTCTTAGGTCTCAGATTTTTTTGATATTTTTTGTGTGTATAGATACCTTAGAGATATGACCATAGGAAATTTTTTAATTTTTTATCTAAAAAATTGGCTTTAGGAAAAATATTTGAAATTTTCACATTTCATGCGATTCTTCCCACGACTGTGTTGGCATCAAATTGCATAAAATGTTGTAACTCGCTTATTTTTGGAACAACACACATCATTTTGGTATCAAATTAAAGCTAATTGTTGATACTTTCTAACTAAGTAATAATATTCACAAAAAATTGTTATAAAATATTTTTGGGAGCCCTCAAAATGAAAATTTTGGTTTTTAAAAGTGTTGCAATAAATTTGCAATAACAGGCAAGTACCAGCAGACACATACTTTAAATTTTTACAAAAGCTCAATCTCAACATGTGTTTTCAGCTGTAAAAAACTAAAAGGGTGTTTTTTGTGGTTGTTAAATAATCCAAGTTTGTTGTTCTCTGCTGTTTAACGGTGATTATGATTTTTTAGCTGTCACTAGACCTTTAAAAAAGGGTTGAATTTTAGAAACAATGTGAAACAATTTGATATGTAGGAAACATATGAATAGACAAATAAACCTATGCTAAGCTATTAATTGTTTAACCACTTTATAAAATGAAAAACTTTTAATTCAAATGCACTGTACACTCCAAGAAGAACTACTTTGAATGTGAAACATGAAGTTTACAATAAAATATCATGTAACAGATGATGAATCAATGGATAAACATGCAAAAGAGTATTTAAAATATCAAAAAATTACATTTTAACATTTAATGCCTGTTGTATGGGTGCTGATTTATAAAATGTTCTTAACTGATTCATTGTACAATTAATTTATTGTTGAATATCTTTTTCCAGGACATATGTTCTGCCTGATGATGAAGTTGAAGCAGGCACTGGTACTTCTTGTATAATGTTTTCAAAAGGTACCCAACAGCTGTCACTTGGTGTTGGCCATATAAATGTTTTTGAAGGTCCACAAGGGTGCATGAATTGAATTTTTGCATCCCTCACATTCAAAGAACATTGTTGCACTTTCCCTATCCACCATTTTTCTCCATAAATAACTGCATAATATTTTTCTGGCACTATAACCATAAGATCTTCTGTATTTTCCCTACCAACAGAAGTTTTAAAAGATGTTTGAGATGATGAAACTCGTTTTACTCAAATAATTGTCTTATTCATTGGCAGGAAGTAATGATTTTCCCTTGTTCCGGGCACAGTTTTAGCATTAGCATACGGTTCTTCTAAATATTCATATAATTGTCTAAAACATGATACTACTACATTTTTTGCATTTCAAAAGACAGCCATACAGTACATTTTAAAGGAAATACCTAACGTGACCCATGCTATTTACTTCAGTGATGGAAGTGCAGCACAGTATAAAAATTACAAAAACTTTATAAATTTATGTTATCACAAAAAAGATCATGGAATAATAGCCAAATGGAACTTTTTTGCAACCAGCCATGGTAAAAATGCTTGTGATGGTGTGGGTGGCACAGTTAAGCGATTGGCTACAAGAGCAAGTCTTCAAAGAACTACCGATAATTTTATTTTAAGTCCTGAAGACTTGTATAAATTTTCTTCTGAAAACATAAAAGGGATCAAAACATTCTATACCACTTCAAGAGATATTAGTATGTACCATGAATATTTAGAAGAACGGTATGCTAATGCTAAAACTGTGCCCGGAAAAATCATTACTTCCTGCCAAAGAATAAGACAATTATTTTAGTAAAACGATTTTCATCATCTCAAACATCTTTTTAAAACTTCTGTTGGTAGGGAAAATAAAGAAGATCTTATGGATATAGTGCCATAAAAATATTATGCAGTTATTTATGGAGAAAAATGGTGGATAGGGAAAGTGCAACAATGTTCTTTGAATGTGAGGGATGCAAAAATTCAATTCATGCACCCTTGTGGACCTTCAAAAACATTTATATGGCCAACACCAAGTGACAGCTGTTGGGTACCTTTTGAAAACATTATACAAGAAGTACCAGTGCCTGCTTCAACTTCATCATCAGGCAGAACATATGTCCTGGAAAAAGATATTCAACAATTAATTGTACAATCAGTTAAGAACATTTTATAAATCAGCACCCATACAACAGGCATTAAATGTTAAAATGTAATTTTTTGATATTTTAAATACTCTTTTGCATGTTTATCCATTGATTCATCATCTGTTACATGATATTTTATTGTAAACTTCATGTTTCACATTCAAAGTAGTTCTTCTTGGAGTGTACAGTGCATTTGAATTAAAAGTTTCATTTTATAAAGTGGTTAATTAATAGCTTAGCATAGGT